>JASJFT010000220.1:0-74386 GCA_030770425.1 Darksidea phi | reverse complement strand
GATAGGTAACGCGTCGCGAAAAGTTGATGAGGGTGGCCACTCGCTTAGAATGGCCACTCGCTACGTAAACACGTTATCCAAAATAGAAGTGATCAAACAAGATTTTCAGACTGAGTTGGGCAAGATGACATCCCATTTACAAGGCTCCAGATACGAAAACTCCAATGCCGCGGCAGCATAACTATCTGCGTTGTGAATCGGGCTCCACAAGGGCTTGTACTTTGAGTTGTCCGCATCGTACTCATCCCAAAGCTGCTTGAGCTTCCGGGCCGCTTTCCAGGGATCCATGTCCTTGTACTTCGCACGGTCATCGTCGCCACCCTTCTCGTAGATATCGATCGTGCCAGAGGTGCTGAAGCCATCGGGGTCGGGGAAGGCTTCGAGTCCAGCCCTCTGGCCAACGGTGTGCAGATGTGTCATTTCGTGGAAAATTGTCAGACCCGCGATTTCGAAGAAGGGGAATTCTTCGTTGGGCTGGCACCAGCCGTTGCGACTGTCGTCGAATTTCTTGGTTTGGAAGTCGTTCTTGGTGCGTGGCTCGGAGTTGCGGAAAAAGCGATCGCAGAGAACCATCTTGAATGCGACGTTAACATCTGTATGGCATTTGATACCTCTAAGAAGGGCTGACTTACAACTGATTGACCAGGCCTCGCGTTCGTGCCAGCCAGAGTGGATCCACTGCATGTTTGAGGGTCCTCACTGTTACCACAGCGAACGTCGATGAAGTAGCCCTGACCGCCGTCGTTGTCATCCACTGGAAGGCGGCTGTTATAGATAACCTGCATCATTCGCTTGACTTGGTCCTTGTCCGCGTCGGCGAAATAATGCCTGTACCTATTCACAAAGTCAGACCCCAGACTCTCAACTAGTAGTTCCTGATATTTTACTTACGCAGAGCTCTCTGTGAAAGCGTTTCCACTGTTGTCATGGCGGATCTGTGTCTGGTATGCCATTTGCGATGCGTCTGTGAAGGCTCTTTGGGCCTTTGCTTTCATGTTTTCTCCGCCATCAGGGCCAGGCTTATCGCAACTGCTGTGGTATTCCGCTGTGCGCCCATAGAGGGTATGTTTAGGAGCTTCGAGGGGTGCAGCAGTAGCAATCGTTGCTCCAGCGAGCACGACAAGTGATACTTGAGTGAAGTACATGATGTAGTAGCCTGTTTGAAAGGCTATGGAGTTGAAAAGAATAGTACGTGCTAGTGTTGATAAAGAAGAGAGATTGGAAGTTCCTGCTATTGAAAGACCTCTATGGTGTTCGTGGTAGCCTTTTTATACAAGTTCACAGTACCTGAATGATCTTCTTCCAGTAGAAGTGTAGCTAGGCCCTTAGAGAAGCCCTCTCGTTGGATTGGTCTATTTCAAGACTTGTCCAACATCGTGGCCTGATGTGGCTGTGTCTCCATCGCCAGTGAGCGATTTCGAAGGAGGGATAAGGGCTGTGGTGGAGGCGAAGCTTTGCGCCAAATGTAAGCAAGTGACGAAGATGAAAGACAAGATGGGGCCAAGAAAGGGCAATATGGGTATTTTGAGAGGTAATACGAATGTTTGAAACACCATGCTTGGGGTCCAGTAAGCTGCTGACAAGATCATAAGGCGCACTCGGCGCAGCGGAACCACTACCCAGATCTATACGGAGGATGAAACAATTCTTTACAAGGTACAACTGGCGCTGACGGTAGTCGAATCGAGGTTAATCCCTTACAGTAAGTTTTTCCAGGCCTCCAGTAAAGATCAAGGTATGGTAAGTCGCATCGACGATGGGATTCGATCTCATGTTTCATAAACGATCCTACGAAGACGAAAGCATACCACATTTGTGACATTCTGGTCTTAAGAGGCATACAGGATGAAGGTGTAGGCCATTTCGCAAGGAATAGGATGACGGATCGTCAGAGCATCTCAGCCCTTGAGAACACTGTACCTAGTTGAATCAGCTTATAGCAGTTGCACGTGTGTACCTGCCCCCTCGCAGTTTGTAGACCAGATTGAGGGGCAAATGGGATGTTCGAAGTCCTCTTCAGGCTCCAGGCTATGCTTCGTGGATGTTTGAACCTAAGCAGATGAATTCTTGAGACCTTCCGATGGTTAAGTCGTTCTTCGGTGCTTTTTGCGCATCTGAAGATGGGCATGTGATCAGGATCGAGAAACTGAAATCGTAGAATCCCGGAAGAGTACAAAAATAGAACAGAGACGGGGGTGTAAAGATGTGGGGGCGGGGTTGAGCCTCCGCGATCCAACAGTTAGGTTGGTGTAATACCTGTGACGTCATGCTAGGCACCCGCGATCCAACAGTTAGGTGGGTGTAATACCTGTGACGTCATGCTAGGCACCAGCCTCGGACCCAATTCATCGCCGACAGGTTGAGTCAAGTGACATTGGAAAAGCACTTTAGACTGCACGTGGATAAAGGTCAGAGAATACGGCCCCCGACCCTCAGCTTCTCGACCTTGCCCTCTGCAGTCTTGAATTTTTGCAACCCACGGCAGTGCATTCTCAGTCTCCTACTACAACACCATATCAAATAGTTTCATATGTCGTCTCAAAACCACGGAGTTGAGCTCTGCCTTAAGTTCAACTTCTGTCCACCAGCCACTCTCTCAATCTCTAACCCCTCGGCATCACCTTTGAAGCTGATCGCCACCATCCACCAAACCTCCTCGGTCTTCCCAGATAGACCCGTTACTATCTTGACCAAGTACTCATGTCTCGACACTACGCCTCGTGAGGATGCGTTCCGCAAGGGCGATATGCACTCACCGGAACTCGCATTTTCTTCCACCCGACAAGTAGATGGCTCTGCAAAAGTGCTTAACCTCCGACCCACAAAGCGCATTACGTTCCACCGGATATCAGGCGACCCAGATCTTGCCAAACGCCCTGAGGATCCCGATACCCCTGGATTCACTTTCATCACAATTCCTCCGGTAGGAAAAGGTTCTGTACAAGTTGCGTGGGAGCTCTCTGCTGAACGGCTTATGTCGAGTCTCGGCGACGACTCAACCTCGCTCCAAGAAAAGCTTGAACATTTTCTACGAGTCGGCGACACCTACCATGTCTGGCCCGGCGATCTTTCGATTCGATGGTGGTCATTTGGCTCCTTGGAAGACCCGGAAGGCTTGAAAGGCAAGAAAATCTCGCGCTTCAGCTTTTCTGACGATCTGGGGTTGGATAGGGAAAAGGGAGCAGATGAAAGCGAAGAGGTTGTTAGTAAGATGCAGGATCTTATTGATTTGCATAACGTGAACAAGTTGTCTTCGAGAAGCGCCGTGGAAGGAGAAGAGAAGCCGGATATTAAGAAGATGAGGGAAGAAGGGTGGGTTTTCGGAGAACCGCCAGGGCTGTTGAAGATGATCGCGCAAGACGAAGACAAAGTAGCGACTTTCAAGATCGTAGAGTAAGGCGGTTGGCTCGTTAGGCAAGTCTGTCAACAGTGCATTAAGACAATATACCCAAGCCATGCATACTTCGTTCTCAATCACGCGCTGCTTGAGATTGAATTTGCGGAAGAGTGACAGTTCATTCCAGGCACCAGCAGACGATACCATCTTTTCGGCGTGCAGTGCTTTTCCAATCTAGGTTCTTTCATTTTGAGGCTGTACAAACTGCCCGGTTCCCTATTGAGACAGGATATGTAAGGGTAAGCGAAAGAGAGCACCTTCCAACAAATCATCTTGCTGCAGCTGCGCCACTTTCGCCCAAAGTAGCCCTACACAAGGATTCGATAGCAGTTCATCTCGCCTAGGCTGTGCGTCTACGTTCATGCAATATTCTAATCCTTGTGGCTGCAAGAAGATTCTCCCTTCATTCGTCAATCGAGACAAAGGGGACGCTGCATCGATGCAATTGATCGAGTCCCCCTGGAATTTCTCGGACCTAAGGGGGCATCACCGCAAGTTCAGAATGGCGATCCTTTGTGGAGAGGATTTTAATCCTGGTCTGCAAGGTGGTTGAGTATTGACACCCCATCGATTAGCTATCATGCAAAGGCTGGTAATACAGGTGTGTTGGTTCCGCGCCGTCACCACAACCACACCGTAGACATGGATCGAGCCAGCCAGGCGCTGGTGCAGCCTCTCCCTCCAGAAGTGCCTAGAACATATGCTGTCCTATCAGAAAGAGGCAACGTGCCCATCTCCACACTGTACCATCGCAAGCATGGACGACGCTCGAAAGAGGACCTGGCTCGGAGCCGGCAGTACCTCACTCCCGAAGAAGAAAAAGCACTCGTAAAGTTCGTGTTACTAATATCTAGCCTCGGGCACCCGGTGCGAATCAAATTTATGCTGTCGCTAGCGTTCCGAATCGCCCTCCGTCGATCTACGAAGAGACTCGTCAAGCCTCCCGGCCCTAATTGGCCCCGGGCCTTCGAGAAACGCCATATAGAGTTAAGAGCAAGGCGAGTGAAAGCTATGGATTGGAAACGACACGACAGTCACATATACGATAAGGTTACGGGGTGGTTTGAAGTGATTGGCAAAGTACTGGAAGACCCACGGATTCTGCCAGCCAACGTCTACAATATAGATGAGACTGGAGTCATGCTTAGTATGCTAGACTCCGTCAAAGTTCTTGTAGGTAAGGACGATATACGAGACTATAGGGGCGCCGGTGTCAAGCGCCAAATGGTGTCTTCCATCGAATGTGTGAGCGCGGATGGTAGGTCGTTGTTACCGCTCATTATCTGGCCAGCTTCGACCTATCGAGACCACATACCCAACCCCTGGATGGTATTACGGACATTCTGAGAATGGGTACAACGACTCTAAGATCAGCTTAGAGTGGCTTACGCGTGTTTTCGATCCTCAGACCAAAGGAGTAGCTAACGGCAAGCCACGGGTCCTTATGAACGACGGCTTTGGATCGTATGAAACCGTCGAGATTCTGGAGTTCTGCCTCGAACACAATATTATCTTATGCCGTCTCCCCTCTTATACCTCCCACAAACTCCAGCCCTGTGACGTCGGGGTCTTCGCACCCTTGAAGGCAGCCTATCGCGACCAGGTCGAAAAACTCAACCGAGGAGGTATGGATTAGATCGGCAAAGAACACTTCACTTCTTTATACAAACCTGCACGAGACAAGGCATTTACCAAAAGGAATATCTTAGCCGGATGGGCCGCAACCGGTTTGTTCCCATTAAACCCAGACAGGGTGCTCAGAGGAATTCAGAAGCCCATACCTAAGCTCACCGTTCCAGACAGCTCCCAAGGGCAGCTGGTATCTGCTCTGCAAGATGAAGTACTGCAGACTCCGCTAACTCCAGTAACACCAGAGACAGCAGAGGCTCTTGCATCCCTACAGATCCTGATAGAGAAAGACGCTCATACACTAGATGAGACGAGCAAGCAGCGCCTGCAGAAACAGGTACGGAAGATGGCGACCGCAGCTAAAGTATCTTTTGCCGAGTGTGCCCTCCTACAGGATTAGAACCGCTTCCTATTCCAGGTAAACAACGCCAAAGCTCGTCGATCGACTAGATCAGTAGTCCTGGGGAAGGCGAAGGTGATGAGTTATCGAGATCTAGAGGAGGCGCAAGCAAAGCGTGAGGCGAAAGATCAAGCCGCTGCAACTAAGGGTAAACGAGGTCGTAAACAGAAGACTCCCGCGACAGAAGAGGCAGAGCCGGGCCCATCAGTACCGGAGAGCAATGCCGTGGCACCAAAAGGAACCGAGCCAGCGAGCATTATGAAGGTGTCATGGAGGGCTCCGGTAGCGAAGATGTATTAGGAGCTAGACGTACTTATAGACTTAATTTAAACCTGGCGTTGACTCTGTTACCTTGTCAGTTAATCGGACGACAGTACGGTGCTTGCTAATGTCCGGACTTATCACTGATTAGCACAAGCTTCGCTTATCTGCTGACAGGTATAAATTACACAGGCTGCGTTGCGTACAACTTATTCAGCGTTCTCTGGCTAGCTTAATTCGGAAGTCGCTTCGTCTGGAAGTACCGACTTGGGTGGCGATCTTGCACGAATCTGCATGCATTAGTAGCCACGGAACTCCTGACGGCTTCCTGCCATTGTGAGACGGTCCTGACGCCTAGGCCCTGTCCCTTACATATTTCGTACAAATTAGAGCTTATGACGAGCCGTTAACGAGCGTTTCTCGTTTATGGCATCAAGCAAGGCTTTGAACGAGATGGGTAAGAGCGCTGTAAGGTGCACGTAATATTTGGCTAAAAGCAGTCCCAAGTGTGTAGAAATAGCTGCAGCATGTAATCCAAGACTGCTAACACAGTATTCAGACGTGTGGACGGAGATCGATGTGCTTGAAGATGAGGTACCTCGCTTATTTCTCGACCAAGAGTGTTTTTCTACCTATGGTGGGGGACGTTACTCTTAGTCTTTTTTACATTTACCGACGGCATGCACGACATTGTATGGGTTTGTTTCCAAACCTTTCCTTTGGTAACTTTATTTCCCTAGCTCGAGCACCGCATTGTACGCTATCTGGTACTGGCGGGACCACTATCCTTCCACGCTGTAGATGCGGATGCTCACCCATTCACTTTCTTCGCGCCAATCTTTCTGAAATCGGAAGCATGTAGAATTCAAATTAGCAGCTCGGCGGCACATGTCATTGCTCGTCGCCCGTCAGTGTTCGAAACATCACCTCGTCGATCTCTCACGATCGATAGTACTTGTACAGCTCTACAGGTCTATTATCGGGTATAAGATGTAGGTATAGCACCTCCTATTATGTCTGGTACGGACCATACAAAAGAGACTCCTGCTGTGCAAATCCAATACAAATGGGGTTAAATTAAGCCTGACTTTTGATTTAGACCTCAATGGGAGAGGAGTGTCGTAGAAGATAAATACAGTGTTATGCTTTTGGACCATCTCCACATACCACGCTATCTATGTCCGCTCCTCAACTCTCCTAGAGGGATTTTGTAGTTTGTGACCACATACTTAGGACTGTTGCTTGGTGTTAGAGTTAGGACGAAAGGGGGGTATGGGTGTGGGAGAACTTTGGAACACTTGTATGATCTATATGAATAGGCTATTTAATGATTTACAATATCAAACCCTCGCACCCTCAGCCTTCCCTTCTTTCCTAAACACCACTTCCTCACCTGTTATGTGTGGGCTAATGACTTCCCCCCACCCTCTCACCACCCCTCTAACCTCGCAAGCCCGCTTCGGAAAACACCTCTTCACACCCCTAATAGCAGCATCCCAATCACGCTCTCTTACCGACCGATTCGTCGCACTGTATTCTCTGAGCTCAATCACAACGCATCCCACACCGGCGAAGTTGCGAGCCTCCACCGCGAAGCCGCCATATATATCTTCTGTAGAGTGTGCCGAAATGTTACCAACAGCACGTACAATGTCGTAGCTCACGCGTACGGTGCGAATAGCGGTGAGTTGATCCGAGGACAGGACGCGGGACCAGGGAAAGTGCTGGTATGTGTACGAGTCCCGGTTCAAGTCGTGGTCCAAGTAATCGTGCAGATACCACGTATTCAGCCGAAACAGCAGCAACCTCGCCTCAGCGTGGATTTGCCGACATACGAGCGTGAGGGCGAGGAAGGTGGCTAGCGGCGGACCGAGGATTGCAAAGCCGGCGTTGTTCTTGGAGAATGCTAGCGTGCGGTAGCTGCCACTCAGGAATGAACTTTCGTGTGCGCAGATACGTAGGTCGCCGAAGTAGTGCTCGTATACTCTCTCTCGGAGCTCGGCAGGGAGTTGGAGGAAGGGGAATGCGCCCTTTCTTTGGATACTGGGTTGGTGTTTAGTTGGAGATTACATGGCTCGGAGCCCTAGGCTTACACTTCAGGAATGCGACGAGCTTTTGCTGCGCTGTGCTTGGACCAGTCGGCGAGGCTCTTCTCCATTAGTGCAAAGAAGACTTCGAAGGGCATATCGGCTTATGCGTGTGGGCCTAGAGTCGGGTTGGAAGGAGGTTACAAGCATGCACGATCAGACCCAACTGTAAAGAGGTTTGAAGTTCAGAGATAGAGGGTAAACGTGAGATTCACATGCGGAGTTTGGGGAGTTGTTGGGTCTGTCGCTTGGTAGCGGTTATGCGACTGTGCCATGGTTCACCATGAGGTTGACCCAAACATATAACTTTCGTCATTGGAATCCGACTACCGGGCTAAGAGGAATGATTATCGGTTGGACTGATGGCCTTTTTGAGTCCTGGGGTCATAGTATTCATTTAGAGAAAATCCCCGAGCTTGATGGGAGGCGGGATTCATGAAAATGGGAACATATGCTTGAATGTAAGTGTCTTACAAAATGCGCTATAATATGTAGTGATACTGGTGGATCGAAGCCGCAAGTGAAAGAGAGACTAGTCGCAATGAGAAAGAGCATTATTTCTGATCGGCACTCTGCTCTGTAAGGCTCTAACGCATTTTCCTGAGTTTGGATCGAGATAGCATTCACTTTGCTCTACGGCTGGCATTGACACCATCGCTCCTTAGTTGAGGAAAAAGTCAAGATAATCCAGATAATGTTACGCAAAGACTCACATAAGTATCTACCAACCTGTTGTGGCTGCTCGGGATATAATTTTTGCATTGCGTCCGAAGTGCGCGCGGTGAAATGTGAGAGTCTGTCCCGTTTGTTTACATCCGACCGTTGTTGCCTCGTCAACGGCGACGCCACGCGAGCGAAGGATCGGCATTCGCCAACGCGCGCCTACCCTCGAACCCACGACGACATCCCTACAACGAACAGCCGCCGGAGCCACCGCGCCTTATGTATGGAAAACTAACAATACAGTCGACATTCGCTATCTGTCAGCTCCTCCGCTATAGCTAGCCCCCAGCACCCGCGACGCGCCGCCGCAATTGACCGCCATGGCGACCGCATCCCCCACGCCTTTGGGCTCATACAGTGTGTTGGGCCAGTCCCTGGGCTTTTCGGCCGATGCGCCCATGATGCAAAATATAAACATTGGAGATAGTTCGGACGACGAGATACCCCAGCCGATGAAGCTTAGCGCTTTGACGACGGCGCTGCTCGCACAGAACGAAGTCAACTCGCCGGAAAAAGCTGCCGGGCGGAAACCCAAGCTCCGCATTCTGCGCTCGTCGCAAGGGTCGACACCGGTGCAGGACACCGTCACGCCCGCCCCCAGTCTGCGCATCAAACGAGTACCGTTACGAGGCGCACCGATGAGGAGATTTCGAAGGACACCACAGAGCGAGGAAGATAATCAGCCGCCGTCGCAAGACCAAGAGAACCTCCCCATGTCGGTGGTCAAAGTGGATTCTATGAACGGCGCCGATTCGGTCATGAAGGCTGCAGACGATATGAGACCTCCACCAACCCAATCGCCTCTACACAGACAAGAGAGATCCGAAAGACCTGCGCCATTACAACCGATCAGCGCCAACACACCTCGAAGACCAGCACCGCCGCCCCCGCCGAAGATGTCGGTATTAGAAACTGTTACAGCCACTGCTGGTGCTGCGACAACGAAGACGAGAGAACGGAAGAAGAGGAGCGTGCTAGTTGTTAACGGGAAACACTACTCACAGATGGATCGCATCGGCAAGGGTGGTAGTTCAGCGGTGTACCGCGTAATGGCAGAGAACTTCAAGCTGCTTGCTCTGAAGAGGGTTAAGCTCGAGGATGCAGATGAGGCTGCTGTTCGCGGCTACAAGGGAGAAATCGACCTGCTGAGCCAGCTCAAGAATGTCGAAAGAGTTGTGCGGCTGTATGATTGGGAAGTTGATGATTCGCGGGGTATCCTGAGCGTGGTATGTCTCATCGTAACGTTTAGGAACTATGTGCCCATGCTGATCTACCCTAGCTCTTGGAGCTCGGTGAATCAGACCTCGCCCGCATTATTCGTCTGAAGCTCGATACTGCCGATGCAAAACTCGACCTAGCATTTACGCGTTACTACTGGAAGGAAATGCTCGAATGCGTTGGTGCCGTTCACGACCATGACATAGTACATTCCGACCTCAAACCCGCCAACTTCGTCCTCGTACAAGGTCGCCTTAAACTTATCGACTTCGGCATCGCCAACGCGATAGAAACCGACCACACAGTCAACGTCCACCGCGATTCGCACATCGGCACCCCTAACTACATGTCACCCGAAAGCCTAGAAGATAGCGCTGGCGGCGCAAAAGGGCAGCTCTCCAACGGCAACGGGGCTAAGGATATGAAGCTTGGAAAGTCGAGCGACGTTTGGAGTTTGGGCTGTATCCTCTATCAAATGGTCTACGGCAAGCCTCCCTTCGCACACATCACCAACCAGATGGCGCGCGTCCTCGCAATCGTAAACCGCAACTACGATATTGAGTTCCGCAGTCATGGGGTCGGCGGCGTCCGCGTCCCTCCCGGTCTGAAAGCCACGCTCCGCCACTGTCTCGACCGTGATGCGAAGAGACGGCCTACAATCCCGCAATTACTTGAAGAAACGGATCCTTTTATCTTCCCGGATGGAGGCGATGATTTGCGCATAAGTCAGGAACTTCTTGCGCAGGTTATCCAAAGAGTCGCGGATCGGTTTAGAGATCCGAGGAAGGAAGCGCCTACCGAGGAAGAGATACGAGGGTATCCGGCGAGTTTCTACGACAAAATCCGGCAACTGATGGAGAGTCAAGCACGTATTTCAACGTATTCATAGAAAATGAGACTGTATGTTTGTATAGAGACTCGTATATGCAATTTATTCGTGGTTTCTCACACAAATTGCATTCTGATTGTTCCCGTAGTCCGTGCGCTTGTTTCCCGACTTTTGCTTACCGCGGGGGCCCCGCCTTCGTTCGTATTCTCTATTGCGTGGCGCTGTTGCTGAGTCACCTAAATCGCCCAGTGAACTCTCTAAACCGCCATCGTGCAACGCAAGGACTGTATGGATGACACCCGTTCCTCGGACACCACTCGAAACATCACGCTGCATTCGAGTTCCATAGGCTATCCTTTCACGGATCGACCGACCGAAGAGAAGCCCTTCCAGGCTGGAGGGTCACCACAACTTTACCAGGTACTCGAGTTATTCTAGTTCAGGCTGGCCTCCAAACCCGTTCGAGATTGATATACTGCTCTTCAGACACTCCCTTACGAACCGCCGTTACTGAGCCAAATCCATCCACCGCGGAACTCCCGCCGAGGCTTTCCCCCACCACTCTAGACGTTGGTCAAGTTACCGGCGTTTTCAGCCTTGTTAGTGTGTACGCAACGATCTCCACCGCTCTCAACAACACCCTGGATGATTATCCTCCAGTAGTATTTCGCACCGCTAGACAAGGGGATAAAAATCCTATGAGTTCTGACGTTGATACCGCATCTGGATCTGCCTCAGAGAAGCCTGGTGCTTCAAGCTGGGACTGGGCTGATCGAGGAACACCGCACGTCTTATTCGATCACAATGAGCCGCTCCCATTCCAAGAAGGGGAGATACTTGGCCACGGCGTTAATGGACCAGTCATCCAGACGGTTATCAAAGGGGTTCGCGTGGCAGTGAAAAGGATATATTGTCGACAGAGAGTGGACCCGAAAGCTCTCCAAGAGATCGAAATCATCCGAAAGCTCAAGCATCCGCATATAATTCAACTGGCTGGTTCGTACACACGTGGTCGATATCTTGGAATCCTGCTATACCCTGTTGCTAGGTGCGACTTGGCGACCTTCTTAGAGGATGTCGACTTTCTGCACAGGCTTGCCAGAAGTCGTTTTTTTGTCGAGCTATCTGAATGCGAGGAACGCAAGTCTCGCTGTGCTACAATAAGTCGTATTAGACTGGATCAACTGGACCACACCGATACCTTAAGTGCCTTGATCAATGCTGCCAGAGCTAGATTATGGGAAAGCTATGGATGTATTACAAGCGCCATGATGTATTCGCATAGCAATTCCATCAGGCACAAAGACCTCAAGCCACTAAACATACTTCTTTCTTACGACGGACTCTGGATCACGGACTTCGGACACTCCACAGACTTCTCCGAGTTCAGTAATAGTGCCACCGATGGTGGTGAACGCGGCACAATAAAGTACTGCGCCCCCGAAGTTGCCGAATTCGAACGAAGCGGCCGTTCCGCCGATGTGTTCTCGCTCGGGTGTATATTCTTCGAGATGGCTGCTTTAAGCTGCTATACGCTTGAGGAAATGAAGAATTTCCGACTATCCAAGGATCGGTCCTTTCATAATAATCTTCACAACATCTTCCCCATCTTCGACAATTTCGGAAGCACCCCCTTAAATCATCTGCCAATGTCCCTCGTGAGACGGATGCTTTCGAAGGACCCGGTAGATCGGCTTGACTTGGCGTCAATTTCCAGAGTGCTCGGCCTTTACCAGGCCTTCTCTGCAATTGAGCCCGACACGTTTGCTAGCATTCAGTGCCCATACCATCATGCTTTTCTCCCGCTAGATACTTTTCCGGATGAAGGCGTGTTAGTTGAAGATGTCTTCATTACCGTTGGCAATACCTGCCATGGGCACATAACGAAGGAGGCGAGGACTTCAGTCGTAGTGTTTGTTGAGTGCTCTTCAGTGGACTATATAGGGAGCGTAATATTCTTTCAGGTCAGTATGAATAACTACTTTATCAAATCAACTCTACTTTTCAGACTACATGCTTCTCATATATTCAAATAGTTACACCGCTTAACACATCACCCTAGAATCTTGCTGACTCAATGCTGGTATAGCACTCCAGCTCTAAGGATCTATCTGTAACATTTTCGGAGCCTCCATTCGCAAGACGCTCGGCTCCATGGGGTATATATACCCAAGCAATACTTTTGATTCTCAAGGAAGGCTACTACTGGGGCTCTAAGCGCGCTAGTCTAATAAAATCGGGCGCGAATGGATCATATCAGTCAGTTCTGCCTATGGTGTGGGAGTTGCAACTGGACGGCACATATGCGTCGCACAAGACCCGCGTATCTATTTATCGTACGTAGTGACAAAAGTTGTTACTCATGAGAACTAGTAGAAATCTCTTATGAAGTTGTTTGTGGAAGTTTTGCTGGTTTTCAAGGCCTTTTCAGGTTTCTCAATGCTGGCTAGATTGATTAACGAATAGTGTGGCTGTACTTGAATCCGTGGATTGGTTTTAGTTTTCGCGATGGATCCTGCTTCTAGTGTCCAGTTTCCGAGCTCCCGCTATTTCTTCTGGGCTGTACACTTGCTAATGGTGGCAACACTATACGCGAGACCACCACCGCATACCACAAGTGCATTTGACTATTTTACGTTCATACTACCTGCAGGCTCACCAAATACATTATGCGACCAGTTTGGCCAAGAAAAGCGCGCTTGTTGACAATTCCTTGGAGTTTGCTGGCGCCAACTTTGCAGCGAACCCGTCTGCGGCGAGTATTAGTGATATTGTCGCATCGGTCGCAGTCCGGACCTCGTTTCTACGTTAACGCCCGGCTTCATTGCCCGACAAGCGAAGACAACCCAGACGGCCTCCGAACGCCAAGCATGGGAGGAGATCCAACAACTTGCTATTTCTTTTTTCAAGTCTGCAGGCCTTGTGCCACGGCGTCAGTTATACCTTTAAATCTTCTCTAGCCTACTAGTGCTTGCTTCCGTGCTCAAAACTGGCTTCAAACTCTTAGCGGCAACCACATACACTCCACTGATATTGTTGCAAAGCCTCAACGCCTCGAGTGTGCAAATAGAGCAGGTAAACCGCCCTAGCTGTTTGTGGTGGCAACGTCCAACGCAGAATCGCTTTGGGTACCGTTAGCTATTCGACTATTCCGCATCTGGGTTCGGTAGTTTGCGGACGCCACATTGTGTGGTTCAAGCAGTCAACCCCTCCACGCTACGGCCGTGCCGTATGGGTGTGCCGCGCCCAGTCAATTGGTCGTTCTTACGGCTTCTATCCATATAGGAGGATTTTAATCCATCCCTGCCGTTGGTGGCTCCCTGTTTCCCGTCTCATACCGATGTTTTCGATCGATCTGCGCCCAAAACCAGTGCATGCTAATACGCGGTTCTCTCAGCTTATACTTACGGCCTCCTTTCCTCTATTTATCTCCATTTCTCACCCACAACTTTTTGCCGCTGGCTTCTAAGTGTTCGAATATTATCGAGAGCTTGGCCTCCTCCGTTGTTTTGGGAGAGTGGTGGGGATACTGGCCCAATTTAGCCTTACTGGAGTGAATGACTGCCGGTCAAACTAGCCTGAAGTGTTGCGAAAAGATTTTCAAGAAATACAGATTGGCTTAGATGTTGGGGCGCGTCTTAACTTCCGGAGAAGAAATTTAGTGGAGATGCTGTAGCGAGTATATTGTTTTTTATAGACCGGTCCGAACCGTTTTTAGTATCCGACGTGTGAAAAACTGTATTCAAGCCTTTATATCGACGCTTACTATTTCTTAGCTACTCTCTAGTCCAGCGAGGTCATTCGAGTAAGGTAAGACGAGTATGACTTGGTAGTGTGTAAGAGACGTCTTCGTTCGATAAGTCAAATTCCAGAGCGCTAACTCCGCGAATAGGCTTCATGTCCAATGCGTCTCTCAGTTGACCTAGCAGTAGCCATCGCTGAAGGTTTAGGCCACCCACTATATCACAAACGAATGATAACGGGAGTTACTAATTAGAATTGAGCACCGACGCCACCGTTATCGTCAACGCTACCATTTTCCGCACCCTTCTTCATCCGTATCTGAAATTAAGTTCTTGCAATAATAGTGTAGTCATTAGGATTAGGGAGTAAGGTAAGTAGAAGTGAGGAAGGCACGGGTGATTCTTTTCGCATTGCTATAAGTGGCTTAGCGAGCTATATGAAACCATGGTCCTAGTCCATTGACGGGTGTATTTGGACTTTGGACAAATATGATTCAACTCAATGAGTTGACCTACAAAGGTAAATGTTGTTCTCGTCTTCGCCTTCGCTCAAAACTACAATAGCCATTTCGATAGTGTTTATGATCTGCAGCTGCAAGCGCTGTACCATTCGCAACAAAGTCAACCAATCATCTCGTCCTTGGCTCCGCCTCTCGGTGTTCTACATGCTATCGCTTTTCTATTTTGCTCACAAGTAAATAATAAATCCTTCCATTCGATGACGCGTTCCAGAAAAGTGTGCAATGGAGGCATCATGTAGCTTGAAGAAGCTGGGCCTAGATTGTGGTTATGATAGTGGAGGCGAAGGCAAATGTAACGGTGGCGGTGGCTGAAGCAGTTGACACCCAAGACAAAACAATGCCGAAGCTGACGGAAGAAGGAATGCGACTCTTAGGTTAGAAATCTGCGAAGCAAGTTAAATAGAAATGCTGGTATCTGTGTTCATAGATCCTTGGACGTTAGCTTCTCACTTGGTTACTATACTGGAGTTAATCGATGTCAATTATGCGACGAAGAAGAAGCGCATTTTGATGCAAACACAAATTGCTGTGCAGTTTTGAGGAGGCATATCAGCGCGCTGAGAGTCCGAGGCTAGAATCTCCAGAATTCAGTCCTGCGGCAGTGGCCGCAAATTCGACGATTCCCCGTCTTTCGATCTCTACACCCACTTTTCACCCCCTTTGGCCCACACAATCTCGAGATCCCTCCGTCCAGAGAACTTCTCCACTCCAGAAAGGGAGTTGGTGTCCATCAGCAACCGTTCTCCCTGCTCCAGCACCACGCGTTCTAAGCCATGGAGCTCTCGTAGCACGGCATATGCATTGTCTACATGAACTGATCCCCGAACTGCCAGCACCGTGATGCCTGAGTGAGTATGTATGCCTTGGTCGAGCGCTCCTGCGGCTCGCTGAGGCAGACAAGTAGCTTTGGGGGAAGCCAACAAAGTCATCGAGTGGAAAACAATAGGCCTCGCCACATGCGTTGAGGCTGTAGGAGAGGAGCGCTGCTTCCGAATGTATCTGGTGACATGTTTCGGTGAGAGCAAGGAGGTGTGGTGCATCTGGAAGACATCCGGAAGCCTTTGCGTCCTCCTTCCTCGACCCAGATGTGGAAGCCACCAAGCGTGTACTCATAGATGCTAGCGCACAGCTCTGCTGGAAATCGAAGAGGCGGCGACTGTTTCTGATTGCGGAGGGCGTTTTGGCGACGTCAGCATACTGCTTGCCTCTGGAAGCTGGGCGACATGTTTACTCGCACGGGGCCTGCGCTGAGCCGCTGGATTGATGCTCTTGCTTGTGGCGCTTGTAGGTTCTAGTAGGCGCATATGGCGGCGAGTTTTCCGTTGCCCATGTGCGCGTGTTTTTTTTCGACCAACATGTCAGTGGTGCTTTTGTGGAGAGGTTGTACGTTGTGATAGGTTGTGATGCAGGTGAAAGGCTAACATCATTCGCTTGGCGGGAAAAAGCCCTATCGGTGGCTATTGCACCAAGGCGGGAACACGCGATGAAAAATGCTCGGCGAATTGGTGGGATTCTCGGATCCTGAAGTGGCAGAAGCAAAGAAACATCGACAAATGACGCACATGCCGGAACCCTGTAGTCTTCGATATAAGGCGTGAAATTTGTGCTAGAAGCAAGAAATGTTCCTCAATGGGGTGACAGACTTTCCTAAATGGACTACACCCTCCCCTAAGTGGGCTTACAGCTTAATGCACGCAAGAGTCCGGATTTCCGGAATTAGACCCCATTGGCTGGCTTTGAATGCCGGCATGAGCCATTTGGTTCTTCCCCGGACGGATGCCCAAACTTTATTGCTGCGCTTAGCGGTGCAGGTGGCGTTCAAACGCACAACATCTGCTTAAGCATCAAAGGGACAGTCGGCGAAGCTAGCGAAGTAGAGCCCTCCATAGTGGGTTTGAATTGGAAATTGGACATATATCCGCCCAGACATTACGTTACTAGCCTTCGCACCGTGGGGACCAAATCCTGGCCGAGGTTCGTTATTGCATAGCCATGAAAGTAAACCCAATGCTTAATTTTGCGGGGCGTAATGGTATTCCACAGTGGCGCAAGGAGATCTGTCCCGAATGCCGGAAAAAGGAAGGTTACGAAACCTTAATTTGCTTCTGCCCTGTATGGCTGAACGGTACCCCATACGGAGGATGCCGTGAAGGGGAATAGCCACAGAACCACTAGACTATTTAGCATAGCATCATTCGTCTTTCTGTTTCCGCAAGATATTATTAACCAACATGGCTGGTTTCTATCAGGATTCACCTCGCCTGCTTGTCTACATTTTCGCCCTTGCAATTCCTGGATACATATCAATGGGCTTTCGACTATACACTCAGACTACGAGAAGCGCTCGGGGAGCAGATGACTGGTGCATGGCATACGCAGCTGTAATACGCCTATCTCCAAACCTTCCTGCACGAGAAGCTTACATGTATAGTTACCGTTCATGGTTGAGACGATCTCTGGAATCTCGACCGCATACTTCGGCCTCGGACAAAGACAAGCTGGATTTAGTCCATTGGACTCGAAGAATACACTGCTGGTGGGTCTTTGCCTTCAAAATACTTTGCATCAGCACATGTTGCTAACTCGCGGTGATAGTGGTGGCATATTATGGCTTTCTTTTATCCTAACGTGATGTTGCCCATCAGGTTAGGTATCGCCTTCCAGCTATGTCGTGTTGCCAAGGCCCGCAAGCTGTATCTCCATACCGTTTATGGCTTGATGGTAGCCAACTCTCTGACTTTATTCGTGATCCTCATTTTCCAGCTCGCGCAATGCAAACCAAGAGCGTGGGTGTCTAACACCTATATTCAATGACATCTCACTGACGACCATGCAGGTTCAACTGGGATAAGACCATTTGCGGAGGCCATTGCCTGGATCAGAAGTACCTCAAGGGCATAAGTTTTGGTGTTTCTACAGTGAACATCACCACAGACTTGGCTTTGGCGGTCCTGTAAGTTGCGACAGGTCCACTTATTTGCCGCGAGACTCACCATATACTTCAGTCCTGCACCGCTGCTATGGAACGCTAAGATCAATCGAAGAAAAAAGTTATCCGTGGGTCTGTTCTTGGGCATAGGTACTGGGTAGGTGAAATTTTCATGGACGGTGACGTTCTCTGACTGGTTTGCAGTGCAAGTTGTGCCGCCCTAATCCGTCTCAAGTATCTCGCCCGCCTTAGAGACACCACAGATTTTACCTGTATGTCTTTCTGTCCTATTATCTTACTTTTCGTGCTAACCGTATGACTTCAAGTCAACCTGGGTACTTTGGCGTGTTGGACCTGTAAGCACTCTATGCATAAGCGCGCCACAAAGCTCACTCGCGCCACAGTTGCCGAACCTGGTATCGGATTCTTTGTAGGGAACATGATTGTACGTTACCTAGACCCTAATTATCTAAACAGGGAGATATTGGACAGATTCTAACCATCGCGTCCTCAGATCCTCCGGCCATTACTCAAGTCCCTCCTTAGGGAACGATCGACCGACAATGGTTATGGTAGCAGTACACATGGCAGCAACGTCGTCAACTCCATTGAATACGACACGCTCCAAGCCAAGAAGTCATCGCAGACCCAGGCCGGCATCGATGGCGGGGACCCGTGCAACAGCTTGTCCAGCTTTATTGCCAGTGATGGGGAATGTCAGAATCCTCCAAGAACCGGTTGCATCGTCGTGAGCCACGAAATTCATGTCACACATCAGGTAGATCTACAGAAAGAGGAGGAAGATGTCACTGTCATCTTTTGATACTCCTCCTGGTCATGACAATTTGGCGGCGGAGAGTGTTCTACCCCCCTTTTTCACCGTCGCAATCGCGCTATTGCACCGGCTCTCTTCTCACCGTCTTTCTTTTCATAGCTTTCGTATGTTGTAAGACACCAACATTTCAATCGAGTGCCGCTGAAGAAGTATGTTACAGGAAGCGTGGTGGGCGTATTGCATAAGATGGTAATTGTTTTTAGAATTAGCGCTATTGACTTCCGCCACGGGGCGCACGGCTAGCCATCACATCTACGTCGTCAGCAGTTGGGGAGTACAGTTGCTGAGTCAGTTTATAGGTCTCGTTTTCTAGTGTATGTTTATACATGCTGAAGTTCGTTAATATAATTCGTAATATATAATCTTTTTTATTGAGATGAATCTTAGAGCGAATATTCGAATGTAAAATGATTGCGCACGGAGTTAGGTGAAACAACATTTACGAATATTGCCCTTGTATTTAGTTGTTGCTCCCTTGGTAGCCAATCACTACCTCTGCTTCAGAACAGAATAATACATTGAGTCACCTCGCCTCGTTTGCTTCACTACGGCTCTGGCAAGACCACCAAGCATTGCCGGCGTATATGACTTTACGATGCATGAAGTGACCATGGTGATTCTTGACCAGGGACTGAACCATGGGTGATTAAAGGCATTGTGATTGTGAAGATTGATCTTACTTAAACATGCGCTCTCTAAGCTCGGTAAGGCTATCAACAAAACAGTCAAAATTGGTGGAAGGGATGCCGCAAAAGGTATCAGATCCGAAAGGAAGGAGAGCTGCTTCCGCGTGGATTTGACGACGGACTAGCCTAAGGGGGGTTGAGTTGTGGGATAGCGTGCATTCTGCCCACGATGTGACGAACAGCGAAGTCCTTGACGTTTCCCTCGTTTCCTTCTAATTAATAGTTCTTAATCTGCCAAGGGCGTATCCGTATATTATGTTCCTAATCCCGCCAGAAAATCGTACAAATAGAACTTAGTACTTCGTTATTGTTTTGCGGCAGCGCTGATCGAAAGTTATTTGACGTCATTGTTTCGCCTCCGATCCTTGCTCACTGCGCTAGAACTTTGCTTCCTCGTTAGGTCACACTCGCTTGAGTGTGAACGGAGTTGCTGAGGTCATGACTGGCAGTGATGCTGTCGCTGCCTTGAGAAAACAGTAGGTAGATTCCGCGAGGATAGACCAGTGGAGAGTGAATTGTTGTACAGTGGGCGAGGTAAGTTAAGGTAAACATTAATAGATGAAAAGATCAAGGATGAAGGGTGGGGAAAGTAAGCGTAGTTGGAAGATCTTGCGCATATGGAGGAATATCGAGTGACATATATGTACAGGGCGACAAAAACTTGCTGAGCTCGGTAAGAAGTATTTGACGCTACTATCCAAGCTATTGAAGCCAAGTGCTATCGAGCTGAGTTTACCACCGAGAGTCTAGTTCATGTCCGTCCCCCCGCCATGTTAGCGCGTCCGTATATGCCCTCTTGGATCGGCAAGTCAATGTTAGAACGAGTCCGAATTGTGCATTGCGATCACTCTTGAAGTATCTATTCGACGCAGTCAGGTGTGTATTCGTGCTTGCGTCCACATCAGTCTGCATGCCAATAGTCCTCGTATTGTTAAGTTATGGGTAAGTTGTGAAGGTCCCGTCCGCCGCTCGGCGAGCTGTGACTGAACCCTCAGCCTCGAACACAATCTCGATATCAGCCCCCTCAAATAAATACCCAACACCCTTTACTGAAAATCGATGGTAATTTCCCGCTGTGCCCTGAATGCCCCATCGCCGTCACCAGTACCCAAACAGGTCCCGTCAACACAAGCGTCTCTAGACTGAGAAACTTCCGCCGTGTATTAAACCGCTGTGAAATAAAGTGAGACCATCTAGCATGATCTATCTCCATTAGAACTGCTATTTTGATGAACATAAGAGGTGGTAGCCTTACTGTTTGGACGGTACTTCGTTGGGCATTCGAGAGCTTGCGGAGGAATCTCATGAATGATTGTAAACTGACAGAAGTAGAACTGAAGGAGCTAAGCTTGAAAGTGAGGATAGCAGCCTCGGAATGCACTTGGCGGCAGGCTTGTGTAATAGCGAGGACTTTATCCGCTCGTTGTTCCTTATTGTACAACTTAAACTGAAACCCATTTGGCCAGTTCTTGCGGCCGCACTCATCAGCGTAGATTCGCAAGCCGCCGAAGACTAACTCATATATTGTGTTCCGTACTTTTCCAGGGATTCATAGTAGCAGAGACTCTTTCCGGTTCCCTGCGGAGCTGTATGAACGAATCAGTCGAATCAAATTAAATAGCGAGGCATTACTCACATAGCCGCAAGATCCTGCTTCCTGGTTCGCTTTATTGGGACTAGGGGAAGTGGACTTCCGCGTTAACCTCCAAGGTCGTAACCTCTAGGGCTCGTTTGAGGTGCTTTGGCTTTTGCGGACTCATGATGAGGGCCGGGTTTTTGGACTGAGGCAGCAAGGTTGGTGACATGTCCGCTTGTTTGGTGGGGCCGAGACGATGTGAGAAGCTTATATTTGTTTTGGTGAAGGCAATCTAAGACAAAGCAAGAAAGAGTGGAGGAATAATGACTTAAGGAAGGAGAGTGGAAGTGTGGAAGGAAGGAGCGGTCGACTGAATTTACTCTGAACGAGTTTAGAGTATATAGACGCAAAACGAAGGCAGAACTCCTTTTTGTGTCAACTTTTTGGGTTATTCCGCGAGTTTGACGCCGCGATGGCTGCTACTCATTCGACGAAGGCAAAACTCATCCGTCATCAAAAAGAGAATTAGAAGTACTTTAAATCTAAAAAGATAAGAGAGGACACATCCCCAACCTTAATCATTATCATTCTCCTGAGCTAAACATCTCTAACATCCAGCTGCTCGTCTCTCTCATGCCTGCCGTCCCTCAGCTCCGAACATCTCTCTTCCATTTGTGACCAATCATTGACATCCTCGCTTAGGACCTTCAGGTTTTGCTCTGTTACCCTCGCTAGCGCTTCAAGGTCTGATTTCGTCGACGAAAATAGGAGACTCATGTTAGACGTGCGCGATCGTTTAAGGCGAGATGGGGGTTTAGTGACAGACGGATGCCGAGAGTTGGCGCGCGATGGAAGTGGGGGTGGTGGAGGGCCAGCATTAGACGAGACCCCATGGAATATACCATGGTAGAGGACATTCTCGCCTTCAAGGGGAGTGCCAGTAGTGTGCAGAGAGTTTGCCCTCGATTTGGACTTCGGCGTAGGTTTCGTCTTCGGAGACACGTTACTGGATCGCGAGCTCCTCCTCGAAACACATCTCCCCACCCACGGCTCTTGCTGTGACCACACACCGAATAGCCTCCGCATAAATCCCCTCTGCGCCTTCCGACTCCTAATTTCTTCAACCATCCTTTTTACTTCGGCGTCCCTCTGCCAACACAGCCTCAAAACCTTCTTCGAAAAGTCCACCGTCTCCCACAACTCCTCGTTCTCTTGGTCTAGCGTCGAAAATGTTGCCTCGCATTCTTGAATCAATATTTTCATGGTGTCCCGTTCTCCGGCTAGCTTGGGAATGAGCGTATCTTCATAGTAATCCTTCATACGAACTAGGCGGTCGAGCTTCCCGGTTAAGCGGTCAGCTTTCGTGTGGAGAGTGCGAATGAGCTTTTGTTGAGTAGCGAGGGTCTTTTCTTGCGTGCGGAGGCGGATTGTGAGAGACCGGGTGGGCGAGGGGGGGTGCTGGAGCCGGTACTCTTCGACGTCGGAGTCGGTGGCAAGACCGGAGGGATGGTCATGCGTCTTATCTGAGTAGCGGGCTCTCGAGGAAGATGTACTGGAAGCGCTAGCTCTCTTGCTGTCAGTATAGTTATCTGGTAGTGGCCTGCTTTCTTCCGCACAGTGCTCCTCCACTATTTCGTCACTATGCGGCTCATGCGCATATCGTAACCAGCTCCGGACAGTTGAAGTAGTCGATGCCGACCGCGGTCGATACACATTCTCTAACCACTCTTGGTCCTGGTCTTGAAAGCTTCTCTCTGCAAACAATCGATCGTTCCACTCAGCCGCTGCACTCGGTTTCGAGAAGTTGGGTACAAGACCGACATGTACCGCGCTAACGCCGCTCTCGTCGCCGTCTCCGTTCTCCCCGGCGTTTACTGATGCGCGTTTACGCACCCTCTCGACTGATATAGGGTCGACGTACTCGTTTTTGAGGATGCTGTTTAGCGTCGCGTTCCACGTAGGGCTCAACGACTGCGTTGCGATAGGGCTGTAATGTGCCGTTTGGAGTTTGCTATTATGTATACGCAGACTGTGGGGTAGAGTATGTGGTGAAGGAGCTCTCTGCAAGAAAGGACTATGTGGTTGTGTTTCTTGAGCGTGCACTTCTTCCTGGCCCCGGACTTGTTCGTATGGTAGGACGAGACGGTGATTACCCTCTCTATTACGGTAAATAAGAATAGACTGGTCTGTGGGGAGGAGGACGGAAGGGTCAAACTCTATGCTGTGAGAGGTGGTGGGAAGCGCTTCTGAGCTGTGAGTGTGTGGTCTTGTCGCTAAAGACCCCTGTGCAATATGACTAGTTACTTCTAGAGCTGGGCCGGACGTGGGAGGGTGGCGCTCATCAAAGTCTGTCCGTATCATCCGAATATGGAGATCTTGGCGAAACGGGTCCGTCTGTTTTGGGGATTGGCCGTGTTGGCTCCCATGGGTTGCCGGGTTTTCAGGCTCACCAAGGCCTTCTGGTTCCACTGCTCTCTCCTTTCTTTTGCGTCCCTTTTGCCATTCCAGCGGAATATTTTCCAGCGCCTCCATCTCCCTCGTCCTCATCACTTCCAACTCTGCACGCTGCTCCTCTGTTAGTGACCATGGAGCTCGGCCTATCAAGTCCGGTGTCGAAGCCCGATTATTTGGCTTCCAGTACGGATACGCTGGGGCATTTGCATCTCTCTTCCGCGGTGCGGTATCCTCTTCAACCAAGACGCTATTCCAGTACTCATCATCATTTCTTGCAAAATGTTTAGCCCACGTCGCTCCTCGATCTCGTACACTCGGGAGTTGATTGGAGTTATCTTCATAAACTGGATCTGTACTGGAGACGTGAGCCCTCTGCGTGGCTCGTTCGCTCGCCCACACTCCTTGACCGCGTTGCTGATGTGTTGCTTCGTACAGGAGAGGATTGTGTACAGGTCTCTCGAAGTCAGCACCGGGAATGTCAGCCCTCAGCACGGCTTCCGCCATCTCTTCCTGCCGTTGAGCGCGTTGGAATTTTGCTTGCTCATTGCGACGGCGGGCATGCGGGTTGAAAGGGTGACGTAGGTATTGAGAAAGCGGCGCCATGACTTGGGAATACGGTGCGCTGACGAGTTGTTGTTCTTGGTAGAAGTGCGGAGTTATAAGTAGGGTATGAGGGGCTTTTAGAAGTACGTGTGGAATATTAGTTCGCGCCATCAGGTGAAGTTTGACGGGTGGAACCGTGTTCGTCTTTACGGGCACCCGTTTGCTGGTGTGCTGTCGAACCCGTGATCTGGAAGCGTCATTGCGTGGTGCTAGCTATGACTTTTGAAGAGTGAACGTGGTGAGTAGGGGAAAATGAATAGGGAGAAAAATGGATCGCTGGACCACTCAGTCCGCGAAAAGAGATAGGCATAGAGGAGATGATGCTGGATACCGAATATATATTGAATGCTAGAGGCTACATCACTACAGCCTTCTAATACTACGCACTATATTGAATGGAGAAAAACTTACGTGATCGCACCCGGAACAGTGAACTTGTATAAACGCCATCTCGCTATATAACCCAAACCGGCCATGCCCCAAGCTATGCAACGCAAAAATGCACAACCAACGCCCCGGTCCAGGTATGCCGTGCCGTGTATCGTTGAAACTCCGAAAATGTGGTTGTTGGTTCTTGCAGAGTATTGACAATCGTTGCCACGGATGTGAACGATAGATCAGTACTTCCGCTTCGAAGCTGCCGCCTTGTTCATCGCCATAAGCTTTCGCTTTCGTTCTTCTTTTTCCCGCTTCAACCTTGCCTCCTCTGCAAGAGCCGCTGCATCCTCCTGTTTTGCAACCTTGAGGGCTACTGTCTCTTCCTCTTCCACCTCCCATATGTCACCTTCCATATCAGAAGACGCATCCGATGCAAAATCGTCTTCTTCCATTTCCTCTTCCTCAACGTCTGACCAACTAGCGTATCCACCGTAGCGACTCTGGCTGGGTTTCGGCTTAGCTTTAGCTGCTGCGGGGCCTGGCTTTCCGGCAGGCGGAGCGGTAGAGCTGGGTCTCGCGGTTCCTTTGTAGCTGATGTCGGCAGGCTTCTTGGCAGGACGGGCGGTTCCCTGATAGCCTAACTCGGTAGGCTTCCGCTTCTCTTTCGCCACATCAGACTTGCCATCTGCAGCCTTTGCTGGAAGCCCAGCAACTGCCTTCTTCCCTTTAGCAGCTGCTTTGGCTTGCAGACGAGCCAACTCGCGATCCTTTTTGGTCATAATCTTCGTTGGCTCATGTTTGACCGGAGGAGCGGCAGGTTTCGTCTGATCCTTCTCTTTCGCTTTTTGCAGCATAGCCATGTAGCCTCCTACTTTCTTCGCTGGAGCCGAATGGGCCGGCCCTGGAGTGGATGCGGTGGGCTTTGTCGCAAGAGGCTTCGGTGGTGGCACTGTTGGCTTGGGCTGAGCGGTGGGTAGAGGACTAGGCTTCTTCACCGGCGCATTCGTGGGCCTAGCTGCTCCTAATCCAGCCGTTCCTCGATATGGTACGGCGGTTGTAGATGGAGAGAGACTCGGTTTCATGCCGCCGGGAGTTGGGGCTGGGGTCGCTTGAGGAGCCCCATTCGTTTGGCCTGGTCTAGCCGGCGCATCTTTCCGCTGTAGCTTGATCTGAGCACTGTCTATCGGACCCGATGCTTTGCGCTTCAGAGGTGGGGCTTTCGACATGCTGTTTGATGATGCCGCGGGTCGCTGAGCGGGTTTCGGCGATCCTGAAGGTAGACTGGAAATCGGAGAAGGCGCAGGAGACCTAGCCGATGTAGTTGTATCGAGCGAAGAGAGAATTTCCTTGAGTAACTAAGAGAGTCAACGAAGGCCGCAGAACACAGTCGCGGTTGGCTCACGCTCATGTTGAGGACAGCTAGGAGTTGACTCAGTAATACCGGTCGTATCGCTTTGTATGACAGTCGTACATGCTTTCGAGGAGTGTTTTGGAGAGGAAGAGCTTAGAGAGGCGGTAGTGGAAAGGTTGATGCGGAGGATGCAAACAGCGAACAAAAGAAGAGGACACGCGGGCAACGCCGGTTTGTGAAGAGGTGGCGGTTGGCTTTTGAAAGACCCAGCCCGGTTAGTGTCACGTGAGATAGCGGAGGGACTGTGCTTCCGTGCCGAGGTACTAGTGTGGCTTGGGCTTAGTGGCTCTCAGCCCACCACAATATTATCGCTTGGGTCGAACTTTCTCGGATCTGCAACCACCACGAGAACTTGAAGCTTCAGTCTCCGTACACACGGTACGTCTCTTTGCGATTATTGCGCTTTACAGGCCTATACTAACCTGGGCAGGTTAAATTGATTGAACTCCTGTTCCTACCCACCACATCTACTACCACAAAACCAAAATGAAGCACCTCGCAGCCTACCTCCTTCTCGGACTGGGTGGAAACTCTTCCCCATCTGCCTCCGATATCAAGGTCAGTTGCGTTGAAGGCTTGTATACGGAATATGTCTCATACGTCTGTTAGGGCGTCCTCGAGGCCGTCGGCGTTGAGGCCGATGACGAGCGTTTGGAAAAGCTCCTTA
This sequence comes from Darksidea phi, assembly GCA_030770425.1. Lineage (NCBI taxonomy): Eukaryota > Fungi > Ascomycota > Dothideomycetes > Pleosporales > Lentitheciaceae > Darksidea > Darksidea phi. The sequence continues at coordinate 48,039 of JASJFT010000220.1, read as the reverse complement.
GCGAACTCGAGGGCAAGGACATCAACGAGGTATGCCATCTTCCGAATTTGCGCCTAGCGATTCTGTGGCTCTAACCTTGCGTAGCTGATCTCTTCGGGCTCCGAGAAGCTCGCCTCCGTTCCGTCTGGCGGTGGCGGCGGTGGTGCCGCTGCTGGCGGTGCTGGCGCTGGCGGTGCTGCTCCCGCCGAGGAGACCAAGGCCGAGGAGAAGGAAGAGGAGAAGGAGGAATCCGACGAGGACATGGGTTTTGGTCTGTTCGACTAAGCGTATCGCCAAAGCCTGCCTGTCAACGAAGAACAACGCCAGCTTCTCTGCTTTCACGACAATCATGCAGCATGGAGACGAGAATTTGGGCGGTGTCGAGCGCGCTATTAATGGGGTTATGGGAATTTTCTGTGGCGATGTCTTGATATGTGCCGCTAGGATACCTTGAATGAAGTCATGCACCTCCCAAGTAGTTCTTTTCCTAGCAATGGGAAGCAACGAAACAGTGCGTCATGTATTCGAAAATGAAGTTACAACCAAGCGACATCATCTTTGAAGTGCATGCGGTGCTCAAGTACTTCTGCTTCTCCAGTTCTGCAGAATGTGGGCAATCGTTACCCCTCATATATTCGTCTTCGGCTGTTGCGATAACATTGCATATCACTCAGCTCACGCGTTCCATATTTCAAGCCTTTTAATCTATACTGTCTGACGTGGGTGGACAAGCGTGTGTTCGACCATTCTTTGCCAAGACATGATGGTGCACTGACCATTCAGGCCGTAAGCGAGCCCACCGGAAATTCGAACTTCGATCAACGTCCCTTCAACTCATCCGACGAACACCACCCCCGCCACATCGAAGTCTTTCGCCCAGCTACTTCGATAACCACAAACATGGCTGACGAGAACTATGTACGTTATTTCTCTTAATTGTGTTTACGATCCCGCTGACAACGCTACAGAACGCCGAGGAGGCTGCCGGTACGCTCTCACTCTCCTTTATTCACCCTTTCTACGTTCCCACGACACAATGTCATTTGCGCACCGCCGAAGAATGCACTCTGAGATCTGATTATCGTGCACCTAAACGGCCTTGGAGGACCCGCACATATTCGGAAATGGCAGGCGGCTAACGGTTAATACAGAGCTCAAGAAGAAGAGAGCCTTCCGCAAGTTCTCCTACCGTGGAGTCGACCTCGACCAGTACGTCTTCTCCCGCGGGCGACATCCCGCACTCGTCGCATCAAACACCACGTCATGGACAGCACACTGATATGCCCAGGCTCCTGGACCTCTCCTCAGAAGAACTCCGCGACCTCGTCCATGCCCGCGCCCGCCGTAGGTTCAACCGCGGTCTCAAGCGCAAGCCCATGGGCCTCATCAAGAAGCTGCGAAAGGCTAAGCAGGAGGCGAAGCCTAACGAGAAGCCCGACCTCGTCAAGACGCACCTCCGTGACATGATTGTTGTGCCCGAGATGATTGGCAGCGTCGTCGGCATCTATTCCGGCAAGGAATTCAACCAGGTCGAGATTAAGCCCGAGATGGTCGGCCACTACCTCGCTGAATTCTCCATCTCATAGTACGTTACCTCGAGTTGGAGAATGAACAGGTGGCTAACAACCGTACAGCAAGCCCGTCAAGCACGGAAGGCCAGGTATCGGTGCCACCCACTCTTCCCGTTTCATTCCTCTCAAGTAATCGGTTTTGGGTTGGTTGCATGGGTTTTCGTGGGGCGGAGAAAATGTATTTCATGACCTGCAACGAAACAGGTGTTAGGTGCTATCATCACTGCGCTTGCGGATGAGGTGAAGCGCGCGGCTGGCATGAAAGATGTAGCACAAACTACATCTGAGAAATGGATCCACCTCAAATGCGTTACATTATTGTGATCCGCTCATGAATACCTGTCCGCCTCTGCTCACCTTGATGACCAAAGTCTACTAATTACGGTATATGTTCAAACGCCAAAGCGTAAACTAAAGCAGTAAATAACAGTCTTCCAACATTTCGACCTTCGCCTCTATTCGTGCATACCAACATTTACCTCACCACGAAAACGGGCCCAACATGACCTTTAGCGGTACTAAGAAGTATAGAATACAGAAAGGCATGACAACGGATGCGAGCAGGGCTATATTACATATTGATAGCAGCGAAGAGTCAGTATGACCCAGTTGGTTGCCATTCTATGGTACAGTATATGTACTTTCTCCAGAGAGGTATAGTAGAACGCCAGCGCAGAGCTAGAGTGACGAAGGCTGTTCATTTCCCCACACGGAATTCGGCCTTGCCAAACTTCTTGAGGGCATGGAGGAAGACTTGGTAGTTTACGCCCTTGTTGTCGGGCAGGTGGCTGTGGTTTTGTTAGAAAACAGTACCCTAGGATCGAAACGCTGTCGAAGAAGGTTGAGATACTGGGGCATCCTGACGAGATACTTACAAGATTTCTGTCAACCGGAGCTGCCACGGTGGATATCCTTTCAGTACCACTGTTGGGCTGAAGAGTATCAAGAGATCTGGCTCGGTGCTGACGTGGTCATTTAGCTCAGCATCTATCAAGTCCGAGTTAATTTGATCGACCCGGACATCACCCTTCTGAGCCATGTGTGAGAGCGTTACGGTAAGGTCGATCAGGGTGTTCCGGCCGTCTAGCTCGGATAGAAATAAGACTGTCAAGTGTGGACGTGACGTCATCGTCCCGTCTTCTGTTGGCTCGGAGTTAGGCGTGGTTGGGCGCGAGTACGAGGGCATGTGCGGAGATTTGATTGTCAAGCTGGGACAACGATGAGGGCCGAAATACGTCTCTAATGTGCGACTAATAGCCTCGTATGTCTGCTTGGGATAGTTCTTCAAGGCGCCTAGGAAACGGTCAGTGCTCAGCCCAAGGTAAGGCATGAGGGTATTCGCCAGTACCTGTACGCTCATAGATGCTGACGAGTGGGATCCCGGCCGACGCACTCCAGGCAGCGATTTCGCACACATCATTGAGCAGCCCTTCCAAACCCGCAGTGCCCTGATCCTCATCGTCCTCATTATAGTCCAAGACCACGCTCAAATGCCTGGGCAGCTGCGCCATGTGCTTCACATCGTTGACAATCCACTCAGGCGAACGATGGTGATGCCCCATGACGCCGCGCACCTTGTACCAAAAGAGACGCCATGATCTACGAAAGCGGAAGAAAACGGAGAATATGAGGGCGACGGTCTGGTATATAACGATGTGTAGGAGGGTGCGGATCCGGCCGGTCTTGAGTTTGTGCAAGCGTGTTTTGCGAGTGTTGGCGCGCTTCGAGTTGGCTTGCGGCGGCGATGATAAGAGCGACGATGGTGGAGGCGGTAGGTGGGACTTGAGGAGGGCTTCGCGCTGCTGGGGCGTCAACTGCTTTCCGTTGACGGTGTCTTGGAGGAAAGCCGTCTCTTCTTTGGGCGTGACACCGGTAGACGCCATTGAAAATTAACCTGTGGCGGGATGAAAATGGTAAACCAGATGAGAATGAGGAAGCAAAGAGAGGAGGAAAGCAACGATGTGGGCAAAATCTGGTAGTCCTTGTTAGTTCGCTGTCGCACAATGCGATCATCTGAAGCCGGAAATCTTGTGAGGCTGGTGCACGCGTGGCGCTGGCGCTGGCGCTGGCGAGGCCAAGCGGCTCAGCCTTGCAGGGAGGGGCGATTGCGCGTACCGGCGCAACTGCTACCTGGCTGCTCAAGCCAGAGCATGTGCTTGAGCCGCGAGCTTTATATTCAAATGTTGTAAGCTCGGCGGAGATGTCGCTACATACCATGGGCCTGGAAGCATGAGGCCAGTAGGTGGCAGCTCAGCTTTCCCCAGACACACCTCTGACGTGGGGCGCCACAAGCCACATTCCACCGGCCGCCATCTGGCCAATCTCGTGGCACGACTCCCCGAGGTATCGCGGACGGAACTGCACAAGCTCTAGACTTCGCAGAACCCCACGACTCGCTGCGTACTATTGCTTCTGGGACCCGGCTAGCTGCGCGAACTTGATAGGTCCCATGTTCCCCAGGTAGCGACCGCAATGTCTCGCCCAAGCGCGGACACGGCCTCGTTGCTCTCGCATCAGACCTCGAGGGCCGTCTCCAATCGTGGCTTCCAGTTCACGCTTGACAACTTCTCGGTACGCTCCGACAAGCCCTCTAGGAGCTTCAGCTTACGCTTTCCAGAACAAGGACTTCATAGTCAAAGACTTCATCGAAGCCCTCTCCGACAGTGCCATTCCCGCCGCCCGTAAATCCGGATCTGGCGGCGGCTCGAAACAATTCGACCCCAAGCCTCTCATACGATCATTTGAAAACGCCTTGTCGCGACTGAATAGCCTCTCCGACGAGCTTGGGGAGCGCGAAAACGAGCTCTCTGCCACCGTACGACGGGCCGAAGCCCAGCACAATCAGAACGTCGAGTCCTTGGGGAGGAAGCTCGAACAAGCAATAGATCGCTTCCAGAGCCTAGACAACTCTTTGAACGGAAGCAGTGGGGATGATCTAGGCTCTGACGGCGGAGGAAATGTCGCTGTGCGGATTGGGGAGAGGCTGGAGGAGCTGGATCGGCAATTGAAGAGGGCGAGCGATGCCAAATTTTTGATTGTGTGCTGGCAGGAAGTTTCCCAGAGGGGCAACCTAGATACCCTGGAGGACAAGAAGCGCCGCGGTCAAATAGTCGAGTGTGCCTCCATTGCTCGCCAGCTCTTAAGGATTAGCACACGCCTGGACCCCGACGGACCCCAAGCGGTCAATGGGAATGGTGCTACCACAAATGGCATCAAGAAAAAGCCTATGAGGTCGAGATATCCCACGAAAGAAATCATCGAGAAGTTTCTGGAGAACTTGGAGCAGGACCTGCTGGCCAAGTTCGACGATTACTACCGACGACCTAATTACGACGGAATGCGTGAGTGTGCAATCACTTTGAAAGACTTCAACGACGGCACCAGTGTGATATCGACATATGTTAATCAGCACTCGTTCTTCATCGACCGCAACCAGTTGGTGACAGAGGAGCTCACAGGAGACGCTGAGACGTGGGACCGCCTCCAAGACCCTGATGCAGAACCGCCAGGCGTAGAACCGAGCCTACAGTCTCTGATTGATGAAGTGAAGATTGTCGTGCAGGAGGAGTCCGCCATCATCAAGCGAGCCTTTCCGTATCACGAAGAGGTTCTGATCAAATTCCTCCAAAGGATTTTCCAGCAAACAATCGCGCAGCGGTTGGAGATGGTGCTCCAGAAGGCGAATGAGCTCTCTTCTCTCGCTTTCCTCCGCTCTCTGCAGGCTTCGAGGAGCTACATCACCACTCTAGTCGACGACCTAAAGGCTCACGGCTTGACGGAGGCACCGGAACCCGTGAGCTCACAGGTCGCTGCAATCTTAGACCAGCAGCTAGAGGATCTCTTCGTTACCTACTTCGTTGGATCCTCCTACATCGAGCGCGAGAAGAAGAACTTGGAAGAACTTTACTCTTCTCTGCTTTTGAAGTTCACATACTACCATGAACGACGTCGCAAGATGCCAACAAGCTACTTTGGCACGCTTGCTCAACGAGGTAAAGAATTCGCCGCTTCTGCGCGTGATGCGTACATGGACCGGCTTGATAGCACTGATCTGCCACCTACACAGAAGGCTATGCTTATCCGTATTGCCGGCCTGAAGGAGGACCACGGCGACAAGAAGGAGATTGAGACCACGGAAGAAGACGGAAGGCTGTCACTACCGATAGCTAAGCGCATGTTGAAATGGCTCGCTGAAGGTGTTGGCCGAGGGCTGGAACTTTCTCCGGCGAGTGAGACACCAAAGCATGTGCAGAATTTGCTGCATTTGCTGCTCACACATATGGGCGAGATCTACTTGGAGTCAGCTCTTGACGCGTGAGTTACCCTCCTTCTATACAGACATGCACTAACATAGCTAGCGCCTCTGACCACGCCGCGTCACAAGAAAATCTCAAAACACCTCCAGACGTCACGCATCTACCCTCTTTGCATACTCTGACCACCATCCTACATCTCCTCCAAACTACAACGTCCACCATTCTCCTTCCCCTCGCCGCACCCAACGTTACAATCCGCCGCGAAATCGACAAGTCGATAAATGCGACCATGGCCACGCTCGAGGCTAAGCTCTCAAACATCCTCAACCTCACGCTCACAGCGACTTTGAACTGGGTTAGCAAGTGTCTCGCGCAACAAAAGAAGACGGACTTTAGGCCCAAGGACGATGATCTCATGGCAGCAAGTAGCGACACACTAGCGTGTCAAGCTGTCTGCCAATTCCTCACGCGCGTCGCAACACAAGCTACAAGCGCTTTATCCGGCCGCAACCTCTCCCTGTTCCTTGCCGAGCTCGCCCGCGGCCTCCGCGCTCTTGTCCTTGCCCACCTGCTCAAGTTCACCTACAGCCAGCTCGGTGGCATCATCGCATCAAAAGATGTCCAGCGCTATGCGGAAATCGTGCAAGGTTGGCCGACAGACGAGGATCTGGAACCTAATGCGATGGAGGTTCTTATTGATGTGTCGCAGTTGTTTATCATCAAACCGGATGGATTGAAGGCTAGGCTGGCGCAGGCTCAGGGTGGTGATGTTGCGGAGTTGAAGGCCTACATCCAGCGAAGAGACGATGCAGGATCGGTCGAGGTACAGGTTGTGCTTAGTGCTTTCTAAACGCCTGCAGTACGTGGAATTTACGTCAAGATACCAATCGAGGTTTTGTCATGGTGTTGTGGTATGTCGCCTCGTTCGCTTCGTGGGGCTCGCTTTTTGTCCTGTCACCTTTCTGGCATCAGGTTTATCTTATTCTTGGTTGCGGCCTCAGAGCGCCATAATCACTCTGCAAGAAGCTTAGTGAAAGCCTTCAGTAGCCCAGCACCTTACTAATGTCATGGGGCAGGCACTCCCAGATGGTACTACGTCAAAGCCGTCCCCTTGGAAGGCGCATCGTCACCGCCTTCTCATCAAGACACTACCCACACTACCCTCCGTCGGTTTTGCGCCGCTTTCCGTTGTGACCCATTCACACCGGACAGGAGCAAAGCGCAAATAGGCGCAAAGGTGGCGTGGCTCCCGTCGTCTCAATGGAATACTGACGCTAAAGCTGGGCCCCCCTCCCCACCCCCCCAAAAGGGGTTTCCGAACAATCGCTTCCGCTCCGCCGGCCTCCCGGTAGAAGACCGTAGAACTACAGAGTCGCCAAGTGAGGTAGAACGATAGGATAGACAACGAGAACTATTAGTGCAGTGTCGTCGGTGTACCGCAATTTGACTTCGCCATCGCCAATTACGCCAACACATCAAAAAAATTAAAAATTATAGAAGGGTGGTTTGAGGGCAAATGTGTCTTTATGCATGCCATCCTAGGCGACAAGACTATCACACCGGACGAGGAGAATAAGTTTCAGCTTGGAGACTCTGGAAGCCTTATCCTGTTGGATGAGCCATCAAGGGCATCTGGTGCTGTCATCATCGAACTCGGATTCGCTAGCAATGAGGCCACGGATGCTTGGTGCATGATGCCAATGGATTTGGGCGTGAGCGACATTGAGAAGGTAACAAAAGGGGAGGTTACCGAGTCGGTTCGTAGCAAGCGCTTGTAGGAACCAAAGTAGTGGGCGAAGTAGACGGCGGTGGAGATCCATTAACTATCTGTGCCGCCCAGGCGTCGAAACAACTAGGCTCCTTTGTTACTACCCTGCGGACCTAGCCTTCGAGGAGTAATACATCCCAAACACGATAGTCTATCTAGATGCTATACGCCGCTCATCACAAATTAAACGTATACTGCCGAAACCCGACTACACATATAGCCGGCGCGTTCATAGATAATTCCCGCTAGAAAATCGACCGCCAAACCCCTTGGCCTTGTCGAGCATCTCCCTTCTTTGTTTGTGTGAGATCTTGGTGCCGACTGCCATATCCTTTTCGTAGTCAAACACGCGCATGCTGGGGTCATCCTCCTGCTCCTTGCCACTCTTCTCCTTGTGCTGTTCCACTAGGCTCTTGCCCCTCGCCGCATCGAGTTTCTCTCGGAGCTTCCGTGCCTTTTCTTCTTCTTCCTTTCCTCTCCTAGACTCTTTTGTGGTGGATGATGAATTTGCAGGTGCAGCAATACCCATGGCCTCGTCCTGCAACCGCTTCAACTTCTGCTCGGGTGTCTCGGTCCACACACCTATGCCTCCGCCAGTGCCTGTCCGATCTGCGCTCTTTCCGGTATTGAACTTGCGCGCACGCATTTTTGATGGATCCAGCCGTCCCAGATCGTCTTGCGTGGGAGGCATCGTCATCCAAGCGTCCCGCTCCGATTTCTTCGGCTCCTTTGTGTAATGTAGATCGGTGCCGACGGTAGACTTGGCCGAGAGTTTCTCGTCGTCGTACGAAGCGTAAGTTGCGCCCGTTGGAGGAGGGGCCGGTCCAAAGTTGTCATCACTGCTGTCTGACTCGTCTGAGGGCGGGCTCGGTGGCCGTTCGTCGTGGGGGGCGGGCGGCGGGGCGGGCCCTACTACACGAGTAGATTTTAAGGGCTGCGGAGGCACCGGGCCAACATCACTGTCTTCGCTATTGGATTGTGAACGGGAACGAGTGGGTGGCAACGGCCCTGCGACACGCGGGGGCGAGGGCTTCGACGGCGGGGGAGGTGGCCCTAGGAGTCGGCGCCGCTTCTCGCTGGTCTCGGGGCTGGAGTCACTGGAATGCTCCTCTTGGCGGCTGCGCTTCATGAATTGCGGCGGTAACGAAGGCCCAACGGTCATGGTGATGGCGTGGTGAGTCGTGGGTCGTGGTTGTGCTGGATGAACATGAAGTCTTGTTTCGTGGGGACGTCAAAGTTGGGAGCTTGGACCCGTTCACTCCGGCAAGTACCGTGATCGATGAGCGCGGCCTAGAAACTTGATGCTAGCACTGAGCACCCCAACGGCCTACCTGCGAAAGCGCTGCTGGAATCGGTCCATTACCTGCTCGCATAGGAACGGACCCCCACCAAAGTCTTACCCTGTCCGCTACCGTGATTGCGCAGCAGCCAAAGGCCAAACATCCCTCACATCCGCCAGACGCCCATCTCGTACCGCAAACCTCGAGCCCCCCACCCACGCATCGGATTGACGCGCAACACCAGCGGCATGGTGTGAAAGAGTGGGGACTTTTTACACTGATCAGCATCTGGAGCCTCGAACATATGCGCGCGTGAAGCGATGCTATACGGACAACGAGCCCCATGAGCTCAGATTCGGAAGAGAGCTCCGCGAGCGCTCACAATGCCATTGTGGATGAGATAGAGGATGGGGAACCAGAACCGGGTACTCACATTGGCTATGGCGGTGTGGCAGGTACCCATACGGAACATCAACATGTCGTGGGCGAGGAGATGGAGGAGCTTGCCTCGTTAGGAAGCAGCGCAAATGGCATGTCGTTTGCAACGCGGCGGAAGAGCCCGGCAGAGCAGCAGGAAGAGCAATCCGCCTCGGAATCATTAATGCAGCCACCAGTAGATAGAACCAAGAGTCCGGAGTCGACATCAACCCCCGATGATACTCCGTCGATACAAGGCTCAGTACTCTCCTCCCCCGGCAGCAGTGTGCCCGCCTCGCAAATCTCCTCACGACCCCATCGTCCGACCTCATTGCAGCCCTTCGATCGGCGATTCTCCGCCCGGTTGTCCCCCTCGCCACTGGCCTCTCCTCGTGCCTCATCTCCCGCGTTTCTCTCCTCGCATTCGCGCCAATCTTCGATATCCAGTGTCCTGTTTGCCCAGCAGCAACCAGACGAGTCAAACACCCCACAGGCGCCGTGGGATGTTGTGCGGTGGACCAAGCTGAAGAAGATTACGGGGCAGGTGTTTTCTGAAGTAGGAAAGCGCAACTTTGGGCGGCCAACATGTTTGGCAGTCGCAGCCTCCCTTGTTGTTGGAACTTCCAAAGGCTTCATACTCGTCTTCGACTACCAACAAGTCTTGAAGTCCATCATAGGACCAGGGACCAAGGCCATCGAATGCGGGCCTATAACAGCTCTAGCTATCTCAGCAGATCATTCCACCGTTGCGGGAGGCCATGCAACTGGACACATCTTCACATGGGAGCTTACAAGGCCAGCAAAACCGTTTCTGCACGTTCCCCCTCTAGCGCGCAGGACCCTGGATGATCGAAGATCAGACGGCCACGTTTCCGGAGCCAGTATTCTTCATATTGGCTTCCTTGGCACGCGCCATACTGCACTCGTCTCTGCGGACGATGGCGGCATGGCTTTCTCGCACCTTGCCACCCGAGGCCTCGGCGCTATCGCGAGGACGGTGAAGATAACGCGAATACTAGGAAGATACCCCTTGTCGGAGAAGTCGATGGAAAGACCTCGAAAGCCCAGTTCTGTCTTGGCCTTCTCCCCTCTGCCGCTTGGGAATGTAGAACAGCCGACCGATGACATGGGGCTCACAGCTCTTCTCACCCCGTACCTATTAGTCATAGTCTCAACAACACCGATCGCACAGACTCAGCACAAATCCTCCCGGCCTAAGGAGATTGCGCCTCATAGCACGTTAAGCGGATGCCTGGCATGGTTCCCGGCGGTTAAACTGAAGAATACATTGGGCGAGCCTGGTAAGGCTGTGTCAAAGACGAAGCTCGTTTACTGCTGGTCGAACATCTTGACGATACTCGATGTGGACTGTATCGTGGCCAACCCTACCGAAAGGGAGAAGCCTACCGAACTCAAGTTCCGACCACGAAGTCGCTGGAGAAGCGAGGAAGCTATTGTTGCCGTGCAATGGCTCAGTAGATCCGTTCTCGGCGTCCTAACCATCAGTCAGCGACTGCTGATTCTAGAAGACAACACTCTTCGGACCACAGACACATTTGACTTGTTACATAAGCACATATACCATTCAGATCTTTTTTCGCGACAGCTAAAATCCGTCATCGAGCAGCATGACGAGGTCGACAGTTCAATGCATGGCGTGGTTGCAGACGCATTTTATATGAGTTTTCGTGCCTACAAAGGGCGGTTATTCCTACTGGGATTCAACGATATCTCAATCGGCACACTGTCGAACTGGGCTGACCGATTAATGGCACTCATGGAAGAGGGCGACTTCATTGCCGCCATTGGACTCGCAACTTCCTACTATCTCGGCGATGCAGATAAACTCACGGTGGGATTACCGGATGACGACAAGGCACGCCATGCTCTCGTGCAAGAGAAGCTACTTGAGATGATCTCAGCTTCGCTCAAATACATGTTTTCGCGAGATGATGTGGAAGAGGATGAACGCCGCGAGGAGCGACTAAAGGCTTTTGCCGAAGTCTGCTTCGCAGGCCTCATGAGCATGAAAGATATGGACTTCCTCTTTGAAGACGTGTATGATGCCTTCGACGAGGGTTCTGCAGAAAAGGTCTTCTTCGAGACGCTCGAGCCTTATATTGTGGATGGGGAACTCGACGCCATTCCGCCGAACGTGCTCAAGGATCTCATCACTTTCTATGCCTCCGCTGATCGCGGCGGCCGGCTCGAAGAAATAATTTGTCGACTCAGTACAGATACTATTGACCTCAACCAGGTGACCTCTCTCTGTCAGCAATACAACCTCTACGACGCGCTGATCTACGTCTGGACGCGAGGAATTGGCGATTTCATTACCCCACTCGTCAACATTCTCTCCCTCATTAAGGTCGTGGATTTTAATGTGGATGAAACGGAGAACGTATATATGATGTCGGCAAGAAAAATATTTCCCTACTTGGCATACACCTTCACAGGCCGAGTGTACCCCGGAGGGGTTTTCATGGATGACGAACAGGCGTACAGTGCCAGGAAGGACATGTACCGATTCATGTTCTCGGGGAAGAACCTTGCATGGCCACCTGGTTCGGGGAATATCGTACTAACGCGAAATGACAAAGGACCCGAGCCGTCATTTCCGTATTTACAGCTGGTACTTGAATTCGATGCCTCGAGCTTCATGAGCGTACTCAATGAAGCATTTGAAGATAGCTTCTTGAACGGAGAGCAAGACACAGGGAACGGCAACCAAGTCAACGGCACACAACGTAGTCCTACACTCACACCTACACGGCAATACATCATCAACATTCTTCTGGGACTTATGACGACCGACAATTTCGACCCCGAAGATGTTATCTACTTTTACATGTTCGTCGCTCGGAACCTGCCAAAGTACCCTCAGCACATCATGCTACCAGGAACATCCCTGCATCAGATGCTTGTAGGACTGTGCAACTATCCTACGGATGTCATCAAGGAAGACTGCCAACTCTCGGTTGAGTATCTTCTTTCCATATATCATCCTCCCAATTTACAAAGCTTGGTGCCGTTGTTCGAGAAAGCGGAGTTTCACCGTGTTCTCAAGTCGGTATATCGCGGTTCACAGCAGTATTCCAAACTGCTCGACACGTATCTGAACGATACAGAAGACAAAACAGCGGTCTTTGGGTGCATCAGTGACTGTCTACGGCCAGGCAAGGGCCTCATCAAGAAGCAGGTCGATGAAATCAAAGCAGTTATCATCGATCGGGCGCGAGACTTAGTTGGTGTCGACCCGGCTCGTGCTGCGCAGACAGTGAAGCGGTACGCGCCCGATATACTAAAGCCTGTGCTAGATGCTTTGGAAGTCAATTCAGACGTCCAATACCAGTATCTCCAAGCCCTTATCGAGCCGGAGAACGCCCCTTCGGGAGACCAACAGGTGGCTAGCCAGGATTTTCCCTCGGGCTTTACCGAGCGCTATGTGCAACTCATGTGCAAGTACCATAGCGCCCATGTCGCCGACTTCGTCAGTCTCCTCAAATCTGGAGACCTCGAGCTCGACTCTGTTCTGCCTGCGCTTGAGAAAGGCGGTGTCATCGACGCAGCCGTTGTTCTTATGGCCCGTGATGGCCTTGTTAGGGATGCTATGGCTCGCCTTGTGAAGCATCTGGGCACGCTGGAAACTGCCTTGACCGGGTTGGTTGGTGCAGCTACAGAAACACCCGACGTAGCCAACACAGAAGAAGCTGTCCATGATCTCCTCGAAGATATCCAGAAGTATATCAAAGTAGGCATATGGCTGTGTCAGGGACAGACACGATCGATGGAACGCCCTGTGGAGAGCTTCATCAAGAAGCGAAAGTCCGCATATGGCGAAGTGCGAGAAGAAGACCTCGCGCTCGACGAAATCCTCTGGTTGGACATGATCGATGCAGTGGTCAGGCTGCTCAAGAACGTCTCAATCGCCACCTCCGACCTACAAGAAATACTTGACTCTTCATCGACAAATCAACCCGACCCCGTCGACACAGCCAACATTACCACCACACTCCGCTCTTCCGTTCAACATACTTTCTCCGCCCTCCTAGCATCGAGCACTGTCCCCCCAAAACATGTCGCTTCTACAGCAGCACAATCAGCATCACCATCACGCCCTCCGCTAGCCCACCGAGAAACCCAGCTACAAACTAATCCTTCGTTCCTGCGCATTTTGCGAACTTTCTTAACCCGCGCTACTTCCACATCTCCCTCCTTGGCGCATCTTCGCTCCGTCCTCAGCGACATCTTTTCGGCGTACACCTTCGAAGAAACAATCCTCTCCCTCGCAAACCGCTTCCTCGACAAGGAAGGCTTTGAGAGTGTACGCGAGATACATGAGCTCAGACAACGCGGGTGGAGACCGAGAGGCCAGGTATGTGAGAGGTGTAGGAAACGGGTGTGGGGGCCTGGGACTGGTTTGGCAGTATGGGAGGCGTGGGAGAAGAGTGAGAGTGCAAAAGTACGGAAGAGGTTCGACGGTGCGACGGATGAAGGGTGCGGGAAAGGCAAGGGAAAGAGTGCGCAATTGGAAGTCGATGACGGGGTGGAAGGAGACGAGGGGGGGGTTGGGATAGGTGCGCTAGTTGTTTTTGCTTGTAGGCATATCTGGCATAAGGCTTGTTTGGACAAAGCTGGTACAGAGGGTGGAGAAAGAAGCGCGACAGAGGACAAGGGAGATAGTACTAGGAGAGGGGTAGAGGGATACAAGTGTCCGCTCTGTGCATAGCCTCCCGTGTGTAGACTTTGTTTTAACGCACCCTCTGAATATTTAGTCGATGAGTACGTCCTGGTGTCTACTTCACGTTCAAATTCTCCTCATCCTATACGCTAAGCCTCATGGCTGGCGGAGATTCCTAGAGGCGTTTCGGTCCCCTACAATGCGGTTTCTGTAATAGCCACTGCCCCGACCTGCTCGCGGTTTCTACGTGGCTTTACCTTTTTCTTTTTTCTTTAATTCTTTTTTTCCCTCCTATATTCAAGATTGTTCCTACTGTTTCTAACTAGGATCAAATTGCTGTTATCGTCCGGTTTGGATTTGAACTTCGATGGTGGATCGAAGTCCTGTCATAACTCTACTGACCCCATATCCTCCAACCACGTCTCTCTATCGTATAGAACCCGTCCCGAGAGGCCTGAACACGTGAAGAATAACGCTTTTCACAGTCTATTGGATCGGGTATGTTACTTCGATATTAACGGTTGCTCCTTTAACATTTCAACATAAAATAACCAATATTCATCATCCGGTCAGTCGATCAGAGCAGGCTTGGATGTATCTTTCAATATATTATCTCAGCCCCGACACATTCCTTATCCAGCGTCAAATCCGCCATAAGTATGAGACATTCAATATTATCTTCCTCCGTAATGATATCTAATTCGTCCTTCACATCATCGATGATTGTCTTCCACTCGGTCTTTGAACGTTGGCAGTAGGGCATCGGCACCGACGCCATGCACGCCACAGCTAGCCCGAATATTCAGCTGTACTTTTTGGAGCGAGTAAACCTTCGTACGAGTAAACCGAATCTCTAAGTGCGAGAACTAGTCATGTGATCTGGTCCAGGATTTCGGATCATCGATTTTTACAGGAGACATGAACGTTCAACTCGGACTTATTGACAGAACCCGTTTAATGAACCATGTGACCCTTTGAAAAAAGGACACCACCGTGTCATATCCGGCGCGTGAGACAGTGTTCACGCTGATGGATAGGATGTGCGTCTCTGCATGAACCCGGCGGCATTTGAGTAAGAGCACGAGGCTGTACTTCCGGCGATAGTTAAAGGTGCGAGCTTTGGCGTGAAGACGGCATGTCTTGCTACTAAGAATGAAGGCGTATACTTGATCGGCAAGCTCTGCTGGCAGCTCTAAAAAGGCTTTTGCTGATTTTTTACCGTGCTAGAGTCATGTTAGATCATTTTTGCTTGTGGAAGTAGTTGCGCCTTCCAATTATTGAGTTTACCTTGCATTAGCCTTCTCATTTTGAGTTTTTTACGTTTGTGCTCCTTTCTTTCATTCATTTTCTTTCTTCAGCTTTTTGTATTCGCCCCTGTTTAGTATTAGTCGATGAAATAATGTATTGAGGGAGATAAGACGTTTAAAGTACGAGATGTGTGGTTTTTCCTCCTTTAATCAGTTCGGCTTAGAAATACAATGTTAATGCTCGTTATCATCGCTGCCTTTCTTCTCACGGCACCACGTGATTCTATGATTTAGGTGTGCTTTCGAGGTACGGTTCTTTATAGATATTGCAAGAGTATGATTGGTACGTCACTTAATAGGCGCCGTAAGCATACATTGATAATATATTAGATCTCGAACGTATAGTAACAAGTGAAAAACAATGTATACATTATAAATCCTATGGAATAATAATGTGTAATTACAATGCCTGGGTATGATAAGCTAGTACTCTCGCGGAATTGTTTAGCGGGTACATTGTTTAGAGTTATAGTTTAACTTACTAGGGCCTTAGGATTTACTATAAAATGCTACTACGCTAGTAATTAGGATAGTGCTATATCTTTACCTCCGACATATAAGTGTTAAAAAATTCAAGGCTTCAAATCAAATAGATACATAGTATAGGCTTGTAGCTACGGGCTATATCCTTTTATAATATCTGTTTCTCTATAAGAAAGCCTGAATTACCTTGCACTATTGTCTTAATATGGTCTTTCTTCACTCAGCTCCACTTGACTCTCTAAGAAATGCACTCAACTCTGGAATTCAGGATCGTCTTTGCTCTTTTGGACTTGTGGATAAAATTCCATTTGCAGATTATATAAAGCCAGAGCCGACGCCCTTAACCTACCGAGGTTTCCCCCACCAAGAATTCCCTCAATTCCCTCTATTGCCTGCCGAACTTCAGCTGCGAATTATCTACTTCTGCGACTGTCCAACCCTCTTCCAGCTTATGCAAACATCGTCTTTAATGCGTGCTGAGGCGAAAAAACTTTTTTGGCTACGCCTAGACGGTTGGTATTATGCTGATGCGCTGTGGTTTCTGGATGGAGGAACAGAGGATAGTTATGACGAAGAACTAGAATTCATGGCCCAAGTCAGGAAGCTCGAGCTCGAAATCTGGGGCTTGAGTCCGTCAGATGTGGTAAATCCTAAAGATGGGGGTGACTGTGACTGGTGTTCCGACCAGAGGTGGAAAAAGGACATTACTGGCCCGGGGACGATGGGCATGTATGAGAGTTTCTTCGCAGAAGTGCCAGTAGAAGTACTTCAGGGTATGGAAGAAATGATCAATAACTTTTGGAAAGTACTACAGTACCGATGCCCTCATGCAACTCGTATTGTTTTTAGTTGCTCAAATTGGTCCTCAAAGAGCTTTGTGTTAGGTGTTCTTAAAATGTTTCAAGAAACCTGTCCTACTAGTATCGATATTTCCATTCCTCTACTTCAGTTCAGATAAGCTCTAACTAGAAAGAACATAACAATAATAAAGTAGTACAAGTTATCTGGCAGAATTAGATATTAGAATTAATAGAATATAAAAATGCTTTCCGAAATTCTTTCCAGTCCTAATCGAAAAGACTATTTAGTAAGATATCTATTATAATAAGACACGATACTCTAACTGCTCCTAGTCACGTAATTTCCCTCTCTCTCTCTCTCTCTCTCTCTCTCTCTCTCTCTCTCTATCTATCTATCTTTTAATACATGCATGCTCATGCGAAACCGCTTGTAGGATAGACTTGGTCAGGTAGCAGGTTGTAACGAACTGGCCCTGCGCCGCTAGGCCGCACAACCTTCCAAAAAAGGTGCGAATGATCTATCGTAAGATATTCTAGCGCAGGATAGTATATATACGCAGCCCTCAGGCCAACGGTTGCAAGCCCCGCGCGCGCCCGGGCCATTCGGCCGCGCGGTCTTACACAGGTAGCTCGGAGGGCCGCTCTTCTCTACGTTACTCAACCTCAGGGTCGGTAAAATAGGGCAAGCCCAACGAGAACAGCTAGTAATGCATTAGAACTGGCACTTTTACAGTGAGGGACGGAGTCCAAATACGTAATATAGGTACACCCTCAGCGCCCAGAACAGCCACTCTTACAATGCTGCGTAGCTAAGCGCCCGGTCTCCGCTCGTAAACTCACAGATCCAATAGATGGCAGTCTGTCGACATAACGCTGCAGGTCGTCTGATATGGTTCGTAGCACTCCTAGGGGATGGTGGAGCCATTGAGGCGCGGCTGTTAGCTGTGGGTTAGTAACCGGTTGAGCCTTCCCTACAGTGCAATGTGTAGCCGGAGAACCGCTTCCTCCCGTCCCGCACGCACGTAATGAGAGTGGTCCGCGGACTGATTTAGGCTCGGGCTAGGCCAACCATGAATTGCATTTGTCGGATCTTCCAGCAATGGCAAGCACATGGTTGATAACAGCATCATCAGTTTCAATTGTGTGAAGGAGCAGATGCGATTAGAAGTACAGATTCCACATCATGGATGTTTCGGATCATTTAAACGAAATTGTAACCCTTAGCAATCTGGTGGGTCAAAGGCTGGGATGCTCCTACGACCTACATAACTCCTAACATTCTTCCTCTCAACCAAGCGAGACAAATGTTAGGCACCTCAATGCTGTTTTTCACTTTGCAACTGCGTGCGTCAGTCAGACTCAGTTAATGGTTCTGGACCCGGACAGCCGGACTCCAGTGAGCCCGTTGATGTTAATTAGCCCCGCCGTGCGAAACGCTCCAAATTATGTCTTGTTTTCCAATCCACTATAGGCTCATTACCGTATCAGGAATACGTAGTTAATGTGGGTGCCATTGGAGTTTTCCGGGAGCTCTTCAGTCTCAATGGAAGTTTTGCGCAATGACATTTGCAAAGAGCGGGCTATCGCGCTGGAAGCATCGCCGGTTGCCAGCCCCTCGATAGCGCGGGGATGGATTAACAGCAAACACCTGATTGTGTTGTACGCTAGGCTGACTTCCCACTTTCGCTTGTTCCCCAGCTTGACGTATTGCAAAGATGGTATCTTCAGGGCAAAGTTATACGCCTTGAGGTCTAGAGAATTGTTTTATCTTGCCGAACTTACTAAGTGGGCGCATATTACGGTTTTTCTATCTTGCGTTTCAAGGTATTCGGGACGAAATGCCTCTTTGTGTCACCTTTTTGCGTTGTTCCTCGAGTTTGACGACGCGATGGCTGCCACTCATTCGAAAAGCACGCAGTCATTCATCGCCAGCCTCCTCAGTTTATCCATGGTGATAAAGTGTACACCGACCATACATGCGTTTAAAGTGGTGAGATGCCGCGCGCTGAGGTTTTCGTGCCAATGATGCGTTTAGTGGTGTCGGTGTCGGGGATGCGGATGTAGACGGGAACATTTCGATCCTGCGCTGGACGGGAGGTTCAGCTTAGGTTTGACGGCGTGAGGGCAATCACAGGAAGAGCAGCCGAAGGCCTTAGTGGGAGTGTAGTGGTGGCGCAGTGACTGTGTGGTGTGCGGATGGTGTTGCGGCTGGTGCGGAGCGCTTTCGCAGCACAGCCATCGATGACCCATCTAGAGCAAACATTGATAGCCCATCCCCATTTCGCATCTTAGACCTTCATGGTATGCCACGTCGTGCCAGTTGAGCCTCAAGATTGGTCCTCCTCCCTCCAGCTGGTCGATATCTACATGTTGATGAAATCATTTGCGCTGTTTGAAGAGGAAGGCTCGGGAGGATAACAGCCTGGCGCGTCTCGAGCAGAATGTTCAGCCGCTTATGTTTTTGTATATCGTATAAATGAGCCTCGAATACCGTGTTACTTTTTTGCATTAGTATTGCGTTCGTCAACATGTGCAGTTGGGGGTGGGTATCGAGCGACGTAACACGTGAGCTTCGTTTAGACCTTGTACGGTGTTCTATAAAGTGTCTATTTGCGATTGAGCTCCGCTATCTCGCGCTTCACGACCAGTAATACTATCCTGCGCGGCATTGCCGAGAGCATCCTTAGTCTCCCCGGTGAGCGAGTTGGTTCCGGTGCTGCACCGCGCAACACATGTTCCTGGTCCAGACTTTGTGATGGTGCTTTTAGCTCGCCCGTTATTCTGACATAACACTAGGGGAACAATGAGGTCATGATAATCTTCTTTTTCAAACAAAAGTTCAGACGTCTGAATTCGATAGCTAGCTAGCAAATTTAAAGAGCGTTATAATGAAATACGTAAGAGTCTGAAAACACGTCAACAACCACAACTGATCCCTATTCGTTCTCTCATTCAACGCTGCCTTTAAGAAGTGCAGATTTGTCCTACATTGCACCACTCGCAGCGAATGCTGGAAGTTTGGTTATCAAGGTTTGGCTGGAGTTGGCGCAAGTCATTGACGGGGTCAGCGTTGATAGTGACGCTGCTTCCAGCAAAGTTGCAGTCAGGCAGGCTGAGAACACAAATCAGCAATATAACTTCCAGATGTGGACGTAGAAACAATGCCGTGATATCGCAGACGAAGCAGACTTACTCGAAGAGAGTGCAAGCTAGGGGCACGCCGCCGTTGGGCGCGCTGGCGTCAATTGAAGAGATTGAATTGTCGAATGCCCCAGTAAAGTTGACTATTTATACGGATCAGGGTTGTAAGAGTTTATTTTTTTCGAGAAGTTGAACATACAGCATTGGCGATTGCAAATCTCGGGATTGCTCTGCAGACCAAGCCGGTTGTAGTCTGTAGTCACAAATACATTGATCTTGTCATTGCCAGAGCAGTTCGGGTTGGGCTGCGCAAGGCCAAACACGGCAAACGCAGCGGGAAAAAGGATAACGGTCTTCATGGCGGCAATATGAGATTGCTGGAGAGGAGGGAACACAGAGTTGAAAGAATAATGGAGCTAGTCGAGAGAAGATGTGTGTCGCAGCTTGTGAGAATCAGGTCACTGAATCCTGCCTTTATACTCCTCTCTCTTCTTCCCAGCGGTCACACGCTCTTAGCTGTACTCACGTACATCTCATCCTTAACTCGCCCCGTCATCCTTTGGAAGGTCTACACACCACATATTACAGGCCTTGATCAGGGACAAAGAGCGCCTTCAATAGTCAAATGGTCCACACATATCCCTCTAAGTGCTCCGGTAGGGTATAATACCTCCTCTTATTAGGCGGTGCGCGGAAAACGGCCGATGCCTTACTCGAAGGGCGTTCGGTTTGTAGCGTTTTGCAACGGATCTCTGACATGTTAGCGTGCTCATGACCAAGATAGTTTTAAAATAGCGGTCAGCTGGAGCGGACGAGTTTCAGTTCAGTTGGCTTATCTTGTTCTTCTGCTGCATGTGGCTTTTGTGGCGTGTCGATTATGCGCACAGTTGCGACAAGTCGGTCCACTACAAGTGATTGACTGCACATAACTTTTGGGGAAGCACCTGGCCACTTGTGCGGATAGTTTCCCCACCGGATTCCGAATATCGAGAACGTTTCATGCATAGGTATCCCGCAAGCTCACACCCGTGAATACAAAGAATTCGTGAATCTTTTCATTGCTAGAATGGTATCGGCGTAGGTTTGAAGAAGTTCAGGAGCTTTCATGTTCACCTGTAAGCAGGCCATGATCTCTTCGAATCAGCTGAAGTCAGATTCGTTGCCTTCTTTCAGGGTATGCGACGGGCATTTGCTGGGCGTATCTAATAACTCCAGGGGTTTCGATAGAACCGTCAAGGGACATTGAATTCGCTTATGTCTCATGATCAAGGCAGGTTGCATTCTAATGCGCAGATTGAATTCAGGCAGCGAGAAGACTGTGGGCTAGCAAGCAATTGCTTGCACAGCTGTTTGCAATCCGGAGATGTGAGGATGGAATCATTCTATAAGAAACAACAAACAATACAGATTGGGCGATGCAATGCAAGATGCCGTGTGACTATGTAGGATTCGCGGGCGCGGAATGAGTGGAATAGGTGGTTTGGTGGGATGGCATGATGACATATATTATCTGTGGTCAGCAACGTACTATTCGCTACAGCGACCAATTCCTTGCCAAGTCCAAACGGCTTGGTGGGTGATAGATAGTAAGCTTACTGAATTACAGCCGTGAAAGGTATCGAATTAAAATCACGAACCACGAATAGTTGCAGCAGTCACGCGGCAATACGTGGCTGCACCAATCCGAAGAGCATCGTTTGCAGCGTGCATTGAAGATTACAAGCCGTAGGTGCAGTTGGACCGCATTGCGCCAAACCTGGGCTGCCCAGCAGGTAAATCCGAGGGTTTGCTGCTGCTCGACGATTCGGAGCATGAACGAATGATATGCCCCGCTTGATTAGACGGATAGAAAAAGGCGAAGATTTTGGTGGCTAACCATCCCCCGATGGGCCCTCCACACAGCCAAATATATGTTCTCATATACCATGTCTATGAAGGGCATAACTTGAAGGTGCGGTATACCATTTGACCACACAGTGTATACTTTTTAGTTCCAAGGATTGGCTGTAAGACCGAAAGACGGTATTGTCGATAAAGTATATGAGCTTTGGGATTTCTAAGGCCGGAAAATCGCTCTTTGAAACAATTGTCGTATTTGAATTATACTATGCTATCCATCATATCCACCTAGGTGGCTTCTTCGGCACTTTGTCGCCTGCAGAATGATTGCAGGCCCCTAGTCTACCCATTAATACCGCCCTAAGATCTCTTCATGTCCGTCTTTCTTCCATATCTCGCTTAGATTCTCAAGTCTAGAATCGATATCAATCTGCTCGATTCGTAGACCGGAACATTATATAGAACAGATACAATAACCCTAATTAGAGTGGATATTATATACGTTTCTTAATAAAGAATAGGCTCCTATACAAAAGCCTATTCAAAAAGAAAGATAAGTCTGTTAAATTTATATTGAAAGTGTTAGATCTATTTGTACAATATATTACTAGGAGAATGACACCTGTTACTAGTTTTCTCCTCTCGCCTGTTACTCATACTAGTAGATGTTATAAATTTAACCTACCTTTATAATCATATCTATACTTAGTATATCTAATACCAGGCTACGCTATTTCCTCTTGTAATCTCGCCCTCAAGCCGATAAAACTATGGACAAAGACTTTTTAACTGGTTATTACCAAGGGATGTATTGGGTGAATTTGAACTCCGCATAAAGGATGGCCATTTGCTATATTCCGCCCCCTTAATATATAAACAAATGATGAAACATGTACATTACTCTTGTATTTATATTGCGACTAATTGCGGCATTCTAAAGAGTTTTTCTCTAATAAAGGGCCGAATGTATCGTTGGAAAGGCACTTTGCTAATAATACTTTTCTTATTAACTTAATATTTATAGTACGGAACGTAAGAACCATAGCTATTATACTACTGTATATGACCACAATTTTCAATACGTAGCTTCTAGATACTGCTAGACGGGCAAATAGAAGTCGAAGTAGTAGATTCGGAACAAATGTATAAGATACAAAGAGGCCGTACCCGAGGAGGCTTCGAGAACTTCGTAGTATGCATCACTTTCCGTAATAGCGCTCCAGGCCGGAGGACAAATACATCACATAATATAAATACTATATTAGGGAACCTAAGGAGTACATTTACGATCGCTAGACCTTGATACTTGTCTGTAAATGCAATGGCGGCAATGCCATGGCTTCCTACAAGACGGGCAGTATAATAGAAGTCTTAGGGTAATATTAGTATCAGTATTATCAAATAGCTCTTCAGATAATAACCGTTCTCAACCGCCCCGTGGTACCATTTGCCCTACTATCTTAGATATAATATACGTTAATATAGAAGTCGAACCGAAGAACTAAAAGGCGCAAGAAGGACGTCAAAACGTATGCAAAACTAAAAGAAAGCCGTTAAACCACTCCCCAGGTGAATGACCGGCAAGGAATGGCTCTTAATCGGATGTAATTGATACAAGTCTCCTGGCTGACTGAGTCATTCTGATCGTACCGTTTGCGTAAATATTTAAAATCATCCAATTTCTTTTAGAAGATCAAGGATGCACTGTAGCATCGCAAGACATAGAGAGTTCCATGGGTGAGAAACGCTTGGACTTGACTTAGGGCCTTTCCGTACGCCCAATTGTACCTCGTCATCCCATCTATTTCCACAGTCTTCGCCGAATTCCTCCCATCACCCTTAGACAGTTCTGCTCATGATAAGCTAGCCTTTAATAGCAATACAGTCTCCACCCAATAGCGATTTAAGGGCAAAAGACTCCATCCCAGTATACAAATGAGCTGCGGAAGCGAAGGACCCTATTATCGTTTGAACCGTTGGCCTTCCTGTATAATCTGAGGCGAGTAAATTGTTTCCTTAATCTCGTAATCATGACCCTCCTAATGGGCCTGGGGCTGTGAGTGGTAAGGTTTGTCTCACATCAAAAGGACATGCAGCGAATAAGGGTCCAGACAGAAAATCCGAGAAGTAATGCCATGCTCACCGTGCCCAATAGCAACAACAGAATGCGATTTCCAAAAGCCTGGTCGAGCGCTTCTCCATCGAAGGATGGGGGCGGATCTTAATTGCGATGAGGGCGAGACTGCCGTGGGTAACGACGTGGCCGGGCATTGGGTGTCTGGGGTTGGTGCCGACATCCTTATCCGAATCTACATACACTATGCGGCCTTTGCCTTCGCTTTGCTATGGCTATAAGTTTGGTTTTGGAAATGTTTGTGTTCGGTGGTTCGGTGGCTGGCCTGCTGCTTACCTGGCGTAGCACAGACCGTTATGGAGCTAGTAGTCAGGATTATGGTACTATTTCTGTAGGTGTTCTCGGCCGCACCATCATTCTGAGGGCATCGCATCAGACAATAGTTGAGGATGAAGGAATAGCGAGACAGTTCTTTATAGTGCACATTGTTGTACTGTGTGTAGTCGTAGTAGTCGATACAGTTCGAGCATATGATGTGATCTCGAAGGTAAGCAGAACACAAAGGGGTGGGTCATATCACAGGCTTGTAAGCACAACTCAGAGTCAAGTTCAGTATGGCGGATGCAAGGTTCTGGAGGCCTAAATGGGGCCACCATCATGTTGAATTCAGAGTGAGGATGCCACAAAACACAAATGGTTCTCTTGGTTCAAGTAGCATTCACCGCAGAACCTAGCACCGGCAGCAACAAAGGATGTAATAGACAGGAGACTACCTAGAAGGCCACATTCCAACCCAATTTCATATAAATCTTCCATTGAGGCGCTTTCCCTTCGTGCGCTCTTGGTGACAATCATTGCATGGGCCCTTTCAGATGTTTGGTCAGGGGCATCTCCAGTATGGTCAATGACTTCCTTCGCTGGCTAATAAGAGAGCTGAGGAGCGTCGGGAGGCGTCGCCATCAGCATTGGTGAGGCGTCAGGCGACTCCTCCATGCCATTTGCTCTATCCTCCGTCCTATGGCCGTAGCTTTCCTCTCCACCCGTGATGTCGCTCACCGACTCGCAGTGCACTCTGACCGGAGAAGACGAGGGAGGCGACTCGGAAGGTGTCGCATTAAGCACAGCTGCTGTCTAGCAACTGCTCCAGGGCGGCGCCCTCATCGCCATCGTGGCTATCGCTATCGTTTCCACCGAGATATCGCTCAATGGCTCAAAGTTCAGCTCACGTGAGACCGTACACCAGACACCTGTCACACTACACACCATATTAGCTGTCGCGGCTAGCAAGCTCAACAACTCGTGCACACGCACCTTTCTGTGGCGAGGAACCGAGGCTCTTGCTGCTCAAGCGACGCTAGCTAAAGGGCGGGTGCCATTATATCGTATGGTAACGTGTGGCAGGGGAGTTGGTCGGAGCGAGCAAATAAGCAGCCGCAAGAAGAGGATGGGGCCGACGGGTTGTGTCGCCGATGCTGCTATGCAGGTAGCGCATGCTGTGGCGTGTGGTGGGGTCTTGCGCGAGACGACGTACTCGAGCATGGTGGAAATGGTCGCTATTGACGCGGCGCTCGGGCTTTATGTATGGTTCAAGGCGGCCCGTGCATAGTGAGGCTGAGGCATCTCATCTTACCTCCCAACAGCCACTATGTACAGCGCTCAGCATATCATTAGAACCCATTGTCGGTCAAAGCTTGAACCGCTAGGCAGCACATAAAGTCAAAACCGCGTCCTGAACTGGACAGCAATTTGGATCAAAACCCCCCTCTTTCTGTTCCTTAAAAAGCTTCATCATGGCCGCCCCTTTCGAGTTCGTTATATACGATCCGGTGTCAAATCCAAAACCTGGCAAAAGCCTGCAGATACGAAGCCACTGTATGCGGGGCAAGAATAAGCGTGCAGAATCTCGTAGGTCGCAGCAAGAAAAGAGGAGACTGGCCAAAGAGAAAAAGGTCGCAGCGCAACGAACCCAAGAGCTTACCGCATCTACAAGTCCGTCACCGAGGTCGTTCATAAGCGATCTTGCCCTCGTTTTCTTTGCCGGTCCGGATATCGATGCCGAAGCTAAGAGGCTTCTCTTTAAAGCCTTCGCATACAACGTTGCCAACCGAGCTTTGTCACCCCTTGATCGTTGCACCAATTTTGACTGCATCGAATCAGAATCTTTCCAATGGTTGTTCTCCGACACTGCGTTCCTGCACTCGGTCTTGTGCGCTAGCTACGCTATAAACGACTTCATGGGCCCTGAGTGGGATGGCAAGCCAGGCCGCAAAACCGTGTTCCATCTGCGCGAAACGTTATCGCTATTGCAGGTAAAAATGCGCAACGAGTACGTCTATCAAGATGAGTCAGTGCTGCAGATTATTATCAATCTGGCGCTTTTAGCCGCTGTGTATGGCGATTGGGAGGCTGCGGCGGCGCATTTTAGGGGCTTGCATAGGATTGTGCAGCTGAGAGGAGATTTTGAATTTCTGAGGGCAAGACCGGAACTGCATTTTAGGCTTGATCGGTGAGTTGTTTTATGCCATTACCGATCTTCCTGAAGTTGACTCTTTCATTGAAGTCTCGACCTTGCCTGGTCTCTCAGCTCGGGCGAAAAACCATTTTTCCTACATCACACCGTGTCCTGGGACTCGATTATCTCTGTTCCATATTCACCTCTACCACAAGGACTATACCTAGCCCCTCTGTACTGGGATTTTAGACTTTTGAACGTCTTCCGGGACTTTCAGTACCTCTCGTTGAGGATCAATCGGCACGTATTCAAGTACGTTCGCTACCGTCCAGAAATCTTTCAGGACGTTCTCACATCCCTCCAGTCACGACTTATGCATCTTGGTAGTTTGCTGGAGAATCCGGCCGAAGAGCTAGTCCGCCTCACCTTGCTGGCTTTCCTGACCACGACATTCAAGGTTCCTGGGCGGAGAATTCCGTACGGCTGGGTGGCAGAACAGCTTCATGATGCGTACGCGAGAGTTTCTGGGGAGGATAAGAGTCTGCATTTGTGGGTGCTAATGACCGCTGCATTTACAGTCACCGGGCCACAAGAGAACTGGGTAAGAGAGGCATGGGGTAAAGCTGGTTCGGGGCTCGATTGGGCAGCTGTAAAGAGCCACTTGATGCGGGTAATGTGGATTGAAGTCATGCATGACATGCCGGGCGAAATAGTGTTACAGCAACTAGAGGGATCGATGCTATTGTGGTAGATCTAGGATCGACGGTGCAGTCACCAAGCCTCAAGCACGTATACCTTCACCTCATCTCATCCACATCCATTTCCCCGTCGCTCAGCACCTCCCACGGCCCCCTCGGCGGTTTAATCCTCCTGATCTTCCCAACTACACCATTGATCTCACTCCAACCCCTCTCATGATCCCTCAATGCCCTCTCCACCAGCCTCTCAATCAATTGCGCCCGCCTCCCATACCGCACCAGGCCCTTCTCGTCGCACATTAGGCGCAAGGTAGAGTCGTCTTCATGCGAGTAGGCGTCGTGGAAATGGTCGATGAACTGTTTGGTTTTGGTAGTGATAGCGGGGTGCGAGGGGACCGGAGAAGTATTGGGAACACGAGAGTGCTTGGTGGTGATAGGGTCGTTGCGACCTTTGAGATAGAGGGAGCTGCTGCGGATCGTAGGCCTGGAAGTTTTCTGGGATACGGTATTGTTAGGGTCGCCGAAAAGGGATTTAGGGGCGGAGCGGACGGGACGGGGGTAGAGAATAGGATCTAAAAATTGCAATATACAGTTAGCGTAACTCATTGAAGGCTTCTAATGTAATCAGACATCTCTAGCAGAGTATCGATGACTGTGGCACAAACGCGACTGCCCTAGAAAAGGATGTAACGCAAAGTTCTTACACCCAGCATCCGTAGTCTTCCATTGGTAGCCATCCACAGATAAATCCCCTTGAAGTTCTGCGGTAGGGACGTGTTTGTGAGGCTGTAGGCTACCTCCGAGATTTTCTAGGTGCCATTAGCTTTCGGGAATTGCATTAACGTTTATATGCAGGACCAGTTACCCTCATCTTGCTCCTGGGCTTCATCATCTTCAGTCATTTGACGTTGTAAACTGTTTTGGTTTGCATCGTATTCAAAGAGCTCTTCCCCATCGAGGAAAATGTCTTCCATGTCGTAATCCACCGGGGTCTCGTATCCTTCTGCCACAGGTCTACGACCGGGTTCCATCGGAGAGGAGTCCATGGCTATGGACTTGAAGCGAGAGGTGTGCTTCATGATAATGTAGGGTTAAGCTCCCGTTGAAAAAGCCGAGTTGAGCGCGTTCGAAGTGTGTTTTGTATTCGTGCGCCTGCAGTACAGAAGGTAATGGTGCGCTTCTCGTAGCACTGATGCATAAGGCTGAGATGTGTATGCTATAATTACTGAGCCAGATACGAGTGAATTGGTTGAATCTTTAAAGGTTTTTCCAAGCCCTTAGTCCTCGGCCAACCATCCTTTAGACAGCGGCAGGAAGTGAATGATAATGCACATACTTTGCGCACTTCCCTTAGTATGGCGCGCTTGAACCATTCTATTCTATCGAGTCTCTCATAAAATTTCGGTATGGATGAGATCGCCTCTACTTAACTTGTTATCCTCCATTTCGTAACGTCAAATGTATCACGTTTCGACGCCGGGTCGTAACTATCCTATCGTCCACCTTCTATATCCACACAACTATCGAAGGTTGCATGTTTTCTGTAAACTCTACCAACGGATCAAATTACTTCTCTTGCATCAATAGCTTGTCAACACAGTGACATCGGTCTAACGTTAGTACCTCCACTGTCAACGTAAAATTTACTGCTTATAGAAGGACTCAATACCAAAACCCAAAGTTTTGCGTTGTATGCTCAACCACTGCCACAGTTTGTAACAGCGCCATGCTTGTCTTTCTCATCGCCTAAGAGCTTTCTGATTGGATCGACTCACTAAGCACAAGATTCGGGATCTTCAATGCATAAGACGGAAAGATCTTCGGATTTAATGCTGGCGTCACCGGCATATCCGGTATATCTTTTTCCGCCACTCGCAGTGCAAAATGCGCAACTTTGGGGCATGGCCCATCCGAACGCGACGCGGCGTCTTCCCAGTGGTGCTTGAGCATCTGAGTGAATTCCGCGTTTGGGTTAGTCTCGGAAGATATTTATGAGGACACAATTTGCTAAAGTGTTGATATTGCAGGAAAGCAGTTCAACGTAAAGGAGTTGGGCGCATTGTGAAAGCGCGACGGAAACAGATTCTGGCAAGGAGGTTTAACCAGCACACAATGAAGACAGGTCACTGAAGCGGGTGAACGAGAATCATGAGGGTCCGATGTGCTCGGTTTCCTGTCAACAGGTGTCAACGTGCTATGTGGGTGTCTTCATCACCATGCCGGTGCCGTCAGCCTTCCCAGTGGCATAGGAGAATCGTCGTAGATAGTTGGACGATAATATACACTCCAGTAAACCGAATTTGAATCATGAAGTCGGTACCACCGAAGATGCGCAAGGGCGACGAAGGCTCGCCTTTGCACATAGTGTTGCAATTATACGAGGCGCGGGATAAGCTCGAATATAAGTTAAGATGAAATACATCAACATTTGCACAAAGTTGTTTCTAGTGGGAGGTAACTATTGGGTAATAGCTATACGGATTCGGATTTCGCGCGACCAAATCACAAGATTATGCAAGCTTTCTACCTATACAATAGCAGCAAAAAAACCCGTCTTATATTTACATCTGCGAAACAGGTATTGTAGGAGGATTCTGCCGTCTGCAGCCTTTAGACCTATAATTTTCATGTTGAAGATGGTTAACCAAGGTATGGTTGGTGGGTGGGTTATGGGCGTGGCAGAAAAGCCTTCAAGACCTGCTCGCGCGGCACAGCACCCGAATTCGTCATTGAAACCCGACGGGCGATTATTTTTCCTTATCGAATGAGTAGCAGCCATCGCGTCGTCAAACTCGCCGATCATTTTTTCCTTATATGTAGCATTCTAAGTTTTTCAGCGCGTTATCATAAACTTGCCGTAATACTGTGGCGAGTTCGCTAGTTCACATCCTCATTTAACACGTATGCGAAAGCTGCGCCAATCAGCGAACACACATGGGGTAGCGGTGATCGGGGCTCAGACTCACATGCGTAGGAGTCTGGCTCACGTGACTTTCTAGACTCTGCACCATCAATCAATTCAGATGTCAATATCACCATCTGGGGAAAAAGCTCATCCGTCATAGGTCTTCAAGGACGGCAAGTCGATGGTGGAAGCAAGCGGACATAGTTCTCTGACAAATGGGCGCGGTCTGGATTTTAGCCCAAGGTCATAAAACTAAGCCCGCCCGGTTTGGCTGGGAGCAAAAATCCCTCGGGTCCTCTTCTTCCATCCCCCACCATCACACGCCGAGGCACCAGGCCACGTTCGACACGGTCTTTTATGCGAATCGCGATTGCTCCGCACCTGGCAAAGGTTCTTGGCCGCGCATGGACAGCCACACTGCACCTGCGCTGTCGCTTGATTTAGCCGTGGACAGGGACCGCAGCTCTAATGCCAGCTTCCACATACGTCAGAGCAAACTAACAGAAACAGGGCCGATTGTCGGATGAAAAGAAAAGCGGTTGAATTGTAGATATTATCGTCCCGCCAACAAGCCCTGCGTGCCGTTAATGACGTTACCGATGCTCGAAGCAAGGCGCTCGCTTCTGCAAGAACGCTGCAATTCCCTCCTGACAGTCCGCAAGCGAGAAGCTACTGTAATATAACGCAGACTCTATCTCCAGCCCCGCTTTCAGCGTGGTGGCCTCAGCTTCGGAATGTCAGATTCGGAATCTGTTTGCCAGAATCGGGGTGCATTCGACGGGAAGACGTACCTGCCTTCACGGCTTGCTTTGCTAAACCAATCGCGGGCGCAGAAAATGCAGCAACCACCTCGGCGGCCTTCACTGCTTCCTCGACCACATCTTGATCCGCTGCGACCACCTTGTTAACGATTCCGAAGCGTTCCATTTCGCCCGCTGTGGTAGGCCGGCCGGTTAATACAAGTTCCATGGCCTAGCAAGTTAGACCGGACGTCATTATCAAGGTACCGCTAGATAGTATTTGGAATTCCAGGAACGTACCTTTTGCTTGCCAACAGCTTTCGCTAGCCGTTGGGTACCTCCAGCCCCGGGAATTGTACCCAACTTAATCTCAGGAAAGCCGAATCGAGCACTCGGGGTAGCGTAAATCATGTCGCACTGGCGGCCCGCACAATCAGTATCCGCTTTAGATCTCGGAATTCGGAACATCTCCCCTACCTACCATGAGAGCAATCTCGAAGCCTCCGCCAAACTGTTGGGTCGGTTAGTTCCGGACGGACTGAGAATGAGCGCCGTCTGCGGTCGGAATCGATGTGACGACGTGGCCACCAAAGGCACATGGTGGCATAGGACGCACCGCATATCCCCGCACCGCCGCAATGCATGGCGTCCGAAGCGATGAAAAACCGTTTTCCAAATCCTTCAACCAACCAATCCGGTACGCCTCGGTCGTGGAAATCGTGGCCAGTTCATTTAGATCCGCTCCCGCTACGATCTAGATGTCAGCGTGATTCCGTATGATCTCAATGCATGCGTGTCGAACCTACCGCAGAAAGGGGAGCTCTCTACGCTGGTGAGTACGATAGCCCTGGTCGTAGGATCTCGATCGAGACGATGCAACAGCCCTGTCAGCTCGTCTATGAGATGCTGCGACAGGGAGTTGCGTTTCAGCGGCCGGTTCAGCTCGACCACCGCCACGCCCGTTGCCCTGATCGACAGCACAACCGTCGACGGCTCGGCTGCTTCCGAATGCATTGTCCTTTGCTCCAAACTAAGAAACAGATAATGACAATGACCGTCTATGGTAGGAGATAGCTAGTT
This sequence comes from Darksidea phi, assembly GCA_030770425.1. Taxonomy (NCBI): domain Eukaryota; kingdom Fungi; phylum Ascomycota; class Dothideomycetes; order Pleosporales; family Lentitheciaceae; genus Darksidea; species Darksidea phi. The sequence goes on along the minus strand of JASJFT010000220.1, from coordinate 16,568 downwards.
ATTGGGGCCTCCCCCCTCTTAAGAGGAAACCCTGAAGCGGCTCGAGCCGCGCTCAAGCAAGGGATGTGTGAGCAAGGTGAACCATGTGAACCATGTGAACCATGGACACGGCAACATCGCTTGTTCTTACATCGGCGCCGTACTTCTCCGCCTCGTGGCTTGTTCGGCGAAATGCGCCAATATGCAGGTTGCGAGCCTATCGGAGCCCGTGCCTGGGATTCTCCGCATCTTGTTGCGGTCGGCGACGTCCTCTCTACGAACGTTTCTCCGAACCTATTACGATAGCCGAAAAACGAAGTTTATGGGCGGAGTTTTGCAGCCTCACCTCACGCCATTACTGCTCCCGTAATTTGGAGCTTGGTTTGCAGTAGCCATGTGCCTTCCGCTTGCGGAAGTCGTCCGTATATTACCTACGAGGAACACCTGACCCGGATCGGCCCCGCCCTGCCAACTATCTATCCTTTGCATTCACGAATTACTATGCGCAGTCCAATCAGCTTCTCATTACTGGAAGCATTTACGATTTCAAAGCTTTATGTCAGCTCCAGGCAGGAAGCCTACACCACGTTCACCCGGTTCAATACCATGGCCACTTAAGCATTTAATATAACTGACCCCACACCCGAGAGGACAGATTAGGTGGGTGATCGGTCGTGCAAACATGCCTCGCATGTGCGCTTGGCTGTTTAACGCTTTTTTTGCGTACTCATGCCTGGTACGCGCGAGCTCTGGTACCTCCATAAGTACATAAAGCAGGAGCCGCTAGATCAGGATGCAGTGCCAACAAGTACTCATCGGCGAGTTGTTCGAATTTTTGTCGTCATCTTATCGTCGGCCGGAAGAATCGAAAGCACAGGATGGATTCACAGGGTCTTTTCCACGCGTTGGGAGGACTCGCAGTCGAACATCAGACCCTCATCTCCCGATTCGGTCGCGGTCCCACGGTTCCTGTCCCTTATGGGACGGTACATGCGGCTTTCGAGAACATCGTGGATACGCATCCATCAACGACTGCGGCGAAACACCATGGCAGAACGATGACCTATGGTGAGCTGGATGCTGCAGCAAACCGACTGGCGAATTACCTCATCGAATCCGGGCTGAGGCCGAAGCAGAGAGTCTGTCTCGTAGTTCAGCGCTCCCTTGAAATGCTGGTCGGCATCTTTGCTATCCTGAAGGCTGGGTGTCAGTATGTGCCCGTGGATGGAGGCATTTGTTCGGACCAAGCGCTACAGCACATTTTGAGGGATACTAACTCGCGCTTCGTGCTATGTCTTCCGAGGTTCGAGGAGAAAGTTAAACGTCTTGCGGAGAAAGAGGTAGTTATCGAATTGCTTGGAATGGAAGTGGAAGCCTTCTCTTCCAAGGATAGACCGTGCGTGTCCGTTTCGGCAGCGGATGGTGTCTACGCAATTTACACATCAGGTGAGTTCGAACCCCCAACACACACGCACATACACATCCGTTCAGTAAGCTAACCAGCTCTCTAGGTAGTACTGGTACCCCGAAAGGCGTCGACGTTTCCCATGGAAACGTAACCAATGCACTGTTGCTCCAGCCAGGTAGTCTCGGAATCGGTTTGGGGACGAAGGTCGCACAGGTCTTAAATATTGCATTCGATATGGGTTAGTGTAGCTTCCAGCATCGCAGCTATGGCAACTAACCTGGTCGCAGGTGCATGGGAAATTATTGCTTGCCTCATGAACGGCGGAACTTTGCATATCAGAGGTTCTACTTGGGAAGAAACCTTGCGCGAGGTTTGTTTCCCCTATCTTAAGCTACTTTTAACGACACTAATTTTACGACAAGGTTGACGTTTTCATCTCGACTCCTTCCATCCTATCAAAGTATAGACGGAGTCAGTTCCCCAACATCAAAACAATCGTCACCGGTGGTGAGCCTTGTCCGCAAACGTAAATGCCACTTTGCGCTACGTTTCGTGCACATCATTAACCAGCTACTAGTCTTGCAGACGAGTGGGCGCATGGCACTTTCTACTACAACATTTGCGGCCCAACCGAAATCACCATCTTGAACTCAGCCCATCAGCACACTCCAGGACAACCACTAACGATCGGCAAACCGCTACCGAATACGAATGTGTACATTCTGGATGAAAACGAAAATCCCGTTCCGTTTGGAGGTAAAGGATCTATGTGGGTTGGCGGCGCGGGTGTTACGCGAGGGTACATCAACCTGCCCGAGTTGACTGCAGCGCGGTACAAGCGCGACAAGTTTCTCAATGACGGGTAAGTGCTTTTCACACGTTGAACGCTTCGGAAGGCTTATTCTCTGAAAGATCGATGATGTTCAACACTGGCGACATAGTTCGGTGGCGTGAAGCTGGCTCCTTGGACACATTCGGACGCTTGGACGATCAAGTGAAGTTTAAGGTGAGGATTTCGTGCTATTTTGGCCCACTATGCTAACCTGAGTAGGGCTTCCGCATTGAACTCGATGGTGTCGCAGCAGTCGTTGAGGTAAGCCTACCTGAATCGCTTGTGTCCAGTTGCGTGCTAATTTCTACAGAAATTTCCCGGCATCACTAGAGCTTGCGCTATGTTGATCGACAACACGCTGTACGGCTTCTACAGCACAACTACCTTAATCGACGAGCACGATCTGGATGCTTTTGTCAGACACCATCTCCCGTACTACTCCGTCCCCGGAAAGTGGGTCTATGTCGCCTCGGTGCCGCTCAGTTCCAATGGGAAGTTCGATAAAAGGGAACTGTCTAAACTCGCAATGCGTGCCTCTAGGTCTCCTCTTTCGACGGAAAGAACTTCTACATTTAACACAAAGGATCTGTATCTTCCAGCCAAGATTGCAACTGATTTCACTACCAGAGACCCGGAGAAGGGCGAGAGAGTCGACACTCCGGTCGTCGTCTCGAGCAGTCTATCCAACTTCAATGTCTCGGCGACGAGCATCGCCGAAAAGCCCGAGACATTGCCCGCTAAGAATGGCTTTCATGGACAAAGATGGCTTCGACACCGCCTATTCATCTTGTACCGTCGCTTCTTCACATTCATCGTTTTGGCGAATTTGGCGGCCGCCTGCTTCATTCTTTACCGGAATATCAAAGATGATCGATACATGCTTGCTGATCTGGCTACCGCGACGGCAGCTAATCTTTGCATGGCGGTACTAATGAGGTCAGAGCCCGTGATCAATCTCCTGTTCACTGTATTTTGCTCTGTCCCAACCTCTTGGCCCCTCGCTATCCGTCGACATTGCGCAAGGATCTTCCATATCGGCGGGATACATAGTGGATGCGCCACTGCCTCTATGGGATGGTTCTCCATTTTTACCGCCGGCGCCAGTCTGGAATTCGGAAAACCACCCTCAGTCCGGTGTCTTACACTCACATCAGTGGTTCTAACGTACCTGTTGTGGCCTCTCCTTCTTGGCATTGTCTGCATGTCCCATCCATCTATCCGTGCGAAACACCACGACCTTTGGGAATATTCACATCGTTTTGGCGGATGGACTGCGCTCCTGCTTCTCTGGGTCCAAACCTTCTTCGCTACGAGAGATCTCGCGTACCGTGTCTCAGCTTCGCATGCCTATCTCCATTCCCCACCCATCTGGCTCCTCACCGTCGCTACTGTCGCCATCATCTTTCCATGGCTTTTCCTCCGCAAAGTACCCGTTCGGTCCGAAGTCCTCTCCTCTCATGCCATCCGGCTGTGGTTCGACTACACTACCCCTGTTGTCGGCACCTCCGTCCGTCTTGCTGAGCGCCCCATGGGTGACTGGCACGGCTTCGCCACCATCACCAACCCATCAGGAAAAGGCTTCTCTCTCATCGTCAGCAACGCAGGAGACTTCACGAAACGCACGATCTCCCGCGCACCAACCCACATGTATGTCCGCGGCATTCCCGCCTGCGGTGTCCTCCGCATTGCTACGCTCTTCAAATCGATCGTGCTCGTCGCCACCGGCTCCGGCATCGGCCCCTGTCTTGCTGTTATTCTTGCGAAGCGAATTCCTTCCCGCATCCTATGGACTGCTCCGAATCCGGAACAAACGTTCGGCAAGGATGTTGTGGATAGTGTCTTGGATTGCGACCCGAAAGCGATCATTCACAACACGCGGACGCAGGGCAAACCGGATATGAATATGTTGGCGTATCAGCTTTGGAAAGAGAGTGGGGCTGAGGCCGTTTGCGTCATTAGTAATAAGAGGTTTACGACGAGCATTGTTTATGCAATGGAAACGAGGGGAATTCCAGCTTATGGGGCAATTTTTGACTCTTAGTTCGTTGGGGCCAAAGCGGTGGAGGGCTAAAGGGGGTAGAATGGTTGTAGTAATGTGAAGAAGGATTGTGTCCTGAATGAGAGGAACCGGTGGACGACATTTGCACGTAGGAATGTGGGGTATGATGGTTATGTGCGGTTTTCTTGTTACACCGTGTTCGTTTTCCATTCACTCCTTTGTACCGAAAGGGCTTGGCAAGCATTTTATAGTCTAGCCGCTTGACGATGTATATTAGCTAGTATCATTGTCTTTGCGTACTCGTGCTATTGACCCAGATCTGCGACAACAACTTCTCGATATCCTATATACAGTCTCTTCAAAGCTCCGACTCCCCCAATGGCTTCGTCAGCCGCCCATCAGTCGGCAAAATCCCATCTTCCACTCCACTCGTCTCAATCTTACTCCCGTAGATCAAATGCTCGTATCCAGCCATGACCTGGATGGGCCCGGACATGAAATTAGCACCATCATCTAACTCTTATCAGCATAGCTACCCAGACGAGAACCGGGTGGAAGCGGGGAAGGAACGACGGGGACTAACGTACTGAGCAGCTTCTTGGAGAAAAGCAGGCGAACCCTGGAATTTAAACCACTTGTCAAGACTTTTGATATGCATTTCGCTAAAGCCGTCAAACGGTAAAACAGCTCCATCCCATTCTTTCTCAGCTGATCTTTGTATTCGGGCGTGGTATGGAGCTAAGCTGCGGTGCAGTGCGGTTAGCAAATGGCGGCGGCCATGCGCTCGCTCCCTTTAAAGTCGTACCTGCACATATCGCATACAATGCCCGCCGAATCCCGCCACGGAAATAGCCAGTCGGCATGCACACTTCTCTACCGGGCGTGGAACTTCTCCTGCGAGATATCCGGGCGCTTGCTGCCGAAGATAAGGAATCGGATGTATGGCTGTTTGTTTGAGCCGGTCGAGGGGTGGAGCTCGGAGAATTGGAAGGGATGGTCGTCCGTGTTTGGTCCCTTGATACGGATTTTGGGATGTGAGGATGCTTTGATGTTATACGACGGAGGTTGAGGGGTAAGGTAAGGTTGTAGGCGCTGGTTTGCTTGGCTGCGGGTGAACAACTGCGGGGTGGGCCGGAGATAGAGGTACCCCACAGCCGTTGAGCTGCTAGGTATGTACATACCGGCTTTGCATCGACAGAGATGACAAACTTATACCTTTTAGGTTTAGGTGCTAGTGTGGTGTGGAGTCCTTCGCTTTATTGGCTTTCTGGGGTGGTACGGGGCTGGAACTGGCATTGAACAAGATAGCATTTGATGCCGGCTTATTAGCAATTCTTAAGAGAAATGACAGATTTGAGAATGATAGGAATAATCCGTTAACAAATGTGTTGATCTAGGAAAAGGGTATACCGATTTAACCAAATTGACCACCTTGCTTCGCATTCATCCATTTCTCTCCAACAATCTAGATCTTCAACAACATCCTCACTGTTGGAATAAAATCTTTCGAGTCGTCTTCCTGTTGTTGGAAGCTCTGCTTAAATGCCGCCAGTCCCGCCAAAATACCAAACACCATGAATGTCAAACTAATCAGAGACCAAATGAGACCCCAACACTGCGAGGAGCCGCCATAGCGTTTAGCAAAGACGCTGGCATCGGAGGAGTTTACTTTTCGAAGGATGAGATCGTCGCAGATGTCCCAGACACTGTAGAGAGAGGACATTACGCCGATGAAGAGCTACGGGCTCGTTAGGTATATGTAATGAAAGGGATGAATGAGGGCTGCTCACAACAACGAATCGTAATGGTTCAGCATGCTTGATGAACCAGCACGCAACCAGCAAGCCCACAGCGAGGAGAATGGTAAGAATGGTAAGCCAATCTTTCCTTGCCCACCACAATGTGAGCAAGAAACAAACTCCCAAAACCAAACTCGCAACCTTACTCGCCACGATATTGAAGCCGCAAAACGTAAGTAATGCACCGATCAGACTCGATCCAAGATAACCTGCAGGAAGCGTGATAGCTTGTCTCCCACCGCGCATGTGCGTCACACCACCTTCATGCGGATCCAGCGAGATCGATTCTACACGACCTCCAGTGCAACATGCTGTTATCGCATGGCCGAACTCATGAAAGGCGATGACCAGCATCTAAACTTTGATCAGCTGATACACTCGCCAAGCATACTTCAGCTGAAGAGAGGGGGAGACGCACCTTGAAAGGCCATAGTACCCATCGCACATACGGCAGGTTCCAAAGCAACGCGATGATAACAACATATGCGCCGATGATTCCTAATGTAACGCCCTGCGTGTGATTCACTGATAACCCTCGTTTCGAGAGGTTGTGTAGATGCGGCTGCGCAAGAGCGGGGCCGGCAGTGACTAAAGCGCGTCGCGCTAGTTTTCCGAGGGTTGCGCGATCTGAAGGCGGAATAACGGGGGCCATATTGTTGCTTTAAAAAAGAAAAAGGGTGGAAATAGCGAATGTTTGACTGATGGAAGTTTGATGAAGATGGGCGGAGGGATGTTTTTCGACGTGTCGGCTTCTGATGCGCACTCTCGGGGATGACGCGTTGCTCCCCAGCCCGGCCGCGCCACTTTTCTATTTTTGGTGTGGCTTGGCTCTTGTGTGCTTAGCAATTTTATGAGAGAACATTTAGCAATTTTGTGAAAGAACCTTCGCTTTCTTCTTCCACAATAATCATTCGCATCTAACGAGACAGCGACATAGGTAGTAGCTCCCAGAGCCAATCATGATGCACGTTCTAGAAGCCGCAAGTAGGGCGAGGGGCGGTAAGGCAGACGTTGTCCATGGACATGAGAGACAGCGTCATTGGTCGCGAATATAACAGCGAAATCGAAAGTTTATAACGTGTTCCACAATCTTTTGCCAAGAAACCTTCTAGGCTTAAGAAGGGATTATATAGATTTAAAATCCGCTGTAGTAGATTATTTTTATAAAATCATGGCGATATTCGTGGTGCGCATGGGCTTTCTGATTGCTGAAAGTCAAAGTAAATTACCTTTGGGCTTTAGTCACCTGCTGTAAATGCTACTAATTATACTACGGGGCCCTAGCCGATGCGATTCGGCTACCCTACTCGCCACTGGTGGCAAATCGTAGGGGGTTTTTGCACAGACTTGTCCGCCGGGAGTATTACGCGCTAGGTAGTTAAAAAGGGTAACAGTGGTACACCTCTTGTAGCTTATATATGCTCGCTATCTAGCTTAGTATTTGATTTGGATTTATATAGTAGGAGTTTGTACACAGTAGAGGTGCTATACCCACACCTTATATACGATAATAGAGCTATAGAGCTGTACACAGTAATACCGACGAGGTGATATTTCGATCATTAAGGCGCTGGACGAGAAATAACATATAATGCCGAACTATAGAGCGTTAGGAGACTAATAGCGGTAGCGATAAGTTAGCGTACCTATACTACTACCCATAGTATAAAAATTGCCTACGATAATACTAGTATTCTACTTACTATATCTATCTCTTATCCTTAGCCAGCTTCCTTATATCTATCTCTTATACCTAGCCAGCTTCCTTATATTAACACCTACTAACTATATATCTTTACTAACGATCGTTCGCCTAGTCCTTTAGTAGAACCTTTAGTAGTAGGAACTAGAGTATAACAGGCTATTCGAGTACAACGCTCTAAACCTTTCGAATATCACGGCGGAGTATCTCCGGCGCTATAGGCGGGAGGTACTATCAATAGGGCTCCTCGATTATAATAACTATTAGTATAAAACTAACTATACGTTAGACATATTTAAGGGAACGAGCGGCGACAGGATTCTCGTATAGCTGTTAGTAGTTACCTATAATATGTTCCTATCCGAGGCCCTACATAACGAGGATAGACGTTTCGTTAAGAGGTAGCTATACCGTCTACGCAGGCTAGAGGAAATACTTGTATAGGGAGGATAGTTGAAATTTGCCTTTATAGTAGGCTATCGAGGGAGCTAATACCTAACGTAGAAGATAGAGCTAGTTTCTATAGTAGATACGATACGAACGATAGCGTAGGAGATCGAATACAGAGGAATCAGTAGGGATAGGTAGAACGGAGGATGACGGGGATACCTAGCTAGGGAGGCTACCGGTAAGTAGAGGACTAAGAAGTAGCCTGGCGTAGGTTACCTTACTATCGTTATTAGTAGGGGGTTCAGCGTTATCGACGCGTTTAACTGTCTGTATATATTATTAGTAAATTAGGAGCTGTTATTGTCGTATAGTTACTACCTATACTATCACGTGAGATATCGAAACATTGAAACACAATGAGGTGATTAGAATCACGAAAAATACAGACAGCCCAGGAGCCAACGTGACGTCACGCCGGGTAGTAGCCCAAGCTCCTAGGGGAGGGGATCTAGCTCAGTATAGGCAATCCCTAGACGCCAAAGTAAATATATGGAACCTAGTAAAATGGAATATGTACGGCAGTCTTGCCGTTCGTGTAGACAACCTCTCTATCTCTGGTCGCTCTTAATATGCTTATGTCCCTGTCCCGTAGCGCCTTGATAGCTGAATGTAGACCCCGATAGACTGCTTTGTCCGTTATCCCCTCGTCCCGGATCGTCTCGTACACCACCCTAGCCACGTCTATATAGTGGCTGTTAGATACTTCCCAGAGTGTTCCGATAACGTGCCGGAATCCTGTACGTTAGAACGCGCTCGCGCGAGCTCCTGCCGCGACGCTAGTCGATCGGGATGGTCTTCTGCGAGTACTTTTGCTTGGATCGCGACAACGCGTTCTAGCAGCTCTACTGCCTGCTTGATCTGTCCGTTGGCCTGGTATGCTCCCGCAAGCTGCCGCTGCGACGCTAGTCGATTACGATGATCTTCTGCGAGTTCTTTTGCTTGGATCGCGACAACGCGTTCCAGCAGCTCCACTGTCCGCCTGGCCTGTCCGTTGGCCTGGTATGCTCCCGCGAGCTCCTGCTGCGACGCTAGTCGATCGGGATGGTCTTCTGCGAGCACTTCTGCTTGGATCGCGACAACGCGTCCCAGCAGTGTGACTGCCTCCTCAGGCCGTCCTAGGGATCTGTAGAGGCTACCCAAGTTGTTAGCCGTGTCGAGTGTTGAAGGATGGTCTAGTCCTAATGCCTTCTCTTTGGCTTTCAGTGCTCGCTGGTACATCTTCTCCGCCTCCCCCAGCTTGCCCTGGGCTGCGTAGAGCAAGCCTAAATTGTTGACCGTGTCGAGTGTTGAGGTGTCCTCCCGCCCGAGTACCTTCTCCTTCCCATCTAGCGCTCGCAAGAACGTCACCTCCGCAACGCCATACCGACCTTGCGATTTATATAAAACACCTAGCTTGTCTAGTGTATCGAGATGCGCTACACTATCCAGGCCTGATATATTCTCAATGTCTCGTAGTTCTCGCAATAGGGACTCTTCTGCATCCTAGAACTCCTTCGGCTTCAATGACTCCTCCAAATTCGAATCCGAATCCAGGGACTCTGGATATTCTGGCCCGTCCGTCAGGTTACCCATACTTGTTAGCGCAGCAGGGTCCTCCCCATCCAGCTCTTTCTCGCTCCCTTCCACTGCGCCTGTCGAATCTGCTTCTCTGCGAGACAGTTAGTATATATGTGCCACATATGGGTACTGAAGCGGTACTGACACTCCAAGCCAGTAAGCATCAGCCAGCATGTACCGCATCCATCTGTCTTTACCGCCGGAGGAATCAATCTCAGCTTGTTCCACTGGATGACTTGGGATCAAGTGTTCGAAAAAGTCTTTCTCCCCCGACGACTCAGGCTTACTCTGCGCATAACACATGGGGCAAATCCACCGCTTTGGCCCATGATTTTCTGTTGATCTTTCTGTAGCCTCCGACTGCTGTGGCAAGTAATATGTTTGGGAGAAGCGGCCGTCGCTGGTTTCATCCACGAAATAATCATTTCCGAACTGCGAGAAATAGTCCTGGCGGGAAGGATCTTGTTGCGTTGACTCTACTTCATTCTTGAGCGTATTTCGGTCCACATCCCGCAATTGAAGTGAAGTGCGACGTTCCACCGCCTCGATTGTGGAAGCAGCGCAGAGAATGAACTCCTTACCTTCCTTATCATAACAAATTAATACCTCTCGGCTCTGGTCAAAGGTTGGAACCACGTGTTCAGCCCATGTTGCTATATCGTGTTTGAACACATTTCCCTCTTTATCTTTGACAATTTTCACGGCGTGACTCATGTCGAACAAGCCGGCAGATTTGTCCAGCATAATCGGTATATCTGCAGGCCAAGGGAGTGATCGCAGAGAAAAGTCATGAATGTGTTGCAAGACGTGTTCCATCAAATCTGGAGAGTCCGGAGGGCCTTCAGAGTCACATAGCGGACAGTTTGTGATCCCCATGATGTTAATTTCGGCATCTGTCAAGAATTCCTCAAGATCGGCCTCAACTTCGACGGGATGCTCGGTCATCAGATGATGAATTATACCAGATATCGATTCAAAGATCGGAGGATCACCTCCACAACAAGGACACTGCCAATGAGGTGGGTGATCGTTAATAACGTGGTTGTTCCACTCTTCTTGGGTCACGAAGAGATTGTACGGCGTTGGGCAGTTTGTCACGACGCAAGTGTATGGACACAAGTCGTTCGCTACGTGTTTTCTAGGCATGTTAATACGGGGTTTGAACCGAATGACTTGAGATCAACGTACCTCCACCGGCTGTCATCGAGCTCTGTGGCCGGGATGGCTTGACAACAACAGGGACACTTGGCGAGTTTCTGATCCACATCAGACAGGTTGGGTGCCCGTGGATATTTCATTTTGGCAGTTGTAGACGTGAGGCGTGTAGCCGTGGATCCATGACTTCGCTTCTTCTCAAGTGCTCCCCACTTCGAATCCAAACCCGAGGCGGACGTTGGCGCAACAGTGTGAGAACCTTCTCTTTTAGGTGCTTGACCGGATGGGGACGATTGTTGCTTCATGACCGCCGTAATCTTCTTGTTCTGCAACGGGCTGATCTCCTGCGTCGCATATTTGGCGGCTGGTATAGCAATGAATTGCTGGGGTATCACTGCGGGCGCCACATTCCTTGAGTTGTCCTTCAGTCCAATGGAATGTCTCTGAGCTTCTAGGAATCGGTGGCGACGTCTCAAATTGGCTTCAATGAGGCGCTCCTGAATGGGCGAGAGCTCTGCTTTGGCGAAAAAGTCGACGCTGTGAATATTCTTGCCCTCATCCTGAGGTCGCCCTTCCTCTGTTGGCCTAGACAATACAACGCAGGCAAGGTGGGCTCTGAGATCGCGATAATTATGTCTGTTCTGCTCAAAGGAATCATCCGCTTTGCGAATACGAGATTTGCGGCCGCTGCGTCGAATTTGCACTCCGATGAAGGCCAGGGTGTCGATGGTGGAGTCGATATTGATCATAAGGTCTTCCAGATCCGCTTCGTGGCTGGCGGTGAGGGAGCATTCACCCATGTCTGTCAAGAATTCGTCTAGCATTAACAGCAAGTCCCGGATGAATACTATATCTTCATCGCGATCCTTGAATCGAGATTCTAACGACGCCTTGTCATGGGCCACTGCTCCGACGCTGTCCGCCCAGAGCCGCAGATCTGCCAGCCTGGTCTGAACGTGGGTTTTCGTAATCTTAGTCTTGCCATCGAATTTCTTGATGCATTTTTCAAACTTTTCGAAGCATGACCTTGTTATGGCGGCCGTGGATGCTTGTTTGTCTGCCTTTGCGGCTGACATTGTGATGGCGTGGGGAGCCTAGCGTTCAGAAATTCGGCCACATGAGCTGTTGAAGGGAACCCCCACCCCGTTTCCGAACGGTTCTCGGACTCACCGACGTAAATTGGATCTGAGGAACCTAGTGTACATAGGAGGTTGGCCTTTTCGTGAGCGTGCTTTCCGCCGCCTGCAACGCTGGTGCAGTTGATGGTGGAAGGTCTGACTTGTCACAGAGTGGCCGCAGTCGAACCCCCACCAATATGATTACGTTTCTGTGCAACAATCCAAATTCAGAATTGGCAGGCTGACAACGCACAGCCCGCTGAAGAAAGCCTGTCACGTGGTGCGCAATTTCGGAAGTTGAGTGCTCTGATTTCTACACAAGCTGAGTATCTAGCTATTTATACAAAGAGAGTCCCCAGCACAGACCACCTAGGGACCACCCTTGATCAAGTGTTTCCCCATTTCCTAAGTTTCACCGTATTAACCGTTGCTTTTAGGGAATCTCCTTATCGGAGTCCTGAAGCGTTCTGTTACACAGACAGCCGTGACAAAGCCTCTTCTCGAGACAACACATAACAAGACGAATCCGATTCTCTTCGGTAGACTGCCCTTTCTTTCGCTGATCCACGCGCGTCAAGGAGTAAGAACTTCATAAGGTGTGCGTTCCGGTTCAGCCGCGTTCTCCGAGTGGAGGCCGGCGCTGCGCTGTGCGGTGAATTTTCGTGTGTTGGAAGTACGAACGCATCTCGATGTTATTGGCCGACTCGAAAGGCGGGCGGGCGATAAGACGGCCTGGACCCCAAATTCATGGCCAATTCACTCCGGACAAGGCAAAAATAAGCGACTTCGGCAGCCTGGCCCTGCGCGTGCTTAATCAGCCAACGCGCTTCTAGCTTGGACAGAGCAGCGCTCCCAGACACTTCGAGATGCAGTCCAACGCACAGCAATACCTGCTTTACGATGCAGAGCCATACAATCACGCCGCCCCTAAATGCCGAGACCACCGATGAAACGACCTGATTGAGCCCTCCACGCCCTCATGCTTCTCGAGTCCACCTGCGCGCTGATTCCTAGACCAAGCCGCAGCGAGCTCTAGTCTCGGCTCGTTAAAGGGGAATATGATGTGATTAGAAGGCTACAGACTAAGATAGAGCGCGGCGGACCTGTGAATCGAAGCCTGGGCTTCGGCATGTGGGCTCAACCGAACGTTGCTAGCAATATGCAGGTAGAGAGGCTCTGCGTGCTTTAGTGACACAGTTGTCGTATGGTCAAACGGCCAGTGGCTCTTTATATGAGCACTGCAATCTCCCGGGCGGTGGAGACGTGCTTCAGGACGGCCTCGGACGGTCATGAGGATTTATATCATTCATATTCATGAGGGATGAGTACTAGCAGAGCTGTGGTGGTGGCCATGCTTGGCAAAATTCTGCATTATCTAGAGTTGCATACAGCTCTCTTCTCTTCAGCCAGATCTACAAGCCATCGCCTCCGGCGCAAGGTCCCGGCCAGAACGGGTCGACCGTCCTCCCTACTAGCGTCATCGGAGGAGTTCATCCATTTAACGAGGCTGAAGTGGCGAATCTTCAATGCGTATGTTATTCAAGACATAGCCGTCTCGCCACCACTTGATTTGTATGATTGTGTAAGGCGAAAGTTAAACCCGCAATAACCAGTGTGTATCTTTGCGTGTCGACGAGCTTCTCGCTTGTAGCAGTCTAGCCTTTCCTGCGAGAAACACCATGGTAGTAATTCGGTTTCCGAGCCCTAAAATGGAGGCTACACAAAAAGGGTTGTGCACGAATTATTGCTGGACCTGGTGCGTTGACTTGGCTGCTTACACATTCATTTGCTTCTCCATGCGATTGCTTTCATCCGGCCCCATACATTCGAACTTGCTTTTTCAGCTTTGCATGTTGGTGGAGCTCTCAAGCAATGAGCGTGCTCTGTGGCTTGGGCCAAGTTGTCACGTGTGTAGCCACGTCTCACCTTGCTCATTGTAGCTAGCTTCCCTAGGATAGCATATATATACGAGCTCCTTGCCTTCTTACATGGCCATAGCTCCTTCTCCCCGATTTCCTCATTGGAGCCTCCGGCACTTGGCCTCGTCATCCAACGCGACACAAGTTCTTAGACACCATATTTATTTTCGGCTTCAAGCTCAAGCTCAAGCTTAGTCTTCTCGTCTTGTCCAAACTTTCAGAAACCCCCCACCCCCTCAAAATCCAAGATGTCTAACAACACCTCTGTAAACATCCCTCTGAATTCATTGTCCAACCCTCCAAACCCCACGCACAACCTACCCCCGCCGCGGCCTCAAGGGATTCAGCCTGGTTCAAATGTCGCACAAGCTGCTCCAGCTGCACCTACCGCACCAGCAGTGCAAAGAAGGAGCTTGGAAACTGCCATGGTTATCATTGAGTTTATCATTAGTTATCAGAACTACATCTGGGGGCTCGCATTCGGCATCTTCACCATCGTCTTTGCCGTAAAGAATCTTAACATGACTAAGAAGGGGATTACAGTTGCTGCGCAAGCGAACGTGTATGCGAATATTAGTCTGGCGCATAGTGATAGGGCGTTTTGTGTGGAGAAGAAATTGGAGCATACGAATGGATGCAAACATGCGGAGAGGTACATCTTGGATCATTTGAGGCTTGCTGATCAAGTCGGGCTGAAGATCGAGGGTCGGGCGATTGACAGATATCCTGAACAGATCACGTACTCCAAGTCGGAAGCCGTAGACTTTGCAAGGAACTCGTCGTACTGGATGCAGTGCCAACTGAACTCGTTCAACGACTTCCAGAAGCACTTTGGAAAACTCCTTGCTAAGATGGACACTGAGGCCCCATCCAGCGCTACTTATGTGAAGGACTTCGTTATTCAGGCGGCCGCAGCCATTCAACAATTCGGCCGCGAAGTTGAGAAGCTAGGCATCTACCGTGAGACCGACTCCTTAACCGAGGCAATCGGTCCATCTGAGATTGTGCGACACGCGATCCAAGCTATGGATACAACCCCCTCGTTCCACTCGATGCTCATCAGCCATGCGTATCAAAGTGCGTATGCCGCCAGCGAAAAGAAATTGGCTGTTCGACCCGATTGCGCGCTAAAGCCGGATTGCAAATTACATGGACTGGGCGCTCTGCTTACGAAAGTCGCAACGGGCACGCCAGATGTGACCTCGAGCACACACGCTGCGAGCTATCGAATGAACAGATGTCCAGAACAGTGCCGATTGGCCCTATGGAAGTCGGACTTCTTGCTACAGAAATGGACAGACAAAACGCGGCATCTTCTTGAACGGCAACCCGGCCCAACCCCATCCTCGCATGTGCAAACTGGACAAATGCGTCTTCAAGACATCATGAGGGGCCCCGAAACCAAGGGAGCCCTTCTGTTTGGGCTCACCCTTTCCACCCAGATCTGTTCATCATTTCGAGAGTGGATACTCGTCAGCTCAGTCTCAACAATTCTAACGCTAGGCGCTACTCGACTTGCTTTGTCTTTGGATCCGCAGCGCATGATCGGTGGTCGGTTTGTTAATACCTTCTCTGATATTTTGATTCCTCACATCGTGCTTTGGGTCAACACACAGGGATTGATTAAAAATTGGAGCCAGTACGAACGTCGTGTACTTTATATCTACCATAGCATCCCCGGTGCATTATTTGGCGGTCTAATTCTTCTATGGATATTGCGTCCAGAGATGCTGTTCGGCCCAGTTGTTCATCGGCCACACGCTTTAACAACTCAGCTCGATGTCCGAGGCATCGCCACCACTACTTTGGCCGCTTTCCGAATATGCGAAGCTCTCATGTTAGGCATTTTTGAGCTGTTGGAAATCTCTTCATTAGGCATTGTGTTGTTTGCCGAACGATTCACACCTCTTAAGCCTTTACAGAAGTTCTACGTTGTCATGCGTTTCGGTTTTGTTCTACTTTCAGCCTACCTTTTGTTGTCGTCTCTTATGCTTTTTGTCTCAGTATTTTATTGCATTCTATTTGGAAGAGTCGGGTTGGCAGGAAAGTATACTATGTGGGCTAGTGTTGCGGTACTAAGCGGTGTTTCGGTGCTCATGTGCAATATGGTAATACAGGAGGTTGCATTAGATACTATATCGTATCGGGGAGGCTGTAGGGAAGGGGAGGCTTATATGGAAGAGTATAAAGATGTTGTAGCCATGTTGGGATTGTGAAGGTTCCGGCCTGTGGCTCGGTCTCCTGAAAGGGCAGTCGCAGTTGCGCGACTCTACGCCTGCCTAACCCAGGGCAAACAAACAACATGTCCTTCGCTAGATCCGCTGTCATGTATTCTCCTTTCCCTTTCTCTAGCTTTGACAATAATGGATTCTCATCGTGTCTGATCTCATTGCGCCCTCAGACCATCTCAGGGATTATCGAAGTATAGAAGCGCCTAGTACTAATATCTTTACTTCTAGTATATTGGAAGTACTTTCTCTATTTAGTCTAAATTTATAGGAGTAACTTAGTCGTACTTTCTATATTAGCTAACTATACGTCTACGTAATAGTATGTATATACTATTCTCATATGGAGGGATGGTCGAGTGGTGTGAGAGCCTCGACCTGGAAGTCAATATCATCCTGCCAGTGAATTGACGTAGGTTCGA
>JASJFT010000022.1:97682-353036 GCA_030770425.1 Darksidea phi | reverse complement strand
TCACGAAAAACACAGCCAGCCCAGGAGCCAACGTGACGTCACGCCGGGTAGTGGCCCAAGCTCCTGGGGGAGGGGGCAACACTAATATAACGCTCTTCTCTCCTGTTGCAGCGAAAACATGGAATGTAAGCGTATGCACAATGTTAACCATCAGACAAGCTCTCTCCGCATACGTAGTATGACTAGAGCATGCAGACATGCGCATCGTATTCTATTCCTACAATCTAGAAGGCTCTCATGCATTAATATCTTGAGTGCCTCTCTGAGAGCTGAACGTTTTAATCGGTTGCCTCTAAGACAAGTTAGAACCTGGGATGGGGAAATGAGCTGCGCATGTTCCGTCGTGCAATGCTCGTCTGAATATGGGCCTTTTTATTAGCATACCTGGTTGTGCATTGATATCGTATATGTAGATTTCGCTGCTGGCGAAGTGCTGCTTTGGTCCTGGTTCATCAACAAGGGTACTTTATGAGGCTGGTAGCAAAGAGCAGAGCAGCGTAGAGTATGGAACTTGTTTTCATGAAATATTATTACCAACTAGTGTTTATCCTCTGTGCTTCATTTATATGCTCACAGCCCCCCAGGTAAAGATGCTTTCCTTTCCCTAAAGTCTGGAGTCAGAATACATCGCCTTGCAGAGAAGGTGAAGCAGCAAGTGGAAGCTTCACACACTGGTAGAAAGCTCGCCTCAACACCCGCCAACCACCAACCAGAAATGCCTCCTCCACCACCCTACCCTTCCACCTCAATTATTCCCCGAAAATAGCTCACATTCCAATTTGATCCACGGACCCACAGTTCAACTACCAGATCCCCAGCACAACTAGCAGCCCAACTCCGGTTCAACCCAACCTTAAATCACACAATGCAATTTTTCCACAATGCGTCTTATAAAAGCAGTCTCATCAGTTTATTCCTCAAACTTCCTCTCTATCAAACTAGACGCGACATAACACAAGCTACCTTACACGGCACCTCACCAAGGCAAAACTGGCTTCCCTCACAAAGACCATTGTGCCTCAAATGTCCAAACAGGATCACTTCGTCACAACGGCTGAAGTCCTCACCAAGCGTTCCCGCTATACGCAGTACACCCGGAAAGCAATCACCGCCATGCACAAGGCAACCCTCGGAGCAGGCTCTGGGACGCAAAACACGCCCAAGCAGAACGCGACAACCATCTCAACTCGTTCCGGTAAGGCGGCAGCAGACATCGACGCTCTGTTTGCTGCACGCCCTTTAACCCTCCAGTTCGCACTCGATGCCATCGAGGACCGAGGAACCGGGTCTAGTCTAAACGCCGTGCAGTACCTTATTATAGCACTGAAACTGCCAGCTGAGCAGAAAGGAGAGGATTACAACATCTTACGGTTTGAGGAAGAACCGCTTTCGTACAGCGTCCGTATCACTGGCTGCCCAAATGTAAGGAGTCGTAGCGTCTACATCCACAAAGAAGCTGAGGGCAAGACGCAAGAATTCTCCGTCAACGGCGAGCGAGATTTAAAAGCTATCGCCCGGCACATCCTAAGCTACAAGGCGCAGCTAGAGAGCGGAACGGGATTCTTAAAAGCAGCGCCGAAAAGCGACTCCGCACTGCTCGCCGTCCTCAAGGAGAAGCAGTGGAACGAGCAGCACGTCCCACAATTCGCCGAAGCCCAACGCGCCGTATCGCGGCACTGCCTTCTCGACGCCACAGTCGAGCTACTAACACCCTTCGGCCTCCAGCCAGTAGAGTACGAGCGCAGCCGAGTCCTCGTCGACCTGCTGGCCAAGAAAACCAAACAGCAGGAGCATGAACCGGTCGACATCATGATCGAGCGACTAGGCAAATACCTCTCCTTACCAGTGGCCCAGGACTCGGAAGACGAGCGTTCAGACTCGACATACGGGTCCTCTCAAAGGTTTGAAACGCCCACGATAAACGCCGCCACCGCCGTCATAATCACGAGGCTAAAAAGCAACTACGCCGTGCAGATCAAAGAGGATAGCAAGCGATACCCGGTCCACGTGCTGCGCGGTACGCGCTACACTTCCTACTGGAACGTTGCCAGTCTGCCCAAAAGGGCGCTCGTCTTCGATCTGAGTAGTCACAGCGATGTAGTCGCTTTTGTTTCCCGCATTCTTACCCAGCGAAACGAGATCCGCACCGATTACATCGAGCCCTTCGAAATCCTCTCCGAAAGATACGGATGGGGAAAAAGGCAACAGTCGCCCCCGCGCACCCTATCGCAAAACGAAAAGCGCAGACTGGCGTGTCGAGAGCGGGAGACGGGTTTGCGTGCCGAAGTCACCGTTGAAGCGCTTCTTGAGGAGGATAACAAGAAAGCAGAGATGCTAAGGCGGCAGGAAGAAGAGGCTAGGAGGAAAGAAGAAGATTTGCGGATAACGATGGAGAGGATGGAGGAGATGCGGGGGAATTGGGCGGCGAGGGTGGAGGATATGCTGGATCGGGCGGGGGAGCCAGGTGGGGTGGCTCTGGATGAAAGGAGTATGAGCTGGGCGGATATGGTGGAGGAGGACTTAGGGACGTAGGATTGGAGTTGAGTGGCTTGTTTTGAGAGGCAATATGTATATTGGGGTTGGCGTTTTGGTGTTGGCGCGTTCACGAGATACCCAGCGATACCCGCCGCTATCAGTCCGCTTGTTAGAGGAGCGTATGAAATGGAAATAATGATATTAAGTTTGGTTTTGGCGTTTAGGGTGACCGATCAAATGAAGCGTATTAACATGGCATATTTTCATATAATGAACGTTGAGTTTGAGAGAGTATATTGCCTAAGACGTGTCTTCATGAAGCGTGTGATGCGGTTAAAATCCAAAGGGTATCAAAGTCCAAAACGCCACCAACGCATCGATGTAATGTATCATCAAAGCTTTGGCTACTCTCGCGCATATCGACCCAAGTCTTAGTGCCCAGACTCTGCAGTATCTTTGGGCTATATCTCCTGCAAATGCGCATGCAAGCTCGGCAACAAGCCGGAAGTGTATAATTTATACGTAAGTCGATGTGAGGGGCTCGCGATGTCGTACTATATGTCATACGCGTTCTCGTAGGTGTCATCGTCGATATCGTCGTCCTCGCCGTTATCAAAGTACTGCTCTGCATTGTAGTCGTCGCCAGATTCTTCAGAATCACTCGAGACGGCGGACCAGTTGTCTTCGTCATCACCGGCATCTTCCTTCTCTTCGTCCTCTGCTTCCTCGTCCCCCTCATCTTCATCGTCCTCTTCGGCGCGAGCCTTTTCTTCCTCTATGCGCTCCGCCAAATTGTCGAGCTTGCTCTTGAAACCGTTCATTTTGAGCGTCCTGTCTACGCCCAGTGTGCGCTTCTTGTTGCTTGCGCCCAGTTTGTCCAGACCCAGATACTCCTGCAGCTCTAGCGGAAAAAACTCGACAGCGTATGGACGCTCTTCCAGCTTGGGTAACCTCCGACGCTTTTTCAAGTACTGGGATGAGAATGTTAAGTTATCGGTGAAGGGGTTGAAGAGCGAGGCTTCGGTAGGCGCGACCGCGTTAGCCTTGCGCTTGAGGCCATTTTTCATACCGTCGTTGAGGATAGTGTAGAAGGGGCCGTCGTGGATGCGGTCGCGGACTGCTAGGTAGTGCTGCACCATAGCCGCCTCTTTGGCGCTCGGTGGGCCTGCTTGCGGTGCGGGCGCTTCCTGTGCGATATTTAGCAGCTGGTGGGCGGGAGGCATAACGGCTGGAACGACATCTCCAAGTGCGCGAGCTCAGATGGCGCCCGGAGAGCAGGGAGGGTGGGATAATGCGATTGAAGAGAGGGAGCGTACTGGAAAGCGCTCGGCTGGGCCATGCTGCTGGTCGAGGCCACTCAAATCCCAGGACACTTCTTGCCCAGCGAGCATTGAGCCGCCGAATGCCCCGCGCCCGCCGCGTGCGCCGCCTCCTCCTCTTCCACGCGCCGCCATGGATTAGTCGTGATCAATGGGTTCGGTATGGCGTTGGCTAGGTCCAGCTACTGCGAGAATGAATTAGTAGGCCAAAAGCGATACGAGGGCGGCGATGGGAAAGTCATGGTTCGGCGGAGCCAAAGAATTTTGAGGTACTGCAGTGGGGCACCAGAGCCGAGCACTGCACCGCCCGCCGACACACCTTCACCAACCCCCGCCATGGGAGAAATGGCCTCCATCCAGGCCCCGCAGCCCGAACAGTCTTCACCCTGGCATCTCTACATGAAGTGAAAGAGTGCTGCTCGTTGCTCAAAGAAAGAGCCCTGCGTCCAGGAGCCCAAGGCACCGGCATCATCCCTCAAGCGCATGTACGAAGACAGTCCTATAGCTAGGCTCAGAACACACGACGCGACGTCGGCTGCATGAATGCCAGAACACGCGTAGAGATTCTCTATTTACGCGTAGTCACATGAGCAGCGCCATAACCTTCTTCTACGAAAATAGTCCGCCTCCCAACCGCCACCCCACCAGCCCGTCCTTGTCTGCTACCTTCAACCCTTGAACCAACCAGGCAAACGCCTACCGCACGCGCCAATATGGCACAATCTACCATCCTGGCAGAGCTGTCGTCGCATCTACAGAAGGTGGATGAAGATCCCGCCACATCACTCGATACAGAACTTCTCGAGAAATGCGAGCTGTACACGAGCACACCAGAATACCGCACCGAGGTATGGAAGGAGACAAGCCCGCTGTTCCTGCAGATAGCAAGCCTGCTGTCCAAACTCCAGCAGGATCCATCAGCCCTGATCCATTTTGTCAGAAAACTAGCCAAGCCGTACCGCTTCGAAGATATCAAAGGTGTCGATTTCGAGATTGGCCTGGACCTCCAAGCAACGCCTGTTCACGGACTCATCCTCTCATTGCTGGAGAAGGCCACGGAAAGTGGCAATGATGCTCAATCACTCGCGAACCGTCCATCTGTAATGGCGGCTATTGTCCGCCTGTGGCTCTGCACTTCGGATACTGGGGTGGCCACACAAGCCGAGCTTCTGCTCACAGCTTTATTGCGAGCGTCTAAAAATGAGCTAGTGAGTGTACCAGGAGAGGCACCGCTTCATACATATGGTGCTGGACCCATGTGGCGACGTTTGTTCGGCGATCGCGACATCAACTCGCTGTATTACCATTACACCTCATTGAAAAGTCTATCATCCCAACCACAACCTGGCCTGAGCAAGCGCGATAAGACTATTGCACAGGCAAGGCTACTGAATTGGCTGCCGAATATTGGTGCCATGGATTGGAACACCATTGCCACAGGTTATGGCTTGGACGTCGAGCGGGAGGTGGGTCTCGGCGAAGGCCAAGGTCTACTTCATTACGCGACGTCGAAGATGGTGGATACCGGTGATGATATCTTGATGCACATGACCCTCCTCAACTTCTTCCGTGAGCTCATCGTCACCGTTAGGACAAGACCCCATCTCACGTACGTACCTCTGCAACAGAAAGTGGCACCACACTGATAATTTCCAGATCCTACGATTCAAGCTTGTCCCTGGACTTCCTTAAACAACAAGGCCTCCATAAACAAGTTATCGACTTCCACAATACAGACAGTCCCAGCGTGGAACACTCCTTCCTGAGCCCCCAGACAGCAGAGTACATCAGCGCCTACGCCAGCACCTACCCAGAAAACTTCGAGAACAGCCCAGAGATGCAGAGTGTTCGAAACTACGTCCACCGAAAAATCCCAAAATGCGAAGCCCACGATCTCAGTATTCTAGCATCGATGCCTCGTGTGACCCTCGTTCCACGTCGATCTGGTGGGTTCGCCTGGGATGATTGCGTTCTGCTAGATATCCCGATTACTAGAACAAACGCGGACGCTCTCAAGACGCTCGCAACTATCTTCCACGGTCCACCGAAGGTGCGTTGAAGCGATACCCTACCTGTAATCCTTTATACTAATATCATTTAGGAAGAACTCACCTTTCCACAAGTCGAAACCCTCGGTGCCAATCCCAAACGCATAGGTACCGAAAGCGTTTTCGCCCGGCTCCTCACCTTCCTCTACTACAGGAAACGGCCTTCCATGTTCTCCGACATCGTAACCCACGCCGAAACAATCGCAATGCAGGACAACGCTCTTGCCGCTCTCGCTCTTCTCTCCGCTCTCATAACCTCCAACTGGTTGTCCGATCCGCTCCCAGATGTCCTCCCCGAAAATGACCCGATCTACACTCGTCTCCAGAACTTCCCGAAAACCGGGCTCGATCTCATTCTCGACCCAACACTTAGCGGCGGGGTTCTACCGATGTTGTTAAAGCCAGCTACGACATTCTCGAATTTGGTCGGAGGTAGAGGTGGTGCGGAGAACGCGGCATATCAGGTTGCTATGGCCAAATTCGATGTATTGAAAGCGATGGGTCGGCGTTTGGAGAAAGAAGGTGGTAGGCAGGATATCTCGGCTATGGTGAGGAGAAGGATCGCCGAGGGACCGTGGGGCTCTGGCGGTAATGTTGGTAGTAGGATTGGGACGTTGGACCTGTGAACTGGGTTGGGAATGATTAATGAATTTCCATGGCATGGCGGAAGTTGTGACTCGATATCGAAAGTGTTAAAGCCGACCATCTGACTCTTGGTTCTACGCTGAAACTTTGCGCTGAAATTTTCAAAGCTTTCTTATTGTTAACCGCCCATAGCACCAGTGAAGTCAATTCGTCACTTTTTGTCTAGATCCCAATAGTCTTTGATCTGTTCTATTGCCTTTGAGTAGAAGACATTTTGTAACTGGTCCGGCCAGAAATGCAGGTGGAAGGCGCGGTGTTTGGCGAGCGCGATGAAAGCTTCAACTCAACGAGATCACTATCAACCGAGCTTTTGCCCTTGTAAATAGGTCGATATTTTACAGAGAATTTTCTCCAAGTATATAAATACTTTAACCCTGATAGACATCAAGCTGCCATGAGAAGGGAATTCGAGCAAGGTTCTTTGCGAGGGTTGTGTCTTCGTATAAAGAGAAACTATTATCGGTGAACGAGCGTTTGTGGAGAACGTCAACCGGTAATTGAAATAAGGGGTCGATGACAACGAATTCATGGGATAAATTGTACGCGAGAATTTATTACAGTGGAGTGATCTGTGCAGTTTCATTGCTGAGCTGTTCAAGATATATGCAAGTGTCACCCAAAAGTAGCAGGGAACTTGGAGTAAATATCGGCGCCCCTCTTTCCTTTTTCCTATCCCAGCCTTCAGAACCATGACCGAGAATCTTGCTGTCGGGCATTGGAGATCCTCCATTTGACATCTGTTCCCCAGACCACCTCTAGAGCTCTGCTGGCCTTATGCTTATCGGCAAGTATCGCTCTTGTTCTCGCCGTTGTCCTTGCATCCGCCTGAACAGCCCTTGATGAACTTGATGGAACCGCTGCTTCCGCCGAGGCAATGGAACAAGACGTTGTCGCCATTCCAAGTCGGGTGTCCCGCAACGGCCAAAGCCTGGTCAATCTGTTCCTGATAGTCGCCTACAGTGCAAAAAGCCCCGGTCAGCAACGGGCTCAGGGCGAGAAAAATGTGATGGTACAAACTAACCCTTTCTCAAGAGCGTGTGACCGCAATAATCCAGTCCCTATTTTACGTTAGCAACCCTGGTTTATATGTATAGCAGAAAGGATATTCCCCTTACCTTCTTGCAGTTAGCTGCAATGGCGCCGGTGGCGAGCATGGCGATGATGGGGGCGATGATGAAGGACTTCATTTTGATTGACGAGTGATGGACAGGGACTTGGTGTACTGTGTAGATGCGCTGCGAGCTAGAGGACGATTGTGTTGAAAGCTTGAGAGTGCAGTGACTTGTCAACGAGGACAAACTCGGGGTTTATATACTGTGAGTTCTCTCACATTGTTTGGTATCATAACCTCTGTGGGCCAGGCTGTGTGAACTGGTCTAACTATTCCTAGTCTCTATGAATCCTTACGTTTTTATAAAAAGAGTACTATTCTTGAACAGGCTATGAGAGAATGGTTTTACGGTACCTATACGAAGTATCGCCGGCCACTGTCACTCTACCTTCTTCAAAGGTGCTCGTATTCGGGAATCTATTCGAAAGCCGTGGTGAATGCGAAGCAGGTAGCAATTTGCTCTTCATTACCTTGCATTAGTTGAACTACATCCAGTTAAAGCGTCGTTCGGAGTGAAGGCCCGGAAGCGAGTCCGTGCAACGGAGTTCCTTCCACCTGTAAGCGCTATCGTAAATCCTGCACTTGGTTTTGCGTTATAACCTCTTTAGAATAGGCGGTGTAAGGCATCTAACCATTTTTTATGAGCCAACCTGGCTTTGGCTTGTTGGTCGAATGCTGGCCATGTTCCTCTGGTACGGGTGTCACCATGCATGGAGGTGCCAAGTGCCGTAACTTCAGGTTTAGCTCGGTGATAACGTGCCTATTCATGGTGACCTACAACTTTCTTGGCCGCATAGTCAGCAGGGAGCTCGTAATTCGCTTTCGACCATTCATGGTCTCCATAAATTCTAACGTTAGTCCTTTCGTAGATAGAGCACTAGTCTTAATCAGGGTACAAGAGCGCGTTTACGTTATGAAATCGCGGATCATCCTAAAATGGACCAACATCCGTTAGGCATCAGCAATACGAGTACCATCTTTAATCGTTTTTTTTTTTTTTTTTTTTTTCAAAACAGCCAAACAGCCGAGTGGACGGCAAAATAAATTCCCGAGACCCGATGGTTGTATGTGCTAGTTAGGGGTCGATGTTACAACAAGTAGGCTAGTCGAACATTCTCAGCGCTGAACCAAAACCAAGACCACAACTACCACGCTGCTATTCGTTATAACACTAGATATCGCCGGCAACATCCGCTATCATTGCTTACTAGTTCTAAATTTCTGATGTGGACTATGCGAGTTGCCCTAAGCGTAACATGAAGTTACTGTCCTACACGCCTGTGTCGAGTTTATGGGTGTGCAGACCGGGTTGCCAACAACAGCCCAAATCAATGAGATGTTGATTCTATTGGCCCTTGTTGAGACGCTTACCCCAGAGAATCTAAGCACTACGTAGGCTCAAGGCTGCTTACTCTCTAAGCCGGACGCTGGTGATGTGGCTGAAGATTGAGTACTTGTAACCAGCTTGAAGCTCTGAGAACCATATTTTTTCGAAGTAGCTTGACGGACAACATGCCGGATGGGAGAAACAATCTTCTGGCGCTATTATTTGACATCTTGTGACCTATACCCGGCCCTGTCGTAGTGCCTGTACCAAACTCTCTTATCCCCGCGATGACTTCGAACAGCTTGCTAGAAAAGATCTTGGTACCTTCTGGCTCGTTTCTCGCGCATGTAATCTTTATCGGCGACATATCCCCCTTAGGAGAAGTAGACCCTTTAGGCATGGTCGCCTCGCTTAGCGATCCTCTCTCCTCCGTCCTGTTTGCTCTCGCCTTCCCGTACTCTATATAGCGTATAGCATCTCTAATAGCTAATGTTTTTCCTTTGCTTTTGCTTTACTATCTTATTAATTTCTCTTGTTTTATTCTACACCTGCCTCTACATGCTGTGATGACTAATTGCCCACCTGGTCAGGTTCTAGAGAGAGGTCCGCTTGAATACGAAATACGATTTGCAAGACTTACATTACTGGGTACACCCTACATACCATTTACGTACTAACGCTAGGAGTTGCAAAACCAGGTACCTTGCATGTCATCTCATTGGGACACGCGGGATGAAGCAGCTAGGTTTCGCAGGGATGTCGCCATGGACCCTGGCCCACATCGCAGAAGAGCCGGTCATGAACGGACTGCTGACGTGCTCCACAATACTAACGGAAAAGGGTAAAATGTATGCCATATAAAGCTAAACACCTTCTTTCCTACGTAAATCATCTGGGCGTCACACTAGCAGTCCGTTCACGATTGACTCTGGAACTCCCCAGCCAAGCGACCTGGCAAAACAACTACAACGCAGCGCCAAGACCTCTATCTGAGACTGCGTGGATCATGGTGAATCATGGTAGAGCTTGACGATTATAAAGATCGTCTATCCTCTACTCAACGAACGATCGATTAGACACTACATCGTATTATCAACAGTCGCTCGATTTTATCAATAACATTCTTTCATTCATCTGCTGTGCGGATTCCACTTTCCCTTAATATCAAAATGAAGTTCCTCCCTATCGTTTTTGCTGTCTTCGCCACTGGCGTTCAATGGGTAAAGTTGCTTCCTTAGTTCCGCCTCTTGTCGGACTGCGTCCCCTTTTCATCTCACTTCAAATTTGCGCCCCGTATTATCTCCACAAGGCAGTGGTTTAAGATCTAATTCGTTAACAAAATGACCACGCAACAGATGCGGTTTCCCTGACGGACCCGACTGCGTGTCTCTCGGCAATGGTGCCGACGGAGTGGCGCAATTTGCCGACGACGGTTGCTGTCTGCTGCCTTCCCGTTGCGGCACCGATGCCGACACGTGCGACCGCGTGAGCATTGGCAGCGCTAATGATAACAATGTTGGTGGCCGGGCGGGAAGGAAAAACAAGAATAAATAAGCTGTTGAAGGTCATTCGGGAGGGTTGGCGGTTGGCGTCGACAATTAAACGATTACGTGCATGAGAATGTATGTGGGTCGGTTGGAACTTACTGCGGTCACGGTGGAACGTGGTCTGGTAGTCCATTCCGTAGCCAGCAGGAGCTCAGTTTTGGAACCAGAAATGGATTTTAGGGGTGCTATATAGTGATCCTAATGAAGCTATGGCTAGTATTATTCCTAGTATCTTAACAAGAATATATGCAGCAGGTTGCGCTCTCCGTAAGACACTCTCTAGCAGTTTTTTCGGCACTTGAAAATTGGGCCGATTAAAGAAGAGAAGAATTGCCTGGATACGCAAGTAGGAGATTCGCCGTAGAGCTCAGTCGGATCGAGATTGCTCATTGTTCGTATAGATGGAACACACGGTTTTGGATCCCATGAGAGGTGTTCAGCTTGCTCCACACCAAATGGCCGAAAACGCGACTAGTCACCAGTAATGACCGCAGCCATCCCTACATTCCTCTCCATACCGTCATCCTCTTACGTAGCTAGCTCTTTAACCTATAATATTTTCTCTATCTCGCGATCCTATTAGTACCCGCGGGACCCGTCTTAAAAGCTATTTTAAAACTTATTTACTACTATATATCGATCTATAGTCCTATAACTTCCATTATAACTATATAACAAAGGGCGGAGTCGCTATAGGCGTATTGATATATTACTACCTCTATCCTCTATTTATAGAGGTAGCCCTTAAGTATACTAATAGTAAGTCTAGTAACCTTGATTACTTTATTCTTACTAATTTTAAGAAGTAGTATATGTAGATATACTAGCTCGAGTTTGAAAAATAAAGGTATTTACCTAGTAGTAGTTTTACCGTTTAGAAGTATTAGCTTAATATTTATAATAACTAGGCTTTAGATGAATACGACGGTGGTTGGAAGGTTATATCTAGATGACTACAAGTTTTATTTCTCAAGTAGCTACGACTAGATAATAACCTTTTCTAGATCTACATCTTCTAGTCTTCACTTTTCTTACAATATATATCGGCTTAGGTACTAGCTATAAGTTCGATAGGGAGTTTTAAGATTGATATATATTAACGTTCATGCTCCGCCGCGATATTCGAAACGTTTAGAGCGCTGTACTCGAATAGCCTGTTGTGCTCTAGTTTATTCTGCTGAAGGACTAGGCGAACGATCGTTGGTGAAGACGTTTGGTTGGTGGGCGTTGATGTGAGGAAGCTGGCCGGGTATAAGAAAGGGATGTAGTAAGGAAGCTGATAAGAGATGGATGTGAATAGGATGCTCGTATCATTGCAGACAATTTTTATACTGTGAGTGGTAGTGTAGGTGTGCTAACTCATCGCTACCGCTGTTGGTCTCCCAATGCTCTGCGGTTCGGCAGCACATGTCATTGCTCGTCGCCTGAATGTTCGAAACATCACCTCGTCGGTATCTCACGATCGAAAGTACTGTGTACAGCTCTACAGCTCTACAGCTCTATTATCTTGCATAAGGTGTGGGTATAGCACCTCTACTGTGTACAAACTCCTACTGTGTTTCGTACGGACCTTATAAGGAGACTCCCACTATGCAAATCCAAATCATATCAAATATATTACCGATCAATAGTTAAGAAGACTACGCGATATTAATAGAATATCCCCGTTTACTATTTTAATAAGTCTCATATAAAGGTAACTTAGAGCGTATTCTCTCTCCCTTTCCTATAATACTAATGGATTA
Source organism: Darksidea phi (assembly GCA_030770425.1). Lineage (NCBI taxonomy): Eukaryota > Fungi > Ascomycota > Dothideomycetes > Pleosporales > Lentitheciaceae > Darksidea > Darksidea phi. Next base: position 340,819 of record JASJFT010000022.1, on the reverse strand, counting down.
TAGCGAGCCTACGCTTTAAACGTTCTAGTTAGCCCCGCTCTTTAGGTATCTAAAACCGCCATTGTTACTCTATGTATTCGACTGTTCCAAGTGAAAACTTAGCTCCGATAGGTATTATACGTTGCCGTTATCGTACTATTTCTTATATACTAGTCGCTGATTCTAGTAGCTACTACACTCACCGGCATGGTAGCCCCTAGGATATTATGGTACTCACAAAGCACCAACAGCGCTTAGATTTTAAAGGATCCCTACAGGGAGCGGTTGCCATCGCTACCGAGGCTTCATCTTATACTTTCCTCTACTTATCGTGTATAAGGTGTGGGTATAGCACCTCTACTGTGTACAAACTCCTACTGTGTTTCGTGCGGACCTTCTGAAGAGACTCCCACTATGCAAATCCAAATCAAATACTTTCCTCTACTAATCTTAACAAAGCTAAATTTACCGGTACGTAAGATAGTATCAGCGTCGTTTCTCTCATCGGAATTCTATAATTTCAGCGCCGAATACCAGAGGACCCGTCTAACATAGAAATCATAGTGCGATGATTATTAGCTATATCTCGATGTACTACCGGATGAAATTTTCTCAGGGGTGGATACCACATAGAACAGCCCTCCGGTTCTTGCGACTGCGTAAGTACCTCTTAATAGGGTGCAAATATCTACTAATACGGTGTAGAACGGCCGAAGGATATATCACCGTCATCTAAAACTGCGCTCCCGCCATCTCCTCGAGCTGGAATAACCACTTCATTAAGTCATCCCTCTATTCCAGCCTGCGAAACGCCTTCTCTTCGATGCGCTCTACTTGGACAGGCCCCTCAGAGCTGGAAGGTAAAGGCTCTTATCCTCTTTCGAAGAAGTCGAACCCTCCTCCTTCGTCCACGTCTTACCGCAGTTTCGAACGACCTTTGCTTTCTCAGCAAGCGACTGCAGGCAAGGTTGGGCCGGGAGTGTCCCTGACAAAATTCGCGCCCGACAGCCACAGGCATTGGGGCGCCATAACGAAGTCGACGAGTATCGAGCAGTCGTCTATGAAGCAGGTAGGGCAACGTTAGGCGATGATCTGGGGCCGGGATCTGCGAGCCAGAGCTCCTATGTTAATTTAGCTAGTTCTCCCATGTCGTTGCAACGGACGGTATATTTATCGACGGTAATGTGAATCGAAGCATGTGTTAATAATTTGACCATGGTGCCTCGGGACCTCACTTTCTCGTTGCGCAATGCGGTCCGGACATGCATGTGACAAGCTCAGCCGCGCACTTGATCGCATTTACCGTTCGCCTTCTTCGACGCACCTCAGCGGCCTTGAGGCAAGGCTGTCGTACATGCACATTGGCGGCGCAGGAGCAACATCCTTGCAAACTCCAGCCGCAGCACTCCCCTCTGTAAATGGTAAATTGGGCATGATTGAATTTAAAACCCTTTCCGTTGATTTAAATTCCATATACTATTGCGACCTCAAACGCTGATGTGCTACTGCACCATATCGATCTTATTGGAGCATTTCGCCTTCCTATCTTTCCTTCCTACATTATCAGCTGCAGATTCTGTCACGGCCGGCCATCGACGCCGCATACCGTGCCACACACTATCCTATCTCCCCTGTACAAATTGCGGTCGTGTGGGCGCGGATAACCACCCACACCTGCAAATAAACCCATTCCCTGCACAGCAGCCCTTCAGCCCACGCGAACGAGGCGCCAGTTTACAGTCGCCATCGCTCGTGGTCGCATCGGATTGGTGAGACTCCCATCCAATATATATTCCATAATGTACGAGTCTTGCCGTGTCTCGCATCTCACGCACGCCAAGAGTTGCCTACGACTCCCCTGGGTGGCTTGCACAACCACACTGCTCAGTAGCCGCTTAAGATGTCAATTTCAACCTCCAGTCGATGCAGCTGGATATACCGCGTCCTGTATCTATGTTCGCTGACCTCCGCTGCAGCATCATCTAGTGGCAAAATGGACTGCAACGCCCTTGCGACTGCGTTCCCAGGCATGGTCTACCTGCCTCCAACTCCGCAATACGAGAACAGCACCAACTCTTACTTTGCCGCCTTTGAGAACGAGCTTCAGCCAACCTGTGTGTTGCTTCCCAAGGCCGCTCAAGATGTGGTTGACATCATCAAGTACCTCCAGAACACCCCAACAGGCGTCAAGGTTGCGGTTCGCGGCGGGGGCCATACTCCTTGGGCTGGAGCTGCGAACATTGATAATGGCATCACCATCGACATGCGCCAGCTCACAGGCGTCACCGTTGACGCGAACAATGTTGTCTCCATCGCCGCAGGCGAAGTATGGGCCAGTGTCTACACGGTCCTAGAGGAAAAGGGCCTCGCCGTCGTAGGCGGACGTGTATCCAAAGTTGGAGTCACTGGCTTAACCATAGGCGGTATGCACCATGATTCTCTCTTGAACATAGGGCTCGACGGCTGATTTTTGTACAGGCGGTCTTTCATATTTCTCCGAGTCGACAGGGTTCGTCTGTGACAATGTGATCAACTTCGAAGTTGTCCTCTCTAGTGGGGACATTGTGCAAGCCAACAAGAATAGCAATCCAGACCTCTTTCGCGCATTGAAAGGCGGCACAAACAACTTCGGCATCATCACCCGGTTTGACTTGCCCGCATTTCACCAAGGCAAGATGTGGGGAGGTGCCCTGTACTATCCCACGACAACCTATGCCGGGATTGTCCAGGACTTCTACAACTTTGCCAGCACCCCGGAGCCCGATTGCAACGCTCATTTGATTGCTGCTACTGCCTATAGCCCCCTCGGTCCGGTCAACGTGGTGAACGTGTACTATGCGAAGCCCACATCGAATCCACCCAGCTTGGCACCCTTCACGGCTATCGAGCCGCAGCTTGCAAACACTCTTCGTGAGGATTCGCTCCTAGGATTTGCCAATGAACAGTCGTCCTTCAGTACGAATGGGGCTCGGCAGTTGTTCTTCACCACTAGCATCAGGCTTGACAAGCAGTTGATGCTCGATATGCAGGGCCTGTACAATAAGACGGTCGAAAGTATCAAGACAGTACCCGGCCTTACACTGTCCATGGTCTTTCAACCTCTCACCAAGCATCTGCTCCAGCAGTGTGCTACGCACGGACCCAATTCGCTGGGCCTCTCACCGGATGATGGACCTCTCGTCATCACACTTCTGAACAGTGTGCACACCAACACAGCGGACGACACCAAGGTCATCAATGCAGTCACTGGATTATTGCAGAATATCGACGACCTGGCGCGACAACGAGGCTTGGGGGAGCGATATCGCTTCATGAATTACGCCTACAGGACGGAGGATGTTATCGAAAGCTACGGGCCGGAGAACGTGAAGCTTTTGCAGGCAGTCAGTGAAAAATATGATCCCAGTGCATTCTTCCAGACTAGGGTACCCGGTGGTTTTAAGTTGCCGTAGAGCAGCCAATCGCCATCAATGGTATCACGAGTTAGTTCAGCTGGGTATATTTATATAGATCTCATCTAGATAGTTTCGACCCAGCTTCGTCGCTCTCTCTCCCTGAATATCGCTACTCTGCTCCTTGTAATAAATGGTTATGAGGCGTGATGGTCATGTGGAAGATATACGAGTAGTGCAGTAGCTAGGCTACATACCTCATCCCAGCATTATTTCGACCACATCGCGTTCTTGATGCATAAATTTGAGCATGAGCCTCTATAAGCTACTTGGATGAACAGTCAAGTCACATATCCGGCGTGCACGAAGGTCAGAGTGCGGGTAATGAGCGGTTTATTCGGCGGGATCACTACGAACGGCAAAGATGTCACTGTACGACAAGTTCTACATCTATTTGTCAAGATGCTGGTTCAAACCATAAATGCATGGTCCAGTCCTGTGCGGCAAATCGATTGTATGCATCATTTGCACCAACGGAAGACGGCAAATCTGCTTCCAACCGGGGCACAGTTGGATCTCGAGCTTTACATCCATGAGATAGTTGGTACCGGAGTATGCAGCATCCCAGATCCAACATCCGACGTAGCTAGAAAGGTAGTGGGTCCTCTCGGTCTAAAACTACAGGCCTCGGTTCCTAACTTGGCATGGTGCGATATAGTGATATATAAGCTGATAGTCATTCGTGTTATGGAAAGGCTCGAGGCGCTTCTCTCTGCCACTGTCTAAGTTCCGAGATCCAGAGCGAGGGAGCGAGAATGGAGGGTCCTACAATGTTGCGCGACGGTTTCCATTACCTTGACATAACTCTGGATACAACTCACCAAAAAGATTCGGTGAAGGTACACCACTGGAGACTCTCGCTGAGGCCTTTTTAGACGATAATTATTATACGACTTTTAACGTTTTTCTACCCACACTTAAACAACACACTTATGCATCTACACACTTTTCACTTGACCTACATCCGCCCATAACGGAATACCCACAGTTGGCGCAATTCAAGAGGTGACAGTTTGAGAGGAATAGATAGGATGAAAAACTCTTATATATAGGACCCATACTTCGATGGTTGGGAAAGAGTCATTGTCAAGCTTGGTAGCGAGCCAAAATCATCCACGGATCATGAGCAGGCTCTTGAGCCGCACACGCGCACACACGCACATACAAAAAATACTATCACTGCAGAAGCAGTTGACGCGATCGCCACCGTTGGCGCAACCATATCCCCTAATTAAGTATACTCAAGTGTGCCTAGCGAATTGACGGATCATAGTCTTTACCTTACAGCTATTTAATTAAAACGCTGTCCTGTTGTCTCCCATTTCATTTTACGCTTCTGTATTTTTTTTAGAAGTTTGGAGCTATGGGGTTAAGGCCTATTGAAGAAAGTCTAAATAATGATCTTCGGAATTTGTCACTTGTTAATCCCTTACAGGAACTTCGACCCCCCAAACCGGGAACCAATTTTGCTCGGAACTGTACAGTGCATAGCGAATGCGCCTTCACCCTGCGCGTAGTTGCAACACTGTTCTGCGCATGCATATCTGGTGGAGACGCCTTGGAAAGTGGCGTAAGCTGCGCCTTATAATGAAGTGGGCAAAAGCCCCACCTGCCAAATGCGGCTAAAAGGCCTGCACCGAGAAGCTGCTGCCTAAACCTTGCTAAGATCCCCAGTTCCTAATGACGCCCCAACAACTCCTTGGAACTTCCTTTGTGATCATCTTTAGAGTATGCAACCTTACCGGTATTCCTCGCTGCGACATGACGATTCTATTCGGATTCTTGTGTTGCATCCAAGCTCAAATGATTCGGATCCTCTCATATGCACGATTCAACACGCACAATTGTCTGACAAATCCCTCAAATACGAAGCAGTCTCCTATACGTGGGGCGACATCGCTCATCAACAAGCGATCTACCTTTACAACGGTAGAAGAGAGTTGCGTGTAGGGAGGAACTGTTACAGCGCTCTTCAGCATTTACGCAAAAAACATCATGACAGGCTGCTATGGATCGACGCTATCTGTATTGATCAGGGAAATCTCATAGAAAGAGCAGTCCAGGTCCGTATCATGGACAGAATCTTTCGAAGCGCATTTGGTGTGACGGTATATCTTGGTGAACAGACTGCAGGCAGTCACATTTTATTCGAGGAACTAGCAGAGGCGGACAGGTCACTACTACAAATAGAAGGCCTCCCCCGACCGTCGCCGAGCGATGCAATCATTCAAGAACTAGACACGTTGCTTCAGAGAGCATGGTTCAAAAGAGTCTGGGTTCTCCAAGAAGTCTGCATGAAAGGTTATATCACGGTCATGTGCGGCTCAGCCAGCGTATCTTCAGAGGCTCTTTATGCCTTGTGCTTTGGTTACCGAAACACGCGTGTGACCAAGGACACTCTGCCCTTCGCTCTGAAAATTGTACGCATTCTCCCAGAGGAATTCTCGACTCCACAGTTCAATCTATGGCATCTGTTGTACAAGAGCAGAACAAATTTGGCAACCGATCCTAGAGACAGGGTCTTTGCTCTCAAATCTTTAATCCGGTTCCGGCAGTCTGAGATGGATTACTTGATTGATTACGTTAAATCGATTGAGGAAACTTTCATTGAAACCGCCATGTTTCTCTTGCCTGTATTAGGGCTCCGGCTACTCACCGCCATTCGCCACCCACATAAGATGAACATGCCGTCATGGATTCCAGATTGGTCCCAGAATCTTCCGCTTAATTGGATTTACTTCAGCGTTGAATCTCATAATGCAACACCGGGTCAATACGCGCCGAAGCTCAAGCCTCTCAATGAACAAACACACATAATACGATCGATCTCAGATGGAGAGAACAATGGCTGCCTTGAACTGCTTGTCACAGGTCGCCGATATGCGCAGATAGTTAGAAGAAGTCAAGTTTTCTCGTTCCTTAGTGTGGAGGATGCGGAAGCACAAATGAAGGTGCTCTATCATGGCCTTGACAACCTTAGGAAGTGGGTTGATTTGGAAGACATGAAGGGTAATTGTACCATAAATGACCAGCTTGGCCAGGAGATTGCTGACGGTAAGTATACTAACAGCATATTTTGTGACCAGTCCTGACCAATTATCAGCTATGTCCCTAATCGATGATCAAGTTCTCCATTTCCACCTAAATCGGTGGAGTACCTCATATTTTGTAAGCTATGCTTCCCCTCTCTCAACGTAGTAGGTCTTAATCTTAACGTTGGAAGGATGATGCGAATCCCGTCATTGGTAACTGGAAAGCTGAAGAATTTCTCTACTCCATTCAGCAGTGTAGAATTATATTATTGGATAACAGTGAGCTGGCAATTGTAGCCGGAAGCGTACATGATGGAGACGTGGTCTGCATTCTTTCAGGGACTGATTCGCCATGTGCTCTGCGGCAAGACCAAACCGGGAACTGGACACTTGTTAGTGGTGATTGTCATATCTTCACGGAAAATTGGCAGTTCCAGAGTTCCCTGAATGGTTCATGTGCGATGAGTTTCTTGCACATAATCAAGATCAACTTGAAGAGTTTCAGATACGATGATAGGTACAAACTTTACGCACTGTGTTGGTCATTTCCTGCTGTAGCTATTGTGCAGGCTTCAAATTCAATCCTATTTTCTCGCATTGAGCTACTCTTAATAGGCACCGACAAGTCCCGCTGTAAGCTCAAGTAATAGAAAGCATACAGAAGTCTAACTTGGTTAATTCGCGCTTGAGTAGTAACGTATCTAAATGGAGAACTTTGCAGGAATAACGATCACCGATTGCGACGGAAGGTTAGTCAAACCACGAGCATCACCCTTTGCAGCCTCATAGAAGTTTCAGGAAGAAATAGGAGCATTTTAGTCAGTAGGTATATCGCTACGCTTCACGGGTCGCCCGCTTTGACGCAACAGTAGGCGATAACGGCTTCTATCTGCTACAGTGTGACTTTGTGGCGTGCTTAGCTACAGAATTGAGATTTCATACTGTGTGGTGATAGTGCAGACAAGCAAAATTACTCTACGAGCACACACTCGGAAAAAGTACTGCGTGTCCATCCCGTGTCCAGGTAGAATACGCCACAATCGCCACCCCGCATGCTCAAACCCACACTTCATGCCCAGATCTACGCGCCGTCCGCAGACGCCACTTAAGGCGGCTGCCGTTATTCCCGCGGGCTTCCAGTTTGAGTAAATTTAAAGAACATCAAACCAAATCGTACAAGTTCTCACGTGCCAAGCCTCCGATGGATCGTTTCAGCCAGGCTCAGCGGGCTGTAGCTCCCGGGCTATGTAGTGAGTGATAGTCGTGACGTTTTGAAGGATGGTGCGAGGAAGATGATTGCACGTGTGAGGGGTTAAAATGTGATCGGATGTACAATAAATGTACATTTCGCGAGTCCATTCTGTCCGACCTTTTTTGTGGCGCGTTATTCTTACTCTCAAGCCCACGCAGCCCTCTGTCCAATATGTCTCCACCTTACGAGTCGTCAATTTCAGCGCACGACAACCAGGAGAGGATAAGAAGGATATCCAAAGAATACACATCAAAACGTGTGTCCTTTCCTACTCACACGAGACCGTATCTCCTGCTAACTCACCAAAGCACAACCAACATCCACACCAGCCACGACGACTCCATCGCCACAACGCTACTACACCAACCGCAAACCTTCCAATTCACAGTCCAGTACAACTTCATCTACCTACCTCCAACCAACCATCTCATCAACCTCCACATCATCACGACCTGAAGTTCCACGGTTAAGCGGCAACTTCAACGCGCCGACGCACGTCGAGATCGAGCGATCGAAGGAGACGAAGAGGAGCAGAGATGGAATGAAGGGAATTGATAAGTATGGAAAGATGGATGCGGTGCAGACGGAGCTTAGGCTGTTTGGACGCGCGGTTAAGAGTGCTTTTTCGTTCTAGTGGCGCAGAGCGGATAGTCTACAAAACTACCATTCGGGTAACTGTGGCTGCACATATTGTTAGATGGTATGGTAGACATGCACAATACGCACGGCGAATTCTAAAACCTTGAATTCCCCGTCCCAACTTATGTGCAAAAACCCGTTTCAGGTTCCCCATCATCCGTAGCCATGACGTCACCCGCGCAAATCGCCTTCCCGCATGCGACCCCACAACCAACAACGCCCATCCAACCCCATTTCCTGTTTCCACCTTGCAACTGTCATGTCTCGGACTTCCCGTATCCTCGGAGAGGCTTCCGTTGATAGATGGTTCGGGGAGCGATCGCTGATTGGCTGACTATCTTTTCCGGTTTCGGCGATGATAGACAAAGAGGTGGGCTCTGCTGAATCCTGGCGGAGGCAGGGCAGATGTCGCTAGAATGACGTGGAGCTCAATAGAGTTTCTGTTTAAAATCGCGGAGTCTGCTAGTGGTCTTGTGCATATCGCGACATTTCACCACGCCAACACCTTCTAGCTCCAATGGCTGTGACGAAGCAAGCACTGTCCAATTCTTCTATACTGCCTTTTACACATCAATCGCAATCGATACCTAACACGATGGAGAGATCACTAGTAACCATACAAGAAATCGACGACTCGGAAAAAGACAGTCGGCCCGCTTCCTCACTATCTGTCTCCCGGCATAGCTCCTCATCCTCGCACTCGAAACCCTCCTCAGCCCGACACTCCTACGAAGCACGCGCCTCGCCCTTCGATTTCACCCACAGCAACGGCGGCGCAACAAGTACAAGTCCACACCACGATTCCGCCTCCGTACCAGTCCCAGAAAACTCGCGAAACGTGACGTTCGATCCGGACGCACCTACGCCATATAGGAAGATGAGTGTGGATGAAGAGAGACAGATACGAAAGTGGGAGTATGCTATGTGGCTTTCAAGGACGATGGGAAAGCAGCTCGTGCAGGGGTTGAATGGAAAGGGGCGTGCGGCCGGAGCTAGTAGATGGAGAGATAGCGAATAAATGAAAATGCTGTCTCTTTTCCTATTAGCCGTGAATCTCCTATGAAGCGAAGATGCTGGACCGCTTGGTGAAATGCAGCCTCCGACGGCCGGGCATTTCCCAGGCCGAAACGTTAAGCCGAAAAGAGCAAAACGATGCGAACAGCGCTTGATTTGGCTATTTCGGTTTGTGTATCATAGCCCCGATTCTTCCTTTGGCGAGGTATGCTCCGTGTGTATGAGCGCTGCGAGTCTGCGAAGCTTACCCGTGCCAAACTTGAACTAGAACAATGCACCGCAAATTTCTCATTTGACCCGCGATGAGGCTGAACGCGTTTTGGCAACCTTCATGGGAATATTTCTCTTAGTCCAGCCGCGTCGGTTCCTCCGGATCCTGTGTAGAGCGCGGCCAATCTCCTTCGCGGTGCAGTTATCCGTCACCGGCGTCTCTGTCTTGAAAGTTGGCGAACAAGGAGACAAAACATCTGATATGTCGATACCAGTTGGAGTAGATAGTTGAGTGTGAGAAACACCCTCTTCTTTGGTCCACCATGGACAGAACAAGGAAAAGAGCTTCTTAGTGATCGTGCTCGTGTAGGTGTGTTTACTCTCAGGCTTCTGTGTAGTGGTAACGCTATAGGCGTCGTTTGCTTGCATTGCTGACTCCCTATGAAGAGCTTTGAGGGTTGCAGGTGGTGTAGATGTGGGCAGTGTTGCGTTCATAGACTCGCTTTCTGCTGTGTCGTTTAAACTCAGGAGTGTCGGCGTACCGACCAAGACTTTTCCAAAATAGGACCCAATTGGCTTGGCTTTCGGAGTTGGACTGGTGTGCGGTTGTATTTCATGTGTACCGTTGGTAACGTTCGCAGAGGCTGGCTCTTCTTTGTGTTTCATTGGGAGTATTGCAGGTCTTTCTGTGGCTTCAAACGTAACCATCTCGTTCGCGGACCAGGTCATTCCCTTCCTCAACCTGCTAGGCGGTAGCTTCCTCCTCCCGACACCAAGTGAAGGGGCAGTTGAGACTGAAGTGACCTTGCGCTTCTTCATGGGTCTTTGGTCGATCTTTCTTGCAGAAGTCTGCAATGCATTGGTTCTCAGGTCCTCACTTCTTTTGCGCTTTAGTCTCGTCCTCTGCTGCACATTCTCGGGACTCGGCAGCAAGCGCTCAGAGCGGTTTCGTTGGGAATACTGTTCAATCGTACGTGAGAGTGCTCTGCTCTCGCAGTACACTTCAGTGTCATATGCGCGCAGGATCTCTTCGAAAACGTCGGCGACGACCTGGCGACCCTCGTCGGTGGGCTCGCACATCACTTCGTATCTTTCCTCTCTAATATGGATGATGATATTCCGGATGGTAGGAGCAGCTGCAATGCGCAGGTTCCAATCGATAGTTTTGTCCAGGCGAAGCCAGAATCCAAAGATATCATCGCAGCTAATGCATGGGATGCCAAGGCCACGTGCCATGTTGAGGACAGTGCCGTAGTGGTCGCCGATCTCATGGGCGTAGAGCGCCTCCGCGATATACGGGTTATCGCCCGCCTGATTGTCTCGGAAATTCTGCAAGGTGACAGAGCGGGGCGTCTTGGGGATAAGGCGGCCGTGTGTAGCGGATTGTTCTGTGACGAAAGCGACCTCACAGTCCAGGACCGAAACGAAGAGGTCGAAAAGGTCTCGAGCAGAGCAAGGACGAAAGGTTTGCCGGCGCTGTCCGCTGATGAGGTTGAGGTGAGGCGCGTCGCTCGTCTTGTGCTTGTGGTCATAGATATAGATGCGCGCGACTAGATTGCCGAAGCCTCCACGCTCAGTGCCCTTGCACAACCGCTGATTCAGTTAGTCGGCCTGTCAGAACCCAGAAACACTCTCATTTTGCTTACCCAGAACATTATCTCACGTCTCGTAACGGTGATGTAGCCGCGCTTCTTGACTCTTAGAAGCCCTGCAGCTTTCTTGATGGCAGCATGGATATCTGACGGCTTGCCCCGTTTCAGATGCTCTACTGCGACCTGCAGTGCTGGTTTCTTGGGACTAGCATTCTGAAGTTCGATGAACAGCGGGAGGAGGCAGGCTTTGTCCACGAATTCGAGCTTTTGTGCGAGCGATGCTGTTTCACCAGTCTCGCTGGTGGTGGTTGACTTGGGCGGCGATGGCGGCGGGGTGGGATAACTGGGTTTGGCCATTGTTCGAAGATACAACGTAGTTGTAAGGAGCTATGAAAAGTTGCTTTTGATGCAGCAATTGCTGAACTCCCGGTGGTCAGTTGATATGAGGAATTGTTGAAGTCTGTGGTGCGAGCGGGTGAGCCGAGCTAAGTTCTTCCATGTGGTGCCTTGGAAGTAGCGGAGAGGGAGAACTAGTGGAGTCATCACGTGCCACTCTGGGAGCAAGTTGACCTTCGTAGCACTAGGTGACGCCTATGAGTGAAGGATATGCCAGCTGCTGCAACCCGACTCCGGTCCTTTCACTTTTCCACTCAGAAGCCTGTGCGCCTGAGCATGCTAATTTTGCCTAAACCTAACCACCTATTGACTAGTTTGCCCTATCATATGCCTATCACATCTCTTGTCTCTGATGAGAAGGGTTTAGACTCCAAGGGTGTTTTGGGCTAAACAATGTAGAACATCTACGGTTCAGCTCAACTCAAGCCCCATCAGAGAAGGCAGTTTTTGCTAGGAGCCAGAAGAGTCAACAGTGTGGTAAGATCATCGACGAAGGCGTCACCATGCTTGCTTCCGCCATTCCAGCTGAACATGTCAACTGAAGAAGGTTGAGTGGTGAAGGGTATACTTACGGATAGAGAATTTCGATAGCCTCTTTACCAAATTTCGATATGTAGAAGTTGGGAAAAAGCTCCGGTTCATCGATCATCTTAACCCTCACCCTCCTGGAGTCAGCTCATGCCGCGAGTGGATAATATTTAGCCTCCCCTCTGTATTTACCGTAATGATTCGGATCTGCAAAGTTCTTCGAGGTATAATAAATAATGGAGGGGATGTCGTAGTCTTTGCGTGAGTAGCGCCGTCGACGAGATGGCCATTTTTGGCGTATTGGTCGGCCTTGAAGCCTTACTCCCGCGCAACGCCACCTCTATCGCAGAGGTCGCCTTTTCGTACTCGTCATTTTTGGCCTTTGTCTAGAGCGGTATCAAAGCCATCCAATAGTTCGCATTTGAAGGACACATTGTTATCTCGTGGTTGGTCAGTCGGTCAGTCGGAACTTGATAATAGAGCGCAAGGCATACAGTCGGGGCGCTGGTGTTCGTGTAGAAGCCCGAGAGCATGGCCTAATCTGTGGGCTGATAATTGTTAGTTGAGTGTTTCTCGCACTATCATTCGAGTGGACAAACTAGATCCTAGTCTATGGAGACGCCACCCATATCCATGTAGTGCCGTCCTGCTTTGTTGGTATCTTGTGATGGAGTGTACCTAAGCGTAGTTTCACCGCCAATTCCAGGTCCAAGATTGCAGCTTGACTACAAGAAATCCCTTGTCAATCTCACCGTTCCCATGCATCGCCCTCAACATAACACCACAGGCGACTTTTCTTGCGCTCGTGTTGCTTCAAGGTAGGTGCATGTCCATTTTCCGCTCCGGGATCATCGATTGTGGAGTACCAAGTAGCCCAGGCGTTATCACTCGAGAAGCAAGCGTGTCGTGGGCGGATTTGCTCTGGTAGCAGTAGGTCACAGCAGATTTGCCTCCACTATTCTGTGGCCACAGATGTAACTTGCCGGTACCCAACCATGGTCTGAGCCAGCCTTTGGTCCGGACTGGAGGTATATGTAGTGTGTAGGCGGTGGACACCCAGAGACGAAGGGCCAAGGCCAGCTGAAAAATAACTTGAAGACGCATGCTAATTAGCGGTTGATCAATTAGTTCGTTTACAGTGACTGAGGGTGCTTGTTTTGATGGGCAGCTTCTTTAGGAGATGTAGGCTAATATACATAAGCGGTGGAAATTAAAATGAAGTCTTGCTGAAAGGGCGTCATCGTAAAGTAAGAGAAAGTGGGTAGGTGAAGGGTTTCCATCTTTAAGAAGATTAGGCTGAAGTTCCATGATTTGGAGTGTTAGAATGCTGATAATGAGGGACCTGGGCTTCTAAAACCCCACTGTATCTTAGAAGGAGCATTCTGCGAGGAGCATGGAGATGGACGTTGTCGATGGCTTCTCTACGAACTTTTGTGAAGCAAGAGCATCTGCACATTACTTTCCTCTAATAGAAACAGTATCGTTCTATGGTGGCTATGGTACCCGAGGCACTTTTTCATAGATGCTTGATTCGTTGTGAATGAGTAAATGTATGACTCTATGCTGCCTTTCCCCCTCCTTTTGTGTGTGGTGCAAGGAGGTTGTCAATTCCATTTTGAACATGATGAGTAAGTCACAATAGAAACACGGAAATATAGGGAATAATGATAACAGAAGCCCAACGCGTTTCGAAAATTCCAACCCACTTGCGGATAGTATCCGAATCATCATCGGCGTAGCGCCGTTGCAGGATACGTTTCTGCAGGACATCAACTGGACACTCGAGGACAAGAATGTATGCGAACGGTTTAACCAGCCCTTCAGAGTACTCCGCCGTGTCGAACTTCCATGAAACCTCGAAAATAACGGTCAGTCTCGCATGTTGGTTGGTAGAAATCCGCTCTCACCGTCTAGGATCATCGTTTGCACACCTTGCTTGACCAGTTCATCAACCTCTCCCTTCATGATCCCGGCCGCTATTTCTTTGGTTCCAACTCTTTCTGTTCACAAATTCTCTTTAACAATGTCCGCCAAAGGACTCTCGGGCTTTTCAGCTTCTGCGCACATTGCCTGCACCAGGGAGCCCCAAGACAGAGATGATTTGCAAATTGCGGTTAAAAGACATCTAATACGTTGACGAGCTGAATTTTGCAATGATTTGGTATGGACTGATCTGAAATTAAAGGCTACGGGCTGTTTGTCCATGGCGATGCGCCGAAGGTCTTTGCCGTCACACTAACAGTCACATCCCAGCACTCTCTAAGATAAACAAACACTCGCTCCTGCTACTTTGGGTATTATTTTAACACAGATGCACGCGTAAAGACTCTCGGCGCAAACAACCTGTGTAGGCGATCGATACCATTCGCTCTCATATGCATCTCACTACCAAACTTCCTTTGCAGTCAAACATCTACTGATTGTTCTCGCTTCCTTTCGCCTCCAGTACCTTGTGTAGCTCCCTAATGATGTGACATAGCATTTCTTCTTTTGAACATATTTTGTTTCCTTTAAAAAACTACCGAGTTGTGAAGTCGGTCCGTCTCCCATAATTGCTTCTTTCAGTATTCGCTTGTGTCAGAATCCAAAGGTCTTCGTAGCAGTCCTTCCCTCACGTGGCTTCCCCCAATAGTGCGGGGATGCTCTCCAACCTTTTGGCCTCGCCTTATTGTGGGCTGAATCGTTCGTGACATGCGAGCGAAGGGTTTTAGCCGCGAGTTGAACAATGTCGATCGCATACGACGTGATACATAGTTTGACACTATCCATCCCAACTCCTCATCCATTGCGCTGTTGCTTCTTGGTACGACTGATCCTGAAAGGATTCCCACGCTTCTTTCCCCGGGGCGCGTTATCCGTTGTGTGAGAGTGTAGGGAATGTTGGTTGCTCAACTGTACGGAGCCGATACTGGAACCGATACCGCTATCAGTGGGCGCCAGTGAGAGGCTGCTATTTGACGCTACAGTGTCGCAGTCATCAGAGTTTCCGTCTTCTGGATCACCGATGTCCGGCCACCGTAGTGATAACTTCCGATTGTGTCCGAAAATTATGGCGCCGTTGTGAGCGGCTCGCAAGTCTCGGGCCGTAGGGCTGTTGTATTTTGCCCAGAAGCGAAGCACGCTGGTCGGAAGCAGGACTTGAGCTCTTTCGCAGCACTTTTGGCCCTTAGGTTTACGCGAAGTCCTACAGGGTCCAAAAATCGTACCAGGGTTGAGCCAACGGATGTCGTCTACAAGTTTCCAATGAGTTTCCCTAGTTGAACTTTTCGCCTGTTGACTGTCGCCTAAGCTCTGAACTGTACCAGTACTACCTCTCGTCTCCAAAATCTCCTGGAGGTCTGAAACCCTCACTGTAAGATAATCCATAGCTTTGGGAACAGCTCTCCAATGGTTGCAGATCCGAACACCACTCGATGGCTTGAATAGCTCACCAAAACCCCGGCCAAAGAGCGTAATAGCATGCATAGCACGGGTGAAGTCAACCCAGCCTACTCCGGTAGATGCAAGCGTGGCAACTCGAGGTCGCAACGGGTCTCTGCTTTCGGCTATATCCTTGAAGTCGAAACCCTCAAGTTGCCTTCTTGCGCTACCCTTGATTTTGAACCCAACGCCATCTTGACAGAGCACCTGCGATTGATGGGCCATCATTTGCTCCATGAAGTGACAGATTTGGTCGACTCGATCTTTGAAGGAGTAGTAAGTTACCTTTCTCTTTGTCGTTCTTTCTATCACTCCATCTGCTCTGATCGTTTCCTCCTCCGAAGTCTCAACCGCTTTCTGCCGCAGCTTGATGTCCAAATTCTTTTCGTTAGCAAGAACCCCAATGGCTGCCTTCCTCCCTAATAAGTCTGGTGGGGCTTCTACTAGATGTTTCGGATCGAACAGGAAAAGATGACTGAAGTCATCATCCTGGTTATGCTTAAGAGACGCGCGCACAAGTTGAAGCAGGGCGCTGGCACCATCAACCATCCAAGCCCTTCGATCTTCTATGTCATGAAATATGACAAACTTCTTCGATATCCAGCTCAATTGCTCGAAGTAGTCATCCCGTGGTCTGAGAAACACTGGGTTATCCTTTTTACCGATAACAAATGAAGCGCCTGCTGTAATGAATTGACCTCCAGTAATGGTGACTTTCTCAAGAACACACCCTTGATGGGTGTTTGGGAGGTCAGACCGATCGATTTGGTCGCTTGCGCTAGGTGAACCTTTGAACTTGTCAGTTTATTTCACTAAACGACGGCTAGGATCATACCTGCAAAGCAAGACACATTGGAACACCAGCCAACAACGTGGCGAGCTGACTGTAGCGAATGGATCTGGACGGGTTGTGGGACTCCACTAATAGCTGCTGCTACCTGAGGGCTGGTGTAAGATAGGTGCTCCCCATTCTGGTTGTACAGTAGATGCCAGACTACAACATCTGCGGCGTGCTTAGTGAGGACTAACAGAGCACTAAAGGTTTTGATGAAGAAAATCCCACCAAACTCTTGAATGCGATGCACTCGTACTAATGCCGCTAGAATATTGAGCGGTATTTCCATGCCGGTGTTTTCCTCTGCCCTTACCCGAATAGGGAAGCCTTGTGCAATTACCGCGTTGCGAAACAACGCGTGCCAGCATTGACCACTTGAACTTTTTTGTTCATGATGCTTTTCCAAAACGAAGTCAATGTAGCAAGTTGCCGTTGTTTGATCATTATTAGAGGCTGCTCCAGTCTCGAGTTTGCGAACAAGCGGGGAGCAGTACGTGAGTCCAATATCATCTCCCGACGAACGTATAGCGGCCATCATCCAGGCAAGTTGTTCACCGATCTCGGCGACGGCATCTAATGTGCCACGAGCACTGACGTAGATTGCAGTGTCTGATAGAGTACACCGGACAACGGCACCATGATATAGCTTGTCTATGTATACTTTTAACATGAGGATTAGCTTGTCGGGAAGCAACAAACTTACGTTCGTCAAGCATACGTTTCGCACCAATGTGCTGCCGTATAGCATCCTTCACAGATTCAAGAACTCCAATTCCTGTCAACGGCCACATATGCTGAATGTATTCCTCCACAGTCAATGCCTGCGCATCAGATACTGTACCAGTGAGAGTAATGATCTTTCCGAGTACGTCCTCTGGGGGGTCAGAGTACCCTTGTTCTCGAATGAACTCAACAGGAAGCCAATTGAGCGAGAATTCGACTATAAAAGTATGTGGTTTCGTACTTCGGCTAAGCATCCTGGCTTCTGTGGCGCGAGATAATCCGTTCGATATTGCATCGGCAATGGATCGCATAACGTTGGGGGATGGTATGGAGATTGCGATATTGCGCCGTATTCGGGACTTCAGCCAAAGGTATGCCGGACTTCCTGTGACGTACTCTCGATAGGATGGAAGGGATACTTCATGTTCCTCTTCATCTTCTCCAGGCGGCATGAGATTTCCGAAGTCTACGTCTTCAACTTCATTAACATCCCCATAACCGGGCTTCGTTGAGTCGCTAGGAGACGAAGGGTTGTAGTATTCGGGTAATTGTAAGTCATGTTCATAGGGCGTGCGGTCTGGATTTTCAGCGGGACGTCGGTCAAAGTGCATGTCAATTGACGACTCCTCTTCGAACCACCACGCAACTTTCTCGCTTGTAGCCATGACCGGCTCCAGGCTTTCTCTCAGTTTTGCAACGATTAATCTGTACACTGAAGATTAGCGTACAGGAAGGGACATGCGTGAGTGACTATCGCTTACTCCCTGTGCTTGCTAACAAAAACCATCACATCTCTTGATTGAGGAAACTCCTCTAGGTTCCCAATGGTTCGGGCGAATGCTTTTAACAGACCAGGTAAGTGTTCACAAAGTTGGCTCAAAGGAAAGTCCTTCGCAGTTCGGCCTTCCAGAACATTCTGTGTCAGATCTTTGACCAAGTCAGCAACGTAATGCTCCTTCATCCAGGTGGTAGCGCTTGCTGCGTCGGAATAGATACTCCTAGAGTCATTGAGAGTTAAGTCGTTTTCAGTCTCATCGCCAACACGCTCCTCTAAGCTTTCATAATGAACGCTTGGAGCAAGCATGCTATCAGCAACCGGTCTTTCACTTTGCTGTTCCGCTAATGTGTTCGTGGGTGCGGAAGCGTACCCGGAGTCGGAAAAGGCTGAGAGCATGGATTTTTTAGAGCTCTGATTGAGATCTTTCAAGATTTCGTACCGTGCCGGAGCCACATTGGCGGTAAAAAGTTTTCCTAGGGGTGGTAGCATTATCGCGGCCATTTTCACTAATATATCATATTCTTTAAAGACGTTTCGAAACGTTCCTTTGAGGTCTTTGATTGTCATGAGATGCTCCAGTAGGCGGAGGTAGTGTTCATGTTGGCGTATGTGGTTGGACAGGAGACTCGGATCCTCGCAAAAGAACATATCCCTAAATGCGGAGCAAGCCTCATCCGACTCCTCTTTGAACCAATCTTCAGCATATTCGGAGATGAACTTGTGCAGCGCCACGGAGAACTCTGCCAGTTTTTGCTTGACGATACCTATAGCAGATGTCCCAGTGGTGTGGATAGATGCGTCAGTGGTGGAGAGAAAGGCGGTCATCGTGAACTTGTACCAGTTCGCCACAGCATAATCTTGAAAGCCAGGGTCGCCTTTGATAGCCTGCTGCCGCAGTGCGTTTTCTTCAGAATTTTCGTTTTGCCTAAAACCGGGAAATGTGAGATACCGAAGGCATAGCGTGGAAAAGCTGCACTCCAGATACGGTTCATGTATCTTGCCTCGCTTTTGGAGATATCTATCAAATATAAGTTAGGCTATCCTACCCCAATGACAAATTAAACTTAACTCTTTGACGGTATAGACCAGGCTCAGGACACTATCACGAAAATCATCATGTAGCGCAGCTATTAAACCAGCCTTGAATTTTTCCAGCGCCCAGGAAGAGACATCGGTGTCTCGTTCCCACAAGCTATTCGAAACCGCGCCTGCATTTTGTTCGGTATGCGGGTTTGAAAGCGACCCGTGCTCTCCCCCGCCCTGCGCTTGAGATGGCCTCGCCCTACGGGTGTCCACTTGGAAAGACGATTGCTCCATAGATTGAAAAAAATGTTGAGCTTGAGCCTAACACATCAGACGTTGCTCAATGGGTTAATAAGGTGAGGATGTTAGCGATTGAACCGGCTGGGCTGACAATGTGCGAAGCTCGTATTCGGGACCACGTTCTTCCAGCCGCCAACCGGTGAGTCGAGGCGTTCTGGCAATCAGCCTTACTGGTTGGACATTCGACAGTGCGTGGCGCTTAGGGTCTAGGAATTCCAGAGTAGCTAAGCACGAGTTCTATTACAATTGGACTTCTCTAAGTAAAACAGTACGCTGCTTATTCTCTTGGTTGTTTAGACATGGTTAAAGAGAGGAGCTGCAACAGTTGACGGCGAAAATTGAGGCTGAGCGTTCTGCCACTAATAGCGATGGGGGATGTCATCAATGACTCGTCACTGCGCGCTGGAATCAACAAAGGCTTTCGTAGAAGCATGCATCGAGCTCGTTGGGTACAATAGACGGCGTAAAGGTCAATGTAACTAGCAGCTTGCTGTAGAAAGGCTTCTAAACGTATTCTTGAAGTATAGATTGACTACTATATTCTGGCAACATCTTAAGCTAGTACGAAGCATGTAACGCCGTACTCTTGCAAAAGGTGTTAGCTACTACTTTCTAACCTTGCTGTTGCTTTGTAACTACTATCGTTGATAAGGACATGTGTGACGCGCAATCCCGTGACTACGTGATAACGCGCCTCTCCGCTCCAGGTGTCTATATGGACCTTCCGTGCCTTGGTATGAAGAACCCCCTTTTTCTAAGAACATGCAAAGCAATGACTCCTTCTTCGAGCAAGATGAAAATCGATGCTCAGGTAAGAAAGTTTGACCAAGAAAAATAGAAGGAACAAAGGAGCTGGACCCGGAATTTAGCGCCTGTGGAACTGTGGCACCCGCTGTGTCACCCCACATCCGACAGCTCTCCCACATGACCTGAGCTGAGCTGAACCTCAACGCTCTCCGACGATTTCAGCGAAAGCGGCGAATGGTGGATTACTAGCACAACGGGCTGTGTGGCAGCAAAGGTATATTGTTTTCTAGCCCAGAGAGTATATGAGCTAACACGCGACAGCCAGAGTCGTATCGTAGAGAAAGTGGGGTTAAGAAGACGTACATACACCATTATCACCATTACCTTTCTCACCCGATCTCGACACCTCGAAGCACTTCCGTCGGTTGCCGTTCCCGCATCCTAAAGATGTCCGACATGGTAGGCTGCGAGACCTGCAGTCGCGAATTCGTCAATTGGCATGCCGTTTCTCAACACATGAACGCCCTCGGGCACTGGGGCTGCACGACGTGCGATGCCGCGTTCGAGACGGAGGACGATGCTGAGGAGCATATCGAAACTGCACACCGAGCGCCACAATTCGACTGCGAGGCGTGCAACGACACGTTTGATACCCTGCGGGAGGCAAAGCAGCATATGTATGCCAACAATCACTGGCAAGAGCATTGGTGCAACAGCTGCGAGAAGGGGTTCGAGAGCGAGAACCACCTAAGGACGGTAAGGCTCCAAGTCTTGAGTCGAGCGGGACATTGGAAGAACTAAGCTAAAAGTGAGAACAGCATCTCCACTCGAATAAGCACCGCGGCTCCAGTATCAACTGTCCTTTCTGCAGGCGAGCATTCACGAGTGCGACCGGCGTAGCCCATCACCTAGAAACAGGATCCTGCCCGAACGCTCGATCTGCCAACCATGGCACCATCCTCACCGAGATCCGTCGCCGCGATCCACATCACAAGATTACGAAGAGACTGTTGACATATCCATCGTCTACACCGACCAAAATTACTGCAACGGAGGCGACGTTCAACCACATGCGAAATTGCTACGAGTGCTACCTGTGTCACAAAGGGTTCGGTAGTCTGCAAGCCCTTAACAACCACGTGAACAGCGCAAAGCATAGAGAGAAAGTGTACCATTGTCCAAAGAATGCATGCGGTAGGGAATTCGCGGCGTTGGCTGGACTATTCAATCATTTGGAGAGTGAGACATGTGGTGCTGTGAGATTCGACACTGTGCAGAGGAATGTAGGAGATTTCTTATGCGGTCGAAAACTCATCGGCTTTGCTTGATATATACATAGCTCATCTAGAGGGCTTCCAGATCCCTGTATATTCCCCGTACCTGTGCGAACACTACGCGTCGCGACGCCTATACAGCATCATCCAATAGGCACTCTGTGAACCACATCCCGGTTACCTTCAGTCCCTTATCCATCACCCCAATATCCATCGTTTTCCACACACACACCACGACGTCCATCCAAAAATTGATACAGGCCTATAACCATCGTCCCCGATGACATCCCACCAAAAAAAAAAGACAAGATGACCGTCAGCCGGCAGATCAGGACAGCAACCCGCCTACCAAACCCTAGCCTGCTCCTCCTGCAGCACTTTCAACCAGTCCACCATCAATCTTCCCCCAACCTCAATCATTGGCGGATTACCCATCACACCCTTCGTGCGCCTCGCATGCTCGGTCTGGTGGACCTCCATCACCGTTACGCCATCACAATCGTTGTCGTGAATGCAACACTTCAGCACACTACCCTTATCATTAAAGTTGAAACCGTCGAGGTCGGAGATCGTGGAGGAAGTCGTGATGGCACAGTCGCTGCCTCCGATATCCGGGTTCAGAGTATGAGCTGGGCGGTTGTTGTTGTAGAAAGTCTCGTTGAGAGCCCGTGAAGCTTTCGCCATGCTGTCCTTGCGCGGACGACCTGTGCCGATAGGGTCACAGGAAGGGGTGAGTTTGCGAAGAGGCTCGATTGTGGTGGTGTCGTTTAAGAAAAAAATATTCTGGTGGCCGTTGTAGTTCTCTCCGATCAGAGACATTAAGCTCGGAACGCGGACAAGTGGCCGAGAGACGTCGTCGAAGCCGTCATAGCCGTCGTTCAGGTTCGAGGGTGCGCTAGGGATGCGAGAAGGCGGCCGAGAGGCTGGGCTAGAGTTTTCCCACATGTTTCCAGAGTTGTCCTGCATGAGTGGAGCTAGATGAGGCGTGCCCCCAAAGTTGTCGTCCATGCCGGTTGCAACAGACGGAATGCGTGACATAGGGCGCGAAGCGCTTCCGAAACCATCCCAGTTGTTCGACGGGTCGATGTGCATGTACCGATCCAGACGATACGCGTCCTCGAGATCATCACGCATGTTGGTAGGGACACTCGAGACCCGTGCCATGGGCTGAGAAGTGTATCCAAGGCCATCGTGCATATTGGCAGGGACACTCGAGACGCGTGGCATAAGGTAAGAACTGTTTCCGAAGCCCTCATACAGTTTAGAACCGACGCTCGCGACACGAGACACGGGGCGAGAAACATTTCCAAAGCCGTCCCAGTTGTCCGTTGTCTCAATGTTGACTGGAGGCTTGCCTGGATGGAGAGATAATGGGCGCGGGGCGTTGCCGAAACCATTACTCCTGCCTGTGGCAGCAGTTGGGGCGCGAGGGTTAGGCCGACCAACTGGCAGCTCGCCCATTGAGAGATTGTCGTTGGCCAGCGAGTACATACTGGGAATGCGTGAAAGAGCGGCCGGTCGGGGAGACCGGCCGCTCGTGAAAGCCAAAACAACGCTCTCATTGAGCAGCTCTTGACTTCCTGTTAGTATTCACAATCTTTAAGGGGCTCTGCAAAAGTGACGTCTTGCCTTGACCACATTCCTGCCATGTAGAGGCTGAGTGTTTGATCCCGTGGTCGACCACCAGCCGATCCACGCGCGTCATTGAAGCGATTTGGCGCACACCTGAACCTAAGCCCCCACCCGAGCCGTAACCGTGCAGTGGTGAGAGAGAGCGTGGGCCATATGGGGTATTTGAGTGCATGGGCGTGCCGTGGTTGGAGGTAGGCGCAGAGGCAGCAAGGTACATGGCGCGCTTGTTGTAGAAGCAGTCGAGTGCTGGCTGGGTGTATGTGGGAGCGGACGGTGGACCTTGTGTCCTCGTCATGGGGACCTGCGCGCTTTGGGTGTCTGGCAAAGTGTCAGTGTTTGCATGTAAATATTGAACAAGGCAAACGCTACTAGCCACAGCCTCCCACTCTGCTGAAGCCCGTCGCCATAGCTACGCGCCCTTGCCGTACTCACCTTGATACTTCGGCGTCAAACTCTCAACTACCGTGCTCTGGTCTGCAGAAAATTCAGCTGGTGGCTCGATAACACCCTCTCTCGTCATATTGTCCCATTCGTGAATCATGCCCTTGCGTAAGGCGCCGATCCGCCTCTCGTTTTGGAGACGTGGATCCTTTCGATTGTATGATGGCGCGGTGTCGGTGACGGTGTCCATGACGTGAACTTCTTTCGTTGCGAAGGGTACCGGCTCAACGGGGTTGTGTTGAGGGCCGAAGAGGTAGTGCCCGCGATACCAGTAAGCAACCCCAGTCTGGATGGGGTGCTTTCCTTGGACGCCGGAAATGTGTACTTGCACTTGAGGTGACGGCGCCATTAGCCCAAGTTACGTTGAAGGCGAGAGGGGTGTAAGAAGCGATCTAAGAACTAGCGCTATTTGCTCCTTTGGCCGCTTCCTACTTCCTACTTACTGTTCTTTGCTTTGATGCCTTTGTTCGGCATGTTGTCTTCGTCTCCGGATTTCACGCGGACGAAGTTGGGGTTGGGCTTCGAAAGTGGACTCACGGTGAGGCCTCTCAAGGGTAGGTTCGCCGAGACCGAGCGGACTCTCAGCAATGGGCGAAAGTGAAGGCCTAAATGCCTTGTACCTCCTCCTTCTCCTCTTCTTTGTTGCCGTCACTCGGCTTTTGGCTTGTGGTGGGACCGAGCCCAAAATAGGGAAGCTCATGGCGAGGCGTTGCGGAGTGAACACCTGCTGTGAAACACAATTGACGAAGCAGTAGGCTGAGCAGTAAGAGCCAATGCTAAGTGAATCGAGCTTTCTGCGCTAGCCATTGAGGGTGGAGATGTAAGGGAAGTGAAGGTATCATATAGCGATGAAGAGGAACATGGTCAAAACAGCGTGAGATTGGAAGAGTGACATGGTGAAAACAGCTTGACATTGGAAGATAGGCATAAACTATGATCACCTAGTAACGAAAATCGAATGACTACTGTCATATTATTGACCAATCATCTTGTACCCTGTCGACTGTTCTGTACTCGATGCCATCCTCGTCTACTGGCGGACGGAAGACGTTCCATCCTCTCCTCCGGGCAGACCCTCCTCATCACCAGGCTCGGTGTAAGTGCCAGCGTTCTTCGCTGCTCCGCGTGTGCGGCTGTCCACGATGTTGCTTCGATCGATGGCATCCTTCTCGTCGCGAGCTGCGATCAGGTTAGCAAGCGGATCGGATAGAGATTGTACAACAAAGACCTACCGAGTTGTTCATCCGAGTCCGCGGTAGCAGGATCATAAGGATCCTCTACAGGGGCCTCGTCTTTCTGGACGGGGATCTGACCCTGGTCGGTGCGGCCGGCATAGTCGTTGTCCACTGCGTCACCGGTAGGGGCGCCCTTGACGAAGTCGTTCTGCTGTTCGTACTTGTCGTCGGCGGACATTTTGTGTACTAGTGTTGGAGTCGGTGAGGAGTTGTGTTGTAGGCTTCGAAGGCTCTGTGTAGAGAATTGAAGTGTCGGATTGCTAATGAAGGATAGTTTGGTGGGTCGCAATTCTTATATGCTATTTTGAGGGGCTATTAGTCGACGTCATAGTGTCGAAAGCCGTGCAGGCCTCTGACCAATTGCGTAACGGGTGGCTATCATAATTATAATCGTGACAGCATGCGAGTAGACTGCACCAACATGGCGCCCCAGTGCCGCGGGGAAGCGGTGCTCAAGGCAGTTCAACGCAAGCTTCGATTAAGATCTATATTGATACCATCAACGGGAGCTAGCCGATGGGGACATGGAAAAAGTCGCATCCGCATAACAAGGGGCTGGTGTCCCACTAGGCACTTCAGATAATTGCTCACAATATGTCTTGTCAAGAATGCGTACAACCGGCTCCCCCACCCTCCCGAGAACATAGGACACCTCCATACACATATGCTAAAAACAAGCGCATCACTATAGTACCCAAGCTCGTGCCCCTCGGTCTCCAGCCCCCAGAATTCTCGAAACGAGAATTGATTAATCAAAAGTTGCGTCAATGAAATGCTCATTCTAGCTTAGCGTTAGGTATAGACCGGTTCCTCGACCTCAAAGGCATCGTCAACATCTGCGCATGGATCGCGTCTGGGACGAATCCGATGATGTCGATGTGACAGAGGTCAGACTAAACGCGAAATGCCGTGACGTCGTGAAGTCGTGTCAGGCCGATCACTAGCTCGATTTGGCAAGCGTCGACCGAACGATGCACCCACAGCAGCTTTAGCAAGAGGCGAGCCTGCTTGTTGTTCGGGTCTTTCAGGAACATGGAGTGCGAGAGAAGTAGTAGAACTAGATTGATTGGGATGACTACCATTGCAAGTACGCTCATGGGTATCTACGTTACTAGCAATATCGCTGAGCGCCTAATGGACTCCTGGCCATCGAGAATCAACATGCGACACCGGTGCTCATCTGCGGTACACGCGCCTTCAGGCCCACCGTGGAAGACAATGTGCGGGAAGCCTTGAGACGTGAGAGATGGGCGACGAAATAACGGACTCAACGATGAAATCCATCATCTACTCAGTCTCGGCCGCTGCCTTCTTCTTTCTACCCCTATATACAGTTAGCCTGTGCTGGTAAAATCCGTTGATTTGAGCAGTACCTCTTTTGTGGGGCCGGCTTCTCCTCGCTATCAGCAGCGGCCGCCTTCTTCCTGCCTCGTTTCGGTTTCGGAGCCTCAGCCTCTTCGGCATCCTCCTCCTCGCTGGGGTCGTCTTTGACGGCAGCCTTCTTGCCCTTCGCTGCTTTTTTCCCCTTCGGCTTTGGGACATCGACCTCGCTTTCGGATTCCTCCTTGTATACCGGCTTCTTGCCTCTGGCCGCCTTTCCCGGTTTCGGAGCCTTAACCTCGCTTTCGACAACCTCTTCGTCTTTCTTGGCCGCCCCTTTCTTGCCGCGGCCTTTCTTAGGAGCAGGAGCTTCTTCATCGTTGTTCTCCTTCGCAGGACGGCCGCGTTTCTTCTTTGGCTTGGGTTCCTCCTCTTCAACGTCCTACAGCAAGATTAGTATGATACATGCAGCAAGACTCCCAGACTACGCACTTCGTCAGCCTCCCTGCCTTGCTTCTTCTTGGGCGTCTTGGTCTTCACGCGAAAGCCCTTCTGTCCTGGGCGGTTGCACTCGACATCGCCCTTCCAGTCCTCATCAGGCACATGGCCGTGGGCAAGGGCGAACTGGACTTTCTCCTGATACTCCGGAGGAAGCTCGTCGTAGCCATCGACCATTTCTGTGTCGCCGCCACTCTCCTCGATGAGGTTGTTGATCTGAAGTGGTGTGACACATCCCCTGTGTGGATTAGAACCGCTGCGCCTGGAAATGCATCGCGGAGGGCATACCAGTGCTTCCAGGTCCAGCTAGTATGCTCATGGATAGTGATCAGAGTGCCCATGCGGAACTCTCCCTTGTTGATCTTAACCCCGGCGTCCATACACTCCTTGTTTTTGCATCCTGCACGGCCTTGCTTGGCCAACTCTGTAGGTTATGTGAGCGTCTGATAGGAATACAACAAACAGCAATGAGGGGTAGACATGAACGCGAGAGCCATGTTCATGAGCAATGCTGGCTCTGCTTGCTGTGGATGTTGATTGCGACCTTGTGCATCTGAAAGACGACAAACAAAACAAGAGATACTTACCAACGCGGTAAGGCATAGTTGCGCAAGTGAATGGAAGGTGTCAGCTGTTTGGGGATGGCTGTTGCGATCGGACAGCGCGCCTGCAGAATATATGGACGCGTTAATCTGGATCAGACGAGAAAGGCAAATAGAGACGGGTGTTTGAAGATCGATTGTATGTTGGAACAAGACCACACACGCGCAGCAACGTGGTGTTGTTTGCTGAGGAGGCGTGAGGTGGTGGAAGCCGCAATCAGGGTAGCTTGCGCTCGGACCCGCTCTGTCGCGTCGGTGGAACGCGGTGAACGTCATGCCTATGCGAAAAAGTTCCGACGCCCGAAATGTAGCAGCTTCCCACGTCAATTCCTCCCTATCGACCATCAATGAGCGCTGCCCACACATGCATTCGCAGCGCGCTGGCACAGACATTCCGTCTGTCTAATTCTAGAGCCGCCGCTTCCTGCTCTGTCCCCGAATTTCTCGTTCCTGCCATTGCTCAGCGCCCCCGTCGCCCATTCTCTACCGCATCCCGCCACAAAGAAGGGCAAGCGTCCGCCCAAGCGACGATTGAACCCTCGCACAAACCTGTCTCCCCGAGACCTCGTCTGCACCACGTTAAAGAATCCACCCGATCACGCATACCCTTTCCCCCTCCAGAAGACCGGGCCGACATCCAGCAATGGCTCGCCGCCATCGACTCCTTCCTCCCGCCTCCACTCCGACGAAGACCAGCGATCGATCCCGACGCTTCCTCCGCGGTGACACCGCTAGACCTCGCTGGAGTGCTCAATGGTGCACAGGACGCTAATCATGACATGCTCAGTTACTACGGATTGGTAGAACAGCGATGGGACATTGTACTATGGATGGCGAAGAAACTCGTGGAAAATGGAAAGCAGTCGATAGGGCCTTCAGCACGGCTGGAGCCATTTGCGAATGTGATCTGGCCCGAGACACAGTCACGAACGTTGGACGACCTGACGAACGGTCCTCTTGTGACACAGCGAACTCGCCCCCCGAGAAAGCTTAAGCACACACTGGACGACCTCACATCTATGCCCGAATCCATCAATCCACAGTACAGAGTGGTCAAGCGAGCGATTGGACAGCTCTGGCGGAGCTTAGGCAACATGATCCTGGTTGCCGCAGAGGACGATCATCACGCAGACGATACAATCATGTCGCATGTACTAGAAATCATCGCCTACCTCCATCACATAGGTTTCATGCCGGACTCTGTGTACACACACAAAGCATCTGTGCATGACCACGCACTTCAACAGCCTCCTACCCTCCATCTCATGTCTACTAATATTCTCACAGCGCTATCAGACGCAAGCTGGAGAGCCCACGAAGCGTCCGTCAAGGTAGCAACTAAGCGCTTGAACGCATCTTATTTTCTTGGTCACGAGATTCCTGGGTCGCGCTACAAAGTACGAGTCGCTGAGGTGGCCCCAGAACTTTGGCTAGAGCTTATACTTTGGAGTTGTCTTCATGGTGGTTGGATGCTGGATGGATCTGCGATCCTTGAGCAGATCTCTTCGAACAATAGAGGACGCGGGTGGGGTCTCATCAGTTGGCGTCAACTTATGCAGACAAAGGGCCGTTCTACAAAAGCCGAAGACCGTGCGCGGACACGAAGAACAATCAGCAGCGAGGTTGTAACGGCATTCGTAGACGGACTCGTAAACACGATGCGGCTAGGTGTCGGTGCTCGAGGCACCACCCCAGAACACCTAGTCGACAGTATCAAGAAGCTAAAACACTTTCTCGATCTCAACTCGCTAAGTCTAGGCTCAACCTCCTGGGACGCGATCATGTCGCGCCTGCTAGAGTCAGGTGGAATAACGCCCGAGAAGCGACCCGAACTGCTATTAAGCATCCTGGACCTTGCGCCTGTATTCGGTGCAGAAGTTAGCGCTGTCAATGCTTTATCCAAGTCCGTTACGGCCGAATTAGAGCCTCCTTATTTTTTTGAGCCTACTACAGTACCTCTCAGTTTGCTCCATCGGACGATACGATCGTACATTCACAACGGAGACATGGCTGGTGCTATGGCTACTATCAAGATGCTTCAGCAATACACCGACCGCAACAAGCAAAGATCACTCGAGCAATTCTTCGAAAAATTGAAGGGCGTACCTCTGCAGCACGAGGAACCCTTCACGAGCAGACTTCCGCCGATTGAGTTTCCAGCTTTCGAGAACCAACTCCCCATACCGCTCCTTGCCAAACTCTTGGATCTCGCTACAGAATCCAAGATGTACGAGCTCGGGCGATGGTTCCTATTCTCTGATGATCTTGATGGCCCTTTAATTCCCAAGACAATGTACACTACATGGAGAATGGCCGCTTCCATCATACGGTTTGGGACGCTCGCTGGCGAAAATGATTTGGTACTAAGGATTGTGAAAAGGACTGCAACATGGAACCGCGAAACTCTGACCCAGCGCATGCCTCATGAATTTTTGACTGCCCTGCTTTGCAGCCAGATCAAGTTGCATCGCTGGCAATCTGTGCAGGGGATGCAGAAGTATGCGCTGGAGTCGGTGGGCTACCAACCGCAGCCCGAAATACTTGCGAATTTTGGCGCAGAATTGCTACGCTTTTCGTCTGCTCCCAACGCAACGCAGTCCTCGGAGAAGATCAAGGCCTGCCGGGCTTTTACGGACTTCTTATTTACGTGGGAAGATTTGATCTTGACATGTGTGAGAAACGAACTCTATTGCGTCCTCGCAATACTGTCTACAGTGGATGAAGAGTGGAAGCACTACTGTTCACAATTTCTTGCATTCTCCGCACTCCAGAAAATCAAGCTCTCTACCGACAACTTCAACCAAGTTCTGGGTGGAGTGCTTGACGGCTATGGGAGTCTGAAAGGCAAGGAGGTTGTGGACGAGTGGTGCTACAGGCCTCCCAAGACCTTTGAGCCCTATCGGGCACCTGGCGGCCGCCCCCAAATGCCCAAATACCGCTTAGACAAAGGTGAAGAACACGAGAGTCGGCCAGAGAACATTGAGATCATCCAAGATTCGGGGGCAAAGCTCATCCTACAGGGGCGAGTACATCCCAACCGTCAAACGGTCTGGGCTATCCTGCGAAAGGTACAACAAGAGGAAGAGGAACGACAGCGGCAATGCGAAAAAGTCACAGTCGCTGAGCGCGCAGAGGTGCGCGAGACGCTCAAGTGGGCCGCACGTCTGCTGTATTACCTCGGGTTCGACTACGAAGACATCATTCGGGATCTTGGCAGTCTAGCAGAGCTAGCCGAGCTGGAGGCTCCTCCAGCGTCTAGAGTGATTGGGGCTGATCAAGTGGAGGAGCTCGGATGGTGAGGGCCTGGTTCGGCGGTGGGCATAATTAGGGTACCCGGAGTTTTTGATATACAATCGCGTAAAAACTTCAACGACCCCACATCTAGCACTTGTGGACACGTGAATGTTTCGCTCTGTGTCGTCTCAACAATAATATGGACCCAACCTACCCTTCTCCACGGTGCTAGCCAATCGAAGACAGCTGTCACTCGCCACCCACAGTGAGGGTGCAGTAGAGCTGCGTGGTACTGACTCGGGCGCATCGCAAGCGTGCAGACACCAAAGGTAGCGAAGCGGCTCTCTTCGGCCAGCATTGGACTTGCATGCAGTCTTTCGTAACCACAATACACGGACGAATAAGAACAGTGGTGGTGATGAAGGGCACTGGGATAATTGCCCAATCAGGCACAGCATCGATACGGACACGTCGAAGATCATTCTCGCCATGGCGGACTCCGGACCAACATATGATGAGACTCACTCTAAGGTTCAAACGTTGCTTCCGCCTCCTAAAGTAGGTTAGCGACAAAGCAGCCAGCGATCAGTGGAGCACCAGCGGCTCTCGCATAGGCATATACATGCAGCGCAAAAGGCTGACCTCGTGGAAGGGTTCGGCGATGTCTACCTTGCAAAGTTGTGACGGCATCTGCTCCGGGAACCAGAGCAATTGGAAAACTAGAGTGCGCTAGCAGTCGGGGGGAGTCTGAGATGCCCTATATTGGTCGCATCCTGGGCATCTTTTTTGCATGTGCGGGAACATGAAGCAAGCGGCGGGCCGTAGGACTTGTTCTGGCACGGCTACGTTTGCACCGCTTCACCGCTTTTTGACTGGGGCGCCATAGCGTATCGATATGGGTTTTGGAGGGGCAGCGTCGACGTCAAATCCCAGGGTTTAAGGGGTGATCGGTGGAGGATCCCCCGCCGAGCACGGGAGCAGTGAGCCTTTCCGTCTGCGATTGTCGTGCAGAGATAGTAGTTATGACGCTGGCGAGGGCTTCGTGCTGCACGGGACGGATGGTGCAGGAAGAAGCAATCTGCGACGGAGATGCAGGCTGTTCGCGCGGCAAGGATGGGCGGGCTGCCACAGGCGTGGTGTGTTTGAGCAGGGCCCAATTGGATTTTGCCGCGGCGTCTCGATGGCCTTTTTTAGCCCTGTTGCCTCGCCGGAGCGTGTTTGGACGCTGGTTGGGTTCCGTTCAGAGTTTAGTTTGGTGGGGAGCCCGGGCAGCGCAACGATGATTTCGGCGCAACCGCGAGGGGCACACGACAGCGGAAAGTCTCTGCACGCAGACTTCTCTGCCGCAGGTGCTGCTCATGGCGGCAAAGTTGGGCTGCTGCCTGCTGTCTGCTGCGTGTGGGACTGTGGGACTGCGGGACTGCGGGACCGCAGTCCACGAGAAGAGTCATCAGCATGCTGTAGTTGGGTGTTCTGGCGCTCGTATGATGACTCCCCCGGTCGCTTCACACCGCTGATGCACCGCGCCTTAGCGCCCCTCGATCGGGCTAGCGCCGCCAAGATTTCCCAAAAATCTCCATATCCACCTCTCTCTCGTGCCTCCTGCCTCGCTCCACACCACCCTCAGACAACGAAGTCACATAGAATATTACAAAAGAACCCATTTTAACAGCATTCATCACCATCCTCGTCGAGACAATGCCGCAGGCTATCGCTGAGCTCTAAATCCCCTCTGGGCGGCCCGCAAATTGCTGTGGGCCGTCCCAGCCGGCCAGCTCACGAGAATTTCAACCTCTACGACGATACAATCCGCTATTGCGTGTGGCACTTCTGCTCGCACCAGTACCAGCAATTGACCTATCGTCCGGCCTGCCCGCCAACTCCTGCATTGTCCGTTCTACCAGCTTAACCTCCAGAACATCGACACCCTCAAGGCTCAACATAGTTACGGGCCTTCCACCCAGTACACCACGCATACAACCCCGAACGCTGTTTCCCCCTCCTTCCAAATCCCCCCGCCCGCTCCTCGAACCTCCCTCTCCTCCCGACTCCTCATCCAGTATCCCGTCAGCCTCAACCACGCCTTGCTCCTCTGCAGCAGAAGCAAACGAACTACTACTAGCTGAATGGCATATCCACCCCACTCCCGAGCTTTGATGGCCGAACTGGGCGGCAAACACATGCAAGACCGCAAGCTCGTATTCGGCACGCCCTCTAGTGTCCGGAGCAGCGACCAGCGCTCCAACTCCTCGGACGATGCCGCCCCGAGAAGCACCGGCCATGCCGGTGGCCGCGGTAGTGGACAGGCTACCACTGAAGAAGCCGCGAACGAAGACGACGAGGAAGACAGTAGTGCCTCCCATGAAGATGAAGAAGACGAGCCAGAAGTGTTCGCCCCGTCTCATGGCCGTGGCAAGGGCAAGGGAAAGCGCCCCTCTATTCGCGTTGAGCCTGTCGAAGATGAATCTCAGAATGAAGATGATGAAGTTGCATCCCATGAGACGGGGCTTAACCCCAGCAAACACCCGGTGAACCAGCTGCTAATGAGCAACAAGAAGCGTACCTTCAGCAATGTGTCCAACACATCGGTCCTCTTTGGTGACGACCTGTCTGAGCAGCACTCTTTCCCTCGACGCAAGATTGCACGAAAGCTCAGCAACAGTGGCCTCAAGCCGCTATTGAAATACAAGGAGAATGCTAACGATGACATGAACGGGTTTGAGAATGCCATTGAAACTGATGACGAAGACTACAGCGGCGTGAACCTAGTGCCCGAAGACGATGAATCTGAATTGAACTTTGAGGAGCAAGAAGAAAGCTACATCATCCAAGAGGAGGAGCAACAAGCTACTGTCCTCATCAGTCAGTACAATGATGCTCGTCGTTTAAGCCTCGATAGCCACGCGAGTGACAACATATTCGATATCACTGCTCCACTGGGCGAGACTTATGGTATGAACCTACCTGGCCTTGACTTCGGACAGTTCTTTGAGCCCGAGGCCCTCCCGTCATCGCCCGATCCAAGCGCCAAAAGAAAGTACTCCGATAGTTCTACCAAACGCGTTCGCTTCGACGACGAGGTTCAAGTATCAGACAGCTCCAGTACCTCTTCTTCAGAGCTTGATAGCACACTGTACCCCGATTTGTTCTTGGAGCAGGACAAACTCCCGCCGAGCTTGACCCAGCTTCTGGAGCACGATAATGACGAGGATAACGGGGATTTTGATTCCCCTGCATCCGAAATGTCCTTTTGGGACTTTGGTCAAGAGGAGATGCAGAGTGTGCCAACTAAAGGTGCCGACGACTTTGATGGGTTGTCTGACCCAGGCTCCAGTGGCTATGAAAGTACGCTTGCGCCCTATGGTTGCTATGGAACAGTCACTAATGCTTCCTTCCAGCCGATATGGGTGACACTACTGACGAGTATGAATCTGACATGGAGTCGGTTGCCCACCCTCAAACTCCTCTTCAGAAGAAGTCTGTGTTGCGCCGACCGTCTTCGGCCCCAGGTTCCAAAGCTTCAAGCCCCAAGCCATTTCAGCGAACCTCACGGCCAACCGGCCGCGCTATTCCGCCCACTCGTGGCATCTTTATTCACGACGACCGGAGCAAGGCGATCGCGGTGACAAATCGCACCACCAAGACGCTTACTTTCTACCGACCCCGTGCATCGATGGTTTCATGGATCTCGGCACACGGTGCTAAGAGCAGCTCTACAAGTACTGCTAATAACAGTCCTCGTACGTCACTACAACAGTTCAATGGCTCAGACAGCGAAGTCAGCAACGAAGTCTTCAGCAACCCTTTCACTACCGACATCATGTTGTCAGGCATCTTTGGGTCTGCTCCCACGAATGACTACTTCTTTGGCGCCGAGAGTGTAGGACCTCCTGAAGCGTTCTATCCATTTGTTAGTATCGGAGCCAACGGTACCATCATGGACGAGGACGATGACTATGAAGACGAGGATAGTCAAGATGACCTTAACATCACCGATTTCATGGATTTTGGCGATGACGTCGACGAGACCGATTTAGACCAAGAGGAAGAAGAGACGGACGTCCCGGCTACTCCAGCGACCTCGATGCTTACCACGACCGGGTCGACTCCGGCTCAACCGACGCCATTGACAGACACCCCAGTCAATCGGAAGAGGAATACGTCTGATGTAATGCTCCAACACTTTGACCGAGGAGTGGTGACTGCCTTCCGTAACAACCAAAATCGATACCGCGACCTTTCCTGCCTTCCATCGGATCCTACTATCCGGGCTTCTGTCTCTCGACCTATCCGATCCGGGAAGTCTGCCGAGACCGTCATGACCCCTCTCCGCAAACGATCTATGTCCAAGCGGGTCACCAAATCTCCATACCAAGCAAGCTCCCCGTTGGTCAACGCCAGTTCCCCCCTCAGTGGCGTAACTAGGGCCTCTTCAAGACTACATAACTCAGTTATGAGCTCTCGCCGCGCTCCCCAAATGGACATGTTCTCATAGGCGAAATGCCATTCCGCGCTCATTAGTCCCACCCCATGCGCTCTAACGTCAGCTTCCTGAGGCTTCCTATTCGAATGACAAAGAACAGCAGGGAGGATTTTGCGAGCTCCCTAATCGAACTCGTATGACGTTACGATACCCACGGCCATTTGTGTTTCAGCTTTTTTTGCAACGTTTTCTTAACTACGCAGAGAAGACCACATATTGCATAACTATCAAATGTTCTTCGACTCGGATTGCGTTTATATAGCACCCGGAAAAGTTGGGAAAGACCACGATGGTTAAGAGAAGAAGAGCTTCTACTCCGCAATCTTTCTCGAGTGGCAGTAGACGCTTTCCAATTTCATTACCCTAATTTCGTTTTGTAGTTTCAGATTGCTTCCTCTTTAGGATGCGTTATGTTGTCTCTCTCCATTTATGGCCTACTTTCTTTCCTTGACAAAGTTCAAGAAGCCTGGGATGATACCATGTGGGTTTTGGACACGACGACTTTCACAGCGATCTGACGGGCAGAGTTTTATCACGGGTGTTCTCACTGCGTGGGGAGGGCGGTAGGGTGCTGACGGGGTTTGGCGCCTCTTGTCGGAAACTGTCAGGTGTCAGGTCGTTCTGTTCTAATTTTTTTCTTGTGTGTGGCCTGTGGAGGGGGTTTTTTTTTCTTTATGACAGCTGTGTAGGAGTATTCATCTATGATCGCGTTATCCGCTTGCAAATACAAATATTTAAAAATTACGCTTCGGTAACGCATTGGTAATTTCTTGTTAACGACAAGGCTAACTCTAGGATCGTAAATACATGTACACCCCACGTAGTATGCACTGTACCTGCATTGATGTGCACCTGTGGGCTACATGTACCTTTTTCTTTTGGCGTGGCACGCTTCGTGTGGATGCTTGGCGCGGTGTTTCAGAACTGTTGGGGCCCAAGCTCCAAGTGGATGGTCGGAGCTTGGACACCGACACCGACGTCACACCTTCGGTATCGTTTGGAGATCTGTGGGGTGCAAAACAATTTTCGACCGATTCGCGATCGTATCCAGACGCCGTCGTAGCGCTCCATGATGGATGATACGGAAGATGAATATGGACGTAGGAGGACGGTTGTGGAGTTTGTTAAGGTATGTTCGTCCTGCCGCCCGTTGTATTTAAGACGCTAACATATCCGGTTGTAGGATATGATACTTGCACCCTTCCGTATAGCAACCTCCCCAACGCTATTAAGAACATATCTACGAACAGCGCTCCTCTTCGTAACATCCACCATCCTCCTCGGCATCGCCGTCATCGCATACACATCCTTTTACTACGCCTACATACCCATCCGCGGCATCTCGATACCCGTCTACCTCCAATATGACCATACCTCACACGCTGCGTTACCGCTCCCTCCTCCACCCGTATCGACAGCGCCCTTCGATACTGGCGCGCTTGCACCCCGCCCGCCGCGTCATCCCTACGGTATAGCGAACGTCCAGGGCGTTGTCAGCAGACAGAAATATGATGTTGTGGTTGAGATGGACGTTCCACGCAGCGAAAAGAATCTTGACGCTGGGAATTGGATGGTGGGGGTGGAGATTAGGGGGAGTCCGAAGGTTAGTGGTGGGGTGAAGGGTGCGTTGGGGTGGGAAGAGGAGTGGGATGTTGAGGATTATAGACTGGGGCCGAACTCGGGAAGGAAGACGGAGTGTTCAGGAGCAGATGGTGTAGTAGGAGGAAGTAAGGAAGAGAAGCCAGTAGTGCTAGCTAGAAGTAGGAGGCCAGCATTGTTGGTGTACAGGAGTTGGATGACGGAATTGGCATATCGATTTCTAAGGCTTCCGCTCTATGTGCTGGGGTTTGGACAGGAGAGCGAGAAGGTTGAAGTCAAGATGATGGAGGGCGTGGAGTTTGATAAAGGGTGGCGGAATGTCCCTTCCTCGGTGAAACTGGAGATACGCTCGAAGACGCCGCTGGAGGTGTATAAAGCCAGTGTTCGGTTTGCTGCAAAGTTGGAGGGATTGAGGTGGGTCATGTACACGCATCGACTCGCCTCATTCGCCGTTTTCACGGGCTTATTCTGGAGCGTAGAGATGGGTGTCGTTCTCTTCACTTGGGCCATCTTCTCCTTCTGCCTTGCAGGCGCGCCAGAGGAAGACACAGACCCCGGCCGCAAAACGCGACTCAACGTCGAATCCGGCGCCATAACCCCCAAAACCGAGCCCGCAGAATCCGAACCACCTACCCCCCTCTCCGACGCCTCCCGCACCTTCCCCACTCTCTCCTCCCACCACCCACTACACTATACCTCGCCCAGTGAAAGTAAATACAAGGAAGAGCGTGGTACGCCGAAGCTGGAAGACATACCTGTGAAGACGGAGGTGGAGGCTGATGATGAGGACGATGATTTCTTGCTTGATGAGGCGGTGTTGAGGGGGGATCGGGATTCGGGGTTGGGGACGAGCTTGGAGAGCGGTCTTGAGAGGAATGGAGGAGCGAGGAGGAGGAGTGGTGGGGGGAAGAAGAAGGAGAGATAATGAGGTGGTTGGAAGGTCGGAGTGCAGAGGTGGGAGTGGGGTTGAGGGTAATGCTACTTTCTTAACTCTTCTCGGCATATGAAATACATTTATTTAGGTTTTAACGGTTGCATCACTTTGTCATTCGGAGTTTTTATTTTTATTTTTCTTCCTGAATAACCGTTATATTGCGCTAATGTACTATTATAGGGGGGTATGCTCTAATAATAACCTATAAATATCCAAAACCTAGTACTATAATAGCATCTATACATGAAACAGTCGAATACTCAATACTAGTAAATACACCTAGTCGCACAGTCACCACGCACGCGACCATAAGATAGTAGACGGCTAATACCATGTTCGTCCGACACGAGCCTCAACACGCGACTCAGAGGGAAGGGAAAGGGCAAGGGAGTGGAGTGGAGGGAGTGGAGTGGAGGAGTGGAGGGAATGGAACAGCTAAGGGGTAGTAGCGGAAGCGGGAGCGGGAGCGGGAGCGAGAGCAGGAACTGCACTGCTGGAACGGAGGAAGTAGACTGTGGTCGTTTGGAGGGTTATGCCGCATCGTTGTGTGGATGTTTATGTGAAGCACGAATTGGTCATGTACTATCAGGGGGTTCTTCATCTCGCAGCTGAAAAGCTGGGGTAGTAATGAGGAATTGAATGGAGGATAGGAATACGCTTTATTTTAGCAGGGAGGAATTCTTTCTTGTAGACTTTTA
This sequence comes from Darksidea phi, assembly GCA_030770425.1. Taxonomy (NCBI): domain Eukaryota; kingdom Fungi; phylum Ascomycota; class Dothideomycetes; order Pleosporales; family Lentitheciaceae; genus Darksidea; species Darksidea phi. Next base: position 302,949 of record JASJFT010000022.1, on the reverse strand, counting down.
GAGTAGAGGGGGGGGGGGCTAATTGATGGGTTTGAGGAGGGGTTCGTGCTGAAACATTAGGGAGGTCGTTAGAAGGCTGGATATTTGTCTTCGTGTCACTAGGTAGAGGGCTCTTGTCTACTTTGGTTGTTTCCTGGTCTAGTTTTATGCCCGCTTGGTGCTCAAGGAACGATGATGATGAAGTATGTTTGGGAAGATGCTATGCGAATGGTGCTCTTTGGTGGGTACTAGTAGAAAGCGCATCTTCGTCTTTGAGTGAGCCTAGCGTGTACGGACTTCTAAATACAGAAACTAAAGAAAAGCGGTATGGGAGACACAAAACTGCGTCCTTTGAAGTCCTTGTTTACCCATCTTCCGCCAAAACAATGACCAAATTTTCAGATCGTAAAGTGTCCGATCCACGAATATTCTCTTTAGCAGCCTGCCTTAAACAGCATTGCAGACACGAGTTATCAGCCATTGTGCTGGCAAATCCGCGCTCTCTACTTTGCAAGTGTATCGCAGCTGTTCTCGTCAAGATATTGCCTCTCACCACCCTTACTTTCCCTTTCAAGAAGTCAAACCACCCGGAAGCTGACTCAGCGCCAGAGCAAACTTGCATGCAGTCGCGTCCGGTGCAGTTGATCAATCCTCGCATGCGCGCAACAGCGTCAGCGAATTTGTACGGAAGCACTCTCAATACAGGCAATGCATCCCGTTGAGATGCCTTAAGTTCCACATGAAACTCGAGTCCCTGTATCGTCTGCGTGATTACAATCTTCGACTGGTCGTACTGTTGTATAGAATCCCAGATGTTCTCGGGTCTAGAGATTAGTTGCCGATCATCGACTATGCTAAAGAAGCGCTTTCCTTCGTGCTCGATGCATCCGGCCCCCACAAATACCTTTCCAACAATCTCAGCATTATCGCTAAGCTTGTGGAGGATCTGTGCGTGGATCACAATGCCGTCCACGGAAATCGCGGATACAGGATCCCCTGTGCCAAAAAGCGTCGATGAGTTGTTTCCCCCGAAGAGGTGTGTGCAGTTTTCTAGTATACTCCCGATACCACGGAGTCTCCCGGCGATGACTCTGAAAGTGAATGGTTTGAATCTTGTGATGTCATCTATGTTGCCGTAATTCATTCTCTCGGTCTTCCAGGCTTCGTAAAGGCGCTCTAGGCCTCTTCGTTTGGGGTACAACCCGTCCATTACCTCAACCGTGGAAAGGTAAAGCGCCAGCTCAATAATCGTTTCGGCAATCACAACACGACAGAATCCCAACATTGCTTCACCTTCACACTTGCAGACTGTACAGGCGCAATTCAGCCTGAGTCGTGAAATCTGGGTTTCATATGTCCTTTTGGCTTCATCGAAGCTCCCCCCGAACGAGTTCTCTATCGCTACCTTAAGAGGAGCCAGTTCGGGAAGCCGCTCTGTTAGCATTTGAATGAAACCTCTTCCATAGGCTTCGGAGTTATATTGGGCCCAGCTATCAAGAATATAAGCAGGAATGCCCGGCTCAGCCGAGACAATGCCTAGTAGAATGCGTGCGGCGCTTCCGAATATTGTGGCGAGAGTTTGACGATCTTGTTCCATGATGTTCTGAAAATCGTTTCCGAACGTGCGGGACAGCAAGTTGACCCACGGTATGCGGCCACTGTTGGATACCAAAAAATGGCCCCAAGGGCGATATCGGAGAATGACAGTTGCATCTTCCAAGACGAAGGTGCGAGAGACGACCTCTAGCTCGGACGAGGGAGGCTTTGCTTGAGGGTCTTGACCTCGCGGGGAATATTTCAAGGTGATTTGGGGAAAGGCGGTGTCTAAGTCATAGTTCGAGTAAAGCCCAATTCCGTCCGCATTCTCGATGCGTAGCCGGAGACCAAAGAGCCATTCCGATAATGAGGCCAACCATCCAATATCGTTTCCTCCCACAACACTGATGTTCTCTAGTTTTCCGCACGAGACTCGACCAATAGCTTGCAGTATCTCTGCAATCGACCTCGGGCTGGCACAGCCGTCTCTAGTGACTTGAAAAGGGCACGCTATGAGGGGATCGACCAGAGTCCATATGTAGGGGTTCAACTGCAATAGCTCTTCCACGAGAGTGCCGAATGAAGACGCAGCGAAAACGCCACTACACGCTTGTACGAGGTTTCTCCACTCAAGGATTGACGGTGTCAAAATATCGGGAGAAAGAGACAGCAATTTGATCATCTCGCTCAAGATCTCAGCTGCAATGTCCGGATGATAGTAGTCCGCCAGTACCCCGCACAAGGCGACGCAGGTAAAGCCTTGGTGTGTTGAGGGGAGCTGGCGGACAACATGACGCGCTCCAAACCCGAACCAAAGGAGTGTCCCGGGTAACCGGTACGAGTACAGGGTCGACAGCGCGTGTTGAACGTTTCGTTGGCCTTCCTGCGAGAGTTGAAATTGGTTGCACATTATGCGCCCGAGCTCCAAGGTATACGGATCGATATTTGCGGCCGAAAGCCTGGAGAGGACATCTATTGAGAAAGTAGCCGTTCGCGAAGCTAACTGACCCCAATCGACGGTTCCCTGCTGCTGAAAGCTCGAGCCTGGCTCACCATTTGTCAGTGCCGGCGGCATGGTGTGTTGAAGTGTGTAGGTGAAGTGCTAGTCGAAGGAGTCTTGCCGAACGTTAATGATGTGCTGTTCGCTTTAAACAATTTCTGCTGCGCCCTCGTTGGTCTGCCTCGTTGTACGCCTCGTTTGCCTTGTCGAGGCCGCGAATCAGGTTTTGCCGCGATATGCAAGCCACGATTCGTCCCCCTCATCTCCTTATGGCGGTCAGGTAGGAACACATAGCTTATAAGCGCGTGTTCGGCTTCACACACACTTTTCGCTCCCCTCTTTTGCCCATTCTGCCTTTGGTACGGCTGCCTTCACTACCGTCTAACAACTACATAATAAATTCGAAACTCGAAACTACAGTTTTGTGATTTAAATAATACCCCTTAGGCTAGTAGAGTTTTGTAATGTAGCGCTTTTTAACTAGTACTGTATATGTAAAATACGTGCATAGTCCCCACGACCAGGTCGGACGAAATTGAATCCGTAAAGCCCCCTGCAGCGCATTGTGTTCATCCAGCACTCCACAAGAGAAACTCGATAAATTAACAGACTCTATTAGGGCACCGAAATTTCTGTTTAGAAATGAAGAATGATTGCTGAGAGAATACCAACCCCCTCCAGAGTCACGATGCCTTCTAGGTACGCTTAACGCCAAAAAGTTTACATATATCTACAACATCGGCCTAGTCTCCGCCGCTGCATCTCCATGTTTCTTCGCAATCCTCTCCCTACTCTCCTCCATCGCCTTCTCAACCTCCTCATCGCTAATCTTCGTAATCCCATCCAACGCCACTTCCTTCCTCTCTAAGCTCTTAGCCAGAATAAACTGTCCTGAGCTCTGCATAACTTTCCCTTCCACAGCATCTCTGCAAAACCGAGCCGTCTCTTCGAAATGTAGATTCGAATTACGTAGACTTTCCAGTAAGAGGCCAAAACAATGCGGCATGGCTTCGAACTCGCGCCAGCGGACCTTGACGCCTTGGCTATCTAATCGCTTTGCTAACACGGCATCTTCATCCCTTAGCATCTCCTCCCCAAGACTGAAAAACACTGGTGGCGCGTTCGTCCAGTCTTTCGCCAGAATGGGCGAAACGAGCGGATGTAGCATAGCGCTAGCTTCGCAGTAGAGATCTGCGCGAGGAGGATTGGATGGCCAAGCGGGGCAGGGTGGGTAGCGCATCTTTTGCATGGAGCTGGGTGGGGGGAGGTAGTCGTATTTAGCGAGGGCCTCGATGGAAGGAAGGGAGCGGGTTACGTCGAGCCAGGGGCTACTTAGTGCTAGTCCCGCCGGCAATGGAACTTCTACATTTTTGCCGTACCAAGATATTGTTGGTAAGGAGCTTTTGTTGGGGTTGCTACGGTGGATTTGCAACAGTAGTTGGAGGAGCACAACGCATAGCATTCCACCTGCTGAATCACCGCCGAAGACGATATCGCTGGCGGGGACAGGGGCGTGAGGCGATCCTGGAGGTGGGCAGAGCAAACTGAGATAGGCGGTGAATGCGTCTAGCAGGGCAGCTGGGAAGGGGTTCTGCGGCGCGAGTCGGTACCGCACGTTGAAGACTCTGCCGCCGGTTTCTTTGGCGAGGCGTCCGGCCATGGGGCGATAGGTTGCTGGGTCCAAGAGATACATTGCACCGCCGTGGAAGTAGAGGATGGTAACTTTACTCGTCGTCTCTTTCATCATGCTGTCGAACTTGTCCTTTTCCGATAAGCCAGTGGGTTCGGGCTCGTTGTCCGATACACCGGCACGATGCCCGGTCCATTCCGCCTCCAAAGCCCTTCCCTTGGGCTCCTCCCACTCCTCACTTCCATCACCCATCTCCCGTATAGCATTAAACAACGCCTGTCTACTCTCATCACCCCGGCCCTCCTCTTCAATCCTAACTTTACTAACCCACACCTTACCCTTGATGCCGGGGTCCTTGGTCGTCAGTTTCTGCGCCCTGGTGATGGAGGAAGTTTTGGAGTCCGGGCCAAGCATGTTACGGAGGACTCTTATCGTCATTTCTGTTCTGAGGTCCCACTTCGAACTCGTCTCAGAAAGCGCTAGTGTATGAGCAAGCGCTGTTTTCAGTAAAAACGGTGTCCGGGGAAGTAGAAACTTCAGCATTGCTGAGGGTGAGGACTCCATTGCTACGGTGTGGTGGTGGTTATGTCGAGACCGTGGGGGTTGTGGTAATCAAGGGCGGTAAACAAAGTCAGAAAATCTAGCAATTCGAATAAGTCTAAAGTCTAGCATAGCCCTGACCAAGGGGAAGAGGGAAAATCACCGTTTATACATCGTCGCCACAAGATCGATGCACTAGCTCGACCAGGGTTGTTGTCGTCACAGACATCTCCTGCTATTGCTGTGCCTCGGCTCGATCATTCTGACGCATCTGATTCGCTCGCTCGTACAACCAATCCCATAACTATCCCACAAGTAGCCTGCAAACTCAAATCCGGCTTTTATAGACCCTATTATCGGGGTTATGCTTTGTACCTTTCGACGGGAGTAAGTAAAGAGGGTGTCTTACATCTACTAAGCGCTAAGCGTAATTACAAAGGAGCGTGGGGAATATTATATAACAAATTTGGGCCATCTCGATGAGTGCGCCGTGAACAAGTCCTCTGGTTCACGACGAAAAAGGAGAACCAAGATTTATGGAATTACGAAAGCAAGAAAGTGTATTTGCGTGCAATTCGTTGATTCATCTAAGCAAAACACCCCGAACCTTGCCATCCGGGGTATATACCATATGTTGCACCTAACCAATAAAACGCCTCCAACCACTGTGCAATGCAGAAAAAGTCAAAACCAAGCGGAAATTCAGAAATCAGAAACTCCAAAGCCGTCGACATATTTCCGCATGCCGCGCCCGCTCCATTTCTAGGTGCACCTCCGTAATCGCGAGTAGGGCACGTAAATCAGGAGTAGCCTATTCCTCCAGCTCGCCCTCCTCGCTCACCACTTCATCTGGCGCGGCCCCATTCGCAGGCAGTTGGTGGCCCGGCGTCGGCGTATCAAAGTCGATGCCATCCTCGGGCGACCTAAGCCCGACGTAGATACTCTGTTCGCCGTCTTTGCTGGGAGAGGCCTCGTAGACGTCTGCCATGAGATTGCATGCTCGTCGGATGTCCCTTAGCTTGACGTATTGGATCTCCCACCATGGCTTGCCATCTTCATCGGGTAACTCGAGTTCAACGAGTCGCGCGCCGGCGTATAGCGATGCAGCGGCAATGGTGCGGGATGTGAAGAGAAGACAGAGTTGTGTCAGGCAGGAATCGGAGAGGAAGGCCCATGCAGCGTTTCGCAGCCGCTTGTTGTGTTCTACCCCATAGTACTTAAGCATGTCGTACATAGTCTTGTACGGCGGCTCCATGCTGAGATCAAAACACAGCGACTCGAGTAGCACATCCTCTGAGTACAGTATCGTATCCCTCCACTTCCAAAAGTCCTTGGTTTGTTCGTCAACGAGCTTATTCGGATCTTTGAGCGCAACGCGCACGCAAGCAACGACCAGTTCCTTCATTTTGCGGCAATTCTCTTCGACTTTGGTAGCGAGGAATAGGGCGGTAGCAGCGACTTGCTGGTAGATAGTAAGCGATGCATGATAGCTGACAGAAGTGAGAACACTTACGTAGTGATGAAGTGGCTTGTAGCCTGGCCGGCTCTTCAAGCTGTTGCGCATCAGGTAGCGGTTAAAGAAGACAGCGGCGGTGCTGAGCGTTGTTTGGGGCAGTTTGAGCATCATGCCAACCTGCAGGATGAAGTTGACACCCTTTCTTCGCAGCGTGCGCTCTTCTTCTGGGGGTATGCCGTCGAGGATTGAGGGGGCTTGCAGGAGTTCTTCCTCTGTGAATATCCATTGTTGCTCGGCTTCTGCGACAGCTGGAGGAGGAGGACGTAGAGGCTCGCGCCGCTGCCGCGGTACATCGTCGATGTCGGTAGACACCATAGTCGGTAACTTGTGGAGGTGAGGATTGAGTGTTGAGGTAGCTTCAATCGGATATTAGCGACCGACTCCTCTCGGGTGTCGGGTCGTAAAAAGTTGGAAAGAGCGCCGCAAAGATCTTGTGAGGATCATAAAGGACGTTTGACGAGAAAACCCTGATATTGATTGGTATTGTACGTGGTTGAACAATAGCTTGAACACGTCGAGAGTGGCACTTCCGCGGGCTGGTGGCCCGTGCTCGAGATGTGGAACGGGTCGACCAATCAGCTCTTGTTCACTCATCCAAGCTTCACGATGCATTACGTTGGATTGATATTGGATTGATGTATTTTCATTTAAGGTTAACACTGATCTGTTTTCAAAAAAATAATTGTATTAAGTTATTGCTCAACATTACGCTACACGGACTAGTAGCACGCGTCACACACCACTGACCGTATCGCAGGGGGTATCATCCCACAACTCCAAACACCTTCCTTGCAATCATTATGATTATTACAAAAAGAAAATGTCAGCGCAACATGTTATTCATCAGTAAGCAACTGCCGAGCGCCCTTGAAGCTCGGCTTCGCATTGGGAAAGACCTTCGTTAACGCCAAGAAGAGAAAGGCGGATGTACGAGTACAAGTACGAGTAGTGCTCATTCTAGTGACTCTGTCCACCGCGTCCTGAGAAGGATGCCCACTCATCTGCCGTCCTCGAGACCTTTGATAGCACGGTGTCGCTGGCAAAGCGGAAGACCTGCTCAGGCAAAGGCCTAGTTCTCAGGGTCTGGTTGTAGAAGAGAGTGCCCCACACGCTGGTATTCCGTCTTGGGGAGCGCCAAATCTGGACTTGTTGGCAAAGAATTGTTGGGAAGTTGTGTGTGCGCCGAAAAGGGCGACGAGGTCGTGCGGATTGATGGTTTTGTCTTGAACGAGGTTGATAAGTCTGGGAGAGTCCGCTAGTGGCCCTGCAACCAGTCACTAAACATGAATGTGGCCAAAAATGGCTCGAGCAGTTCCCGAAGGAGATGAGACATATGGGCGCGCCTCAGTTGATTAGGAGAGATTTGGATCCGTAGCTTAGCGACGATAGGGAGGCGGCGGCCACAGCTCCGTGGCCGAAGCGAGAAACAAAAGCCACGCGCGCCGCGCTATCGAAAAGACTACGGTCCGAGGCTTGAAGAAGATTTGACACGGCCTGATCCGAGTTAGAGGTCTAGGCTCGGTAGACTTGTGTACACTAAACAGCTCAACAGCACGTAGCCACACATCGACTCTACTGTCCTTATCAGCGAACGTCTTCCAAATCTAAACGAGAGTGCGGCACATGAAGCTAAATGTTTGTATGGAGCTACGCTCTGCGGCAATACGACGATGTAGTGAGGCGTCTCTCCTTTTGCTATGGATTTTGTCTACTGCATTTCGCGAACCTTGCGACTCATCTCGTAAATGTTGTCTCGAACAATCATTCGGCGACTAGAATCAAGCACTTCTGACAGGAAACTCAAATGCAGGTCCCCGTGTGTTCAAAATAACGGACCAATCGAGGAGCTAACGCTGCACGCGGGACCAATCGCCATGATGTTGATGACTGCCTTGGTATTGGAGGCTAACTGGTGGAGATAGCTAGATGATGGGGCAGGGTCTTCGCGTGGTGGACGGTGAAACATCCGAAGGCCGACGATCCTAGTCTAAGTGAAGATTGGACGCCATTTTGGTTCCGTGGCACCGTGGATATAGCGGGCCGAGGCCTTTCGGATCCCACCAGCATCCCGGTTCCTGTCGCTGATCCCTCCGCTGGCACTCGTTTATAGATGGAGACGCCAAACGCTTGCGAGTGGCCATTCTGTATTTAACACGCAAGGTCTACCAATTTCTGTCGGCAAATATCATGGATTGGCTTTTACTCCACAGGAGCCCCTTATCTCACTATGTATGTGGTGGACTCTCGTTCAATATGCAATCCGCCCAAACTCCAGATGTCCCCTTTTCGATCGTATCGTAGTGTCGCCCCGTACAATAATATTACAACAAATCAAGAGATCAGACGATGGCTCGTGAGAGCAGTATTACAATGGATATAGAACTGTATGGGTCGCGTAACCGAAGGCGCCGTGTAATGCTGTGGTTGTCTTGTCGACATCTACTCGTGATAGATAGCTTCGAACAGGTATATGACGCCGAAAATGAGGAACGCAATGGCGCCTCCAAGAGTGACTGGCCGGTGTTAGTCGACCAATCTTTAGAATGGATAGGACTTATTCTTACCAACACGCATGCTAACTTTACCCGCAACCGCTCGACCGCCGATGACGGCTCCAGCTGTACAAAGACCATGTCCAAAAATCGCGCCACTGGTAACCCACCAATAATCTGATCCGGCCGCCATAGCTACAGTAGCGATTTGGCTACGATCACCCCATTCACCTAGGAAGGTCATCACGAATGTTTGAACCCATGCAGGGCTGAGAAGGAGAGAGAAGAGGTTATTCAAGCCGCTCAAGGCACCAGTAAGTGATGAGCCGCCCGGGGAAGCAGTGCGGTCTGGAGAAGATGAGGGGCTTCGTGCCGGAGCAGGTAATTGAGAGTTTGACCTCGAGCGTCGCGGGCGCCCTGATTCGAGAGCATAGGGTGAGATGGACGATTTCCTGTTGCTTCTGCGTCGTGCAAGATGTTCCTTCTCTTCGAGCTCCTGTTCTACTTCTCTCATCTCTTCTCCTACGCCCTCATCAGGACTCATTGCCATACCCTCCCGTAACAACTTTACCCCAAAAACAAGGAAAAGTCCAGCAGCGGCAAGGTGTGTGAAGCGTTCCGGAATGAGGGTGGGCACGGCATGGCCTAGAACTGCCGAGAGCACAGTCATAACGATGAGCGCTGAGAACGCGGCAGAGAAAACTACGAGACGGGGATGACGCATGGCCATTAAAGCAGCGACTAAGAACGTTTTGTCACCAATCTCCGAGAAGATAATCATGGTAAAGGAAAGCACTAGGGAGTGGAAGGGTCGGATGACACCAGCAACGTCATCTTCGTCGGGCAGCGCATCGGATACCTTCTTCGGCGGCGTCGTATCGAGCGGGTCACTCTTGGGAGACCCGGGAGGCGCAGGGTGTGGGATATCATGAGGCGAGTCAGGCAGATCGGTAGGTTTCTGTTGGCTTGTTAGCTGTGACTTCGACAGCGAACGTCGCGGCTCACCTCTAGCCCTTGTGCACCAAGAATGCGTGATTCTGTGTCGGCTTCGGGGTCTTGCTTCTCCTTTATGTGCTGCTGCTCGCCGTGTGGTAGTATCGGCGCCTCTTTTGGCGACTCCGGTATCTTTTCCATCTTCGAGCCTGTCTTGTCCTCATGCGCTAGCCGCTCCTTGTCTTTCGCAGACACTCCGCCTTCGGTCCCTGTGTTCCCTTTGGGTGCTGCCCTGTTGGGATCGTTCATGACACTGTCATCTTCCTCTACCAATGCCGTCAGTTCTTCCTTGGTCAAGTCTTGCGACGGGCTGAGGCGGGAACCGGGTCGTAGTTCTTCTATTCCCCCAGGCCCCTTCTTAGATGTAACCGGCTTATCGTCAACATAAGGGCCTTCGTGAGGCTTCCCATCAAATCCATCTACTGGTGCATCTTTGGTGCCTCTTGCGGCTGAAGCTGGTGTCGGAGCAGCAAGCGCAGCGACATCGGAAGATTCAGCAGCTGCTCGGGCGACCTCAGTGGCCTCGGTGTCTGTGACGATCTTTGCGGCGTATGTGTGTAGCGCAGGAAGTAGGAGGAGCAAGGCGGTCGTTCGTGGCTGTCGCAGCCTCATGGTGTCGGCGAGAACGGAAAGGTGGACAGGGGTCTATCGCGCTGGCTTTGAGCGCCCGGGCAGATGAGAATGGCGGCGAGTGGGGCGTGCAGCGAGCGTGAATTGTGAGAAATCGAAAGGTGCGTACAAACGGGTGAGAAGCGATGTAGATCGCTCGCGGCGTAGTCAAAGGCCAACGGTGGGGGATGCGGTGCTGAGATGCTGGCACGGCTGGGTGCAGCGACGCTTTTAGGAGGTCGATCGATTACGAGGATGTGCGCAAGGGGGATGAGTCCTTTTTCTACGCAGCTTTGGACCCCCGAGAAGAGCGGGAAGACAGCTGGCACCAGCAGAAAAGGGGAAGCGGGTGAAAGTTGCAGAACTGAACAGCTCGTTAACGACGAGAGATGTTTCGTCTTCCCTCAAACAAATGCTCGAGCACACTCCAGACTGTGCCCCTTCTCCTGTCACTCGAGTGGCTCCACGGATCGAGCCAAGCCGGCACAGCAAGCCGTAAACGACTGTATCACGTGAGAGCGGGTTCATTCTTCTCTTACGTAAGCATCCTCCCGCATCGAGACCACCATAACAAACACGCCGCACCCTGCACGTTGGCTATCGCCCCAACGCCCCTACGACACATGCTCTACCAATGCACCCGTAGCACCAGCCAACGCCACAATGGCCGACCACCGAGCCATCCGCGCATCAAGCCGCTTCAAGACTCCGACCCCACAACCCCCCTCCAAGCCGAACACTCCGCAGGCCGGTCGCGCGACGCGCAGAAGGGGGACAAGAAGCGCCAGCAGAGACGTCGAGCTGCCTGTTGAGGTCGCGAAACCCATGCGCCGAAGCGCCCGCGAAACAAGCGTCACTAGCGTCGCGAATGAAGTTGAACAAGCAGGGGAAGCTGCGCGTATATCCAGGGCAAAGCGAAAGGGTCAAAAAGAGGCAACTGGTGAGTCCTTAATGCGCGGCGATGCCCGGCATATGCGCGCCATCAAGGATCACCAAAAGCTTGCCTGCTAATCCGCTGCCCGACAGAGCTCACCACCGTCGAAGAAATCGACACACAAATTGCTATGGAAGACATTCCGAACACGCCGCCAAGGCACGAGGTGCCAGCTTCCTTTCCTCATCGCTCACCGGGCGCATTCTCCGAAATGTCTGGGACAACTGCCATTTCGTCTTTGTCTATGGTGGAGGCGGAATTGCTAGAGCCACGCATCATGATTCGCAAGCTACCCAAGCTATACGGAACTCTAGAGGAATTTCTGAATCACCTTGTCCCCGAGGACGCCCAATTGGACGACGATCACCGGCATATCCGCGACATGCAGAAGCCAGACTCCACCTTCAGCGCAGACTATCGAGTCTATGACGAAGAAGCAACTGTTCACCTCAATCATTTTCGCGGACAACACCAGAAATACATTCAGCTCAGAGCAGTACATCGCGCGCTCTTTGGACCAAACCGTGATTTAGACGCTTCACGATGTGGCTTGGATCTTATCCTCTATATGGCGAATTTGTTAATATTTGCGAAGCAAATGATCCACTCAGATAGAAGCACGAAGGACACATGGGATTCCCTCCGTGAGCTGGACAATTTCTTCCCAACTTGGTTCCTTCCAACACTCATTCTCGGGAGCGACCCGGCGAGCTCTCCAGCGGGGGATAGTGCGCTACTACAACAAACGTTTGAGTTAGCATTGGATCTACGGACGCAGCTCGCGATCCTCTATCTAGAACGCTCTTCGGCCGATGACAATTTCAACCCAAATGTCACATTGCGTGAAGTCTTTTTCCACTCAGAAATTATTCGAGGCTGGAGCGTCTCGGCTTTAGGTGGGGAGAACTCCGCACTTCCGCAAGCATTCCAAGGAAAGGTTATTGAGCGAATAGATGAAATCCGGGGGTTCTTCCGACTCGGCAATAAATCAGTCCAGAGAAGAGACTTGGCCGACATTGACGGCCTTGGAGGAAACTTCCCGTGGGATTCGCTTGTCCTACGGATGTTGGATTGGGTTCGCTCAAGAAATAGGGAACTTAAGGGCGCTATTGAGAACCAGGGTGGCGTAGCGGACATTGTGGCAAAAGTCAAGACCGAAATGGAGCAACCTGGGGTGGCCGGACGAGATGTATCCGCCGGACAAGAATTGCCGGGAAAGAAAAGATCCTCCTTTGGACGAGGTCGAAGGCGCAGCGGCCGAAGGTTCGATCCAAACGCCGATGTGGATATTTCACTGGTGGACAAGTTGATAGAAAAGGAAAGGGGCTCTGCTGTTAGGCCTCAGGCCTCAAAGCACGTTCCGCAGCCGGAGGTAGAATTACAAGAAGAGGAACAGGTTAGTCTAGAAGAACTAGACGATTGGCAACCACCGGTAGACAACGACCCGCAACAACTGAACGATGAAGTAGAACAACCTGTAGAAGAAGTAGCCGGCCCGTCTCGGCCACCGCAGTCCACAGCTGAAACATTGAAACTGCTAAAGCAGGGCAAGAAACTGGACAAGGAAAATCGTGCAGCATCCCTATTTGACCGGCAAGCAAACGCTCGACGGGTTGAATTCGGAGATGGATTTGGTAACAATACTCAGCCCACGCCCGGACCTTCCAGTAAAGGCAAGCAACCAGAACGATCTTCTCCAAAAAAAAGGCGCCAGCCAGTAGATGAAAGCGATTCCGAAGAAGACGATGCCTTTGAAACAATACCACGCGCATCTAGGGTACAAGAGCAACGAGAGCAAGCTAAACGTGTCCGCATTGACCCAAGCTCTTCAAACGCGCCTACCAGTCATCAACCCCGGGGCAGAAACGAGGATCTCGACTTCCAGCCAATTGAGCAAGAAGAAAGTCCCTCCGAAAATGAATCTCCAGAGATGACAGAAGAAGATCCTCCCGCTTCTACATTTGCGAACCAAAGAGACCTCGCGCGAGCTAATTACCGTCCAACGGCTGCGGCAAAGCCACGAAAAGCGCGGGCTGAGTGGACATTAGATGAGGAGGAGGCGCTAGTGGAGTACATGGCCTTGTTTCCACGGGCCTATGCTCAGATCTTGAAGCATGATGAGATGAGTCATGGCTTGCTGCAAAATCGTACTCAAGTTAATTTAAAGGACAAAGTCAGGAATATGGCAATTGTCATGATCAAGTAAGTCACAGCGCCGCTGGACAAACATCGAGCCTTAGTGGCTAACATGTGTAGATCCGGGACTGGGCTCAGACCTGGGTTTGAGGGTGTTATCAGTTATAATTCAGCTATTGGGCGGAAACTGATGGCGGATGGCCTGGAATGGTAATCCTCTACGCTCTATGAATTATCTTAACTGTGGTGTACAGAACTAGACGGCGCGATGGGCTGGCATGGCGTTTATTCATTTTATTTGATACCCCAAGGGATAGGCTTGTTGTCTTTTATTCTATTATTTTACCGCACAAAGGTGCATCCAATTGTATTCAAGCGCTTGTCTTGCTGCTCATATCTCTTCCCTCCACCGTATGCCCCATTCCCCCTTGGCAAAACTCGCCTCCACCACTACGCCCTTCATAACAGCCTCACACTTCCTCTTCTTGCCCTCCCTATCTCCTCCAGCAAACCCAAACGCAACACCCCTCCTCGCAGCCCGCCTAACCATCTCCCTCTCATCAGCCCTCCGCTGACCCTCCCTCCTCTTCGCCTTCATTTCATCCGTTTCCTCGACACGCTCAGCCCAGCCTTTCTCCCCACCTACACCACCATTGACATCGTTTTGAGCCTGTGGCGGACGGATCTTGCCGCCGCCATAACCGTATGGTATCTCGTCGGGTAGATCCTCGCCATGCGGTGTTTCTAAAGCGACACCGCCTGCGTCTTCGGGATCGGAGTCTGTGGTTGCTTTTTCGCTAGCTGTTGTTTCGGCTTCGTGGGTTGATGCTGAGTGGGTGGAGCCAGGGGGTTGTAGTTTGGAGACATAATTTGAGGTTGGAGTTGAACTAGGCTCGTCTACCATGTCTACACTGCGCCAGTCTTCTGGTTTTTCGACGATGCCACGGGGTGCTCTGTTTTTGCGACGGCCGAAGACTTTATTTGGATCTTGTTCTCGGGGGAAGACGACAGCCTCTACAGTACCACATTCTACAATCACCCTTGGATCGCCCTTCACAGCCTTCTTTTTCTTCCCTTTCTTCTCCTTCGTGCCGAACTCTTCTTTTTTAATGGCTGTTTCGCCGTCCGAAGGTCCATCTTTTAGCGACTCGGGACTAGCGCCATCTAGGAGAGCCGCAAAAACCGATTCGATCTTGCGATCAATAGGGCCTGGTTTGCTATGTCGACAACGTGTAGAGCAGTATTTTACTTCTTGTTTTGCGTTGGTTCTGCGTTGGCTGATTACGCGGCCGCAGCTGTGGCAGTAGGGGACGGTATCGCCGGCTGTTAGGTAGAGGGGTGGTGGCGTGGCTTGGGATTTTGTAGGGCGGGACCAGGAGTCCATCCACGACATCTTTGTTGATTGAGTGGAGATATTTCTCGAGATTGATGGGTCGCTTGGCAGTATTTGCAATCGAAAGCGGTATATGTGCGGGATGGGGGAAGGTCGCTGATTGGGGAAGCGGGAATGAAGGGAGTTGCGGGCGATCGACGTCATCGACGCATCGCCGATCATCTTGTTAGTAGTAGTAAGGTGCTCCCTTTTTAAACGCTACAATGCTGATAGATCAACTCTAGGCTACTACTTCTTTTGCTATCTCTTGACTCTCTTTCTTTATATGTTGTTCGTTAACTTCTTTCGGCACATGTAAGGAAAGCGCTAGGTCCCAACGCTAGCATCTGGCATAAAGCTTGGTAGCTCTCTGCGAGGTCTCCGGAGCTTCCTCACCCTGATGAGGAGTGTGTAGGAAGGATGTTACTGAGAAGGATTACATATGTCAAGGGAAATAATATACTGAGATTCTCGGATGCTTGAAGGGCGGACGAAGGGAGCACTGAAGGTCCGCTGAAGAGAAGGAGCTACACTGTGATCCGGACGTTTGCACGCCAATAAGTCCCATGTATTCAGTCCGTTCCATGGCTATCCCCGCCGACCTCTGCTCCCGATTTGGCTGTTCCGAGTCCATTGATATGCACCTTCACGAAGCCCGAGAAGTTCGATAAAGGTCGCTAAATTCCAACGTTCACTCACACTGCATATTGATATCGGCAATCACGTGGTGAAGCTACTCGGCCTTTTACTACAAAACAATCCCTAATCAGACCCTTTTTATCATTGTCATTAGTGTATCTGTGAGCTGCGCTGGCTTGGCTCTCCACATCATTCAATCGGTGAGGTCTACCTCTCGCTCCAGAACAAATTGTTCAACACTCTGTTAATTGGCCAAGTCTTGCTGCAACTCTGGAGGGATCTTCGTCCTAGGTGCGATGTGTCAGCAGTTTGGAGTCGCTTGGGACCAAAAACCACCCACGTGGGCGTCTTTCCAAAATGGAAAGTGTTCATCATCCCACGCCCACCCCCAAGTCACGTCAGACGCACACTCGTCGTTCTGCAGGTCGGATGTTGCAACTGTAAGGCTCCCGCACCCATCCCTTCAACCTGCATATCTCCGTATCTTTTATTGTTCGTGGCGTGGTCGACGCCCCCCAAGTGGCACTCCCGAGGCATTCGTCCTCAACCACCACGTCACCGAGCTTAACGTCTCCTACGGTTCGGCTGTCGCGGACGCTCCAGAGGAAGCCCAGAAGCCATCTTTCCGAGGCCATGTCCTTCATAAATGCACATGCCCCGCCTCATGTCAGCGCTCGACTCATTCTTTGTCAGGCCGCTCTCCAGGCCTCATTCTGCGCAGAAATCTTCATCACGTCTCCCCCGGTTGCGAAGGCCAGTCACAAAGCGGACAAATGGAAGGGCTATCATCGCTAACCGCATCTTCGCTCACCCTTCCTTTTAATCCAACATCCATCTTTTCCGCGAAAGCGCAACGTGTGCGTCGGCGTTAAATAGCTCGCACCGTACAAAGAGGGCGAGGCTGCAGCCAAGGCTTAGAACCACATCCATGTCGCCGTCGAGCTCGCAACTGGACCCCACGACAGGAGGAGCCGGAAGAACTGGGACTACGCCCGGTGCCGACATATCATCCGCTCCAGATGCTGCGCGCCCACGGCGGACAGCCGTGCAGTCCGATATCAACGATGCCATTTTGCACCCGGGGACTGTGCGCATCAATGTACAGGGCGCTTTCATCGTCGACGATGAGCCCACCACACCGCGCAGCGAAGACTACGAGCACGACCCGAGGGATATCAGACTTCCAAACCACACGGCGGTTGTGAGCCATGTCGCTGTGGATGTGAGTAGTCGGCGTCACCAGCTGCTGCAAGGGGCCGGCCTCGTCTGCACCTTCCTTGCCCCTCAACAACCCCTCAGCCATCACACCAATGGTATGGAACTCGCGCTAACAGAGCAATTGATGCGCAGATTGGTGGCTCACTCGCCAAACTCGTTTACTTCTCGCGAGAACCCGACGAAGGCTCTATCGGCGGTCGGCTCAACTTCGTCAAGTTTGAGACGGAGAGGATAGACTCATGCATCAGCTTTGTGCGCAGACTGCAAGCGGATCACCAGCAACTCAATGGCTCCGCGCCAGACGAATTGTGTGTCATGGCAACAGGTGGAGGGGCATTCAAGTACTATGACAAGACCAAGAAGGCGTTGGGCGTGGAGGTGATACGAGAGGACGAGATGGAATGTCTCATAATAGGTACGACTGCAGGGCACGATGCTGTGAACAAGGCGCTGACGAAACCGCTCAACAGGGCTCGACTTCTTCATAACCGAGATACCAAATGAAGTGTTTACCTACAGCGAAGAATGCCCAATGGACTTCGTCCCTCTACCACCTCAGCCCGCCTCGATATACCCCTACCTCCTCGTAAATATCGGCTCCGGCGTTTCCATGATCAAGGTGTCGGGTACGCGACAGTATGAACGTATCGGAGGCACATCGCTTGGGGGAGGCACACTGTGGGGACTGCTCTCGCTTCTTACCGGCGCGCGTAACTTCGAAGACATGTTGAAGCTCGCAGAGAAGGGAGACAACTCGACAGTAGACCTGCTCGTCGGCGACATCTACGGCGCTGGCTACAACAAGATTGGTCTGAAGAGCACGCACATTGCCAGCTCTTTCGGCAAGGTCTACAAAATGAAGCGAGCTGCCGAGCGCGAGGCAGAAGATGGCTGCAACGGCGACTTCAAGAACCATTCAGAGGAAGAGGATGTTCAAGGCTCGTCGGAGCTTCTACACACACGCTCCAAGTTCTGCTCCGAAGACATTGCACGGTCATTGTTATATGCAGTGTCCAACAACATCGGCCAGATTGCCTATCTGCATGCCGAGAAGCACAACCTACCGCACATCTACTTCGGGGGCTCATTCATCGGCGGCCACTCGCAGACTATGCATACTTTGTCTTATGCCATACGGTTCTGGTCCAAGGGCACGAAGCAGGCATATTTTCTCAGACATGAGGGGTTTTTGGGGGCTGTGGGGGCGTTTCTGAAGAGGCAGCCGCATAATTGGGGTAGGCGGAATAGCTTCGAGGGCCCGAAACGATCAAGTGTGTAGATTATCTTGCGCTTCATGGGTTCTGGTGGAAGGATGGTTGTGAACATACAAAGGTATCCGCAAAAGCTGTAGGAGCATATTTAATCAGTAGGTGCATCACAATGGCATGCAATATGTTGGCCTGTCAAGCTCTTTCATTCGTTCTCATATCTAAGCCTCGGGGCAGTGAGGTCTTCCTCACATCTTCGTTTCATCTACTTGCCCCAGCTCTTGAATCCCCTTGTTTTCAGGCTTAGCTCATTTTCACGAAAAGGACTGTAGTAGTCACATCCTTCGTTTCGACTCCCAGTGCTGCCTTCCTTGAAAGTGCACGTGGTGAAGGTGAGGGTGAGGCATTCGCGCCTTCCCTCCTTAGAACCGTTGTTTATCTGCCCCGCCGCCTCACCAGCTTCACCTCTGCTCAACCGCCCAATCCTTTTCTCCTCACCTCACCTCACCACCATCCATTCGTCAACTCGCGACGGGTGCGTTCGTTTGGCGGACCCATCAGTTCCTCGGCCGTGTGTCGGAGAACGAGTCGTGTGGGAGGGTGTGATACGTCTGTAAGTCATTCCTCTTACTCTTTGGGAGTTTGGTGTGGTGTGCGAGGTGACATGGACATTCAGCTGACGGTCGTGTGCTTAGGTTGCGTGGCTTCGGTCAAGGTGTTGTGAACGCAAGCCGGAACATTTTACGGTAGTCAACGGTACCTTCGCCACGATGGCTCGGACTAAACGCAAGAACAAGCAGCCAACACCGCAAAATGAGCACCACCCTTCCAAGCAGGACTGGCGTATACTCCTGCAGTCCGAAGATCGCTTTGTCCGAAAAGAGGCCGAAAGAACTCGGGCTGAGCTTCTATCGCATAAGACACGGCTGCAAAACGCCAGGGCACGCATCACACGAGCCCAACAGGAAATCGCCAAAATCAACAAGGAAATGCCAATCTTGGATTATACCGCTAGGAACTTAAAGCTCCACGCTAAGAAGCTACGTAGGGAAAATAAGAAGCTACGTAGAGAAAAGGAAAAGGAAAAGGCGAAGGCGAAGCAGAAGATGAAGGAAGAGAAACCGACGATGGGCAAGAAGGAGGTCAGAGATGAGCCTTCTGATACCGACAGCATTGCAGTCAAGCTCGAGGCATCTGATAGTGGCCAAAGTGAGAGCGGGAGCGAGAGCGAGCCAGAAGATGAGGATTCCGTCAGGATCAAAACTGAGGAGTACTCGAGTGACAGGGGCGAACTTGAGGATGAGCTTCGCAGCATGCTCAAGGTGGAGCAGGAGTGATGTAGTCGTGGCGGTAGGACGGTCATTTGGGGATGTAGTACTAGCAAGCATGTACAAGGAAAGAAGACCGAGGGGCAACCAAGCATGCATTACGAATATGTATGATGGGCAGTACGAGGGCGATACGATAGATGAGAACATATCTCGGGCTAGCTCACGGCAACCGATTCCCGGTAACCGCCATAGTCTGTTGTAAGTGGTTTTACCAAGACCCAACTCCCACGTGCTTTCCAAAGGCTGTGAATGCTGCAAATTCTGACCCTGGTTGCTCCTGTAAAGTCTGAAACTAGAGTCTTCTGGTCACACCTTTCGCTATCATAATTTCAAGCGTTTGTTCCCACGACATTTGCACCCCACTTTCACTCTCTCTC
This sequence comes from Darksidea phi, assembly GCA_030770425.1. Lineage (NCBI taxonomy): Eukaryota > Fungi > Ascomycota > Dothideomycetes > Pleosporales > Lentitheciaceae > Darksidea > Darksidea phi. The sequence goes on along the minus strand of JASJFT010000022.1, from coordinate 283,439 downwards.
TGGGCTTGTACAACTTCGCTCGTGGCGTGCGACAGTATTCAGTCTCGCGAAGGCAAAAGCCTCTTGGTACTGATTTTAGAGAGATATTTGTCCTTTCCGATAACAGTCTGTGCACGTAGGTGGCGTCAGGTGCAACCTCAGGTGCTCACAAACCACAGAGTCAACTTTCTACCTTTTTCAGTTCTGCGACCCTATCAACCTTATTCGAAATGCCAAAGGACAGGAGTCGAGCCGCCCAAAACGGTGTCAAGAAGGAGAAAAAGAATAAGGAATCAAAAGTGAAATGGACCCAAGTACCAGACCCCCAGCTCCAAGACATCTCAATCAAAGTCAGACAGGCGAGAAAGGACGAGGATCTCGCTCGTCAACGCTTCCGCGAAGCCAATCAAGGACCAGAACGCGATGCGGCGGTGCAGCACCTCGCAGAAGTCAAGCTGAGGGTCAGCCGCTTGACCGCGATGAAAAAGCCGCATAGGAACAGGGTTATGGAGGAGATCAGGAATGGCTGGTGGGAGGGATATGAGTGGAGCGGTCCTGAGGCGTCACGCGTCAAGGTTGAGGAGGGTGCGGGTGAGGGCGAGAACATCAAAGTCCTTGTGGATGTGGAGGATGGTGCGGAGGCGGAGGCAATGACTCTTGATCAGCTCAATGAGAAGGTGCACGCCGGCGGAGCGAAGATCAAGATGGAGGCTGACTAGATGGATGGCATGATATGAGGGATATCTCGATATGCTCTGGTGCGTATCATCGCTTCATGAAGAAAGTCAAGAGCAAGTTACGGTGAGAACTTGCGGGACAGCACGGTATGACGTCTCAGCTAAGGTCCATCTACAGCTAGTTGATACCTCGTACGAATGACATTTAAATCTCAAGCTGCTAAACAAAAAGTATCTCCTTAATGCTCATCAAGCGGCTGTGCCTGCATCCCCACTTCAAGCAAGACAACGGTAATTCACCCCAGCCACAAGCTAACAAGCAGCGAAATCCTATCGCATTCGAAACCGAATTAGGCTGTATGCGCTAGGGTAAGAATGACGAGGATCGATGAACAAGGTATTTCAATCGGTGCTCTGATCGGAAAAAAGGATATTACAAAATCTTTATACATGCAACTGAAATGCTTAGCGTTATCGGACGAAAGACGGAATCTACCTCGAAACGCATCGCAGCAAATTACGACAAGTTCTATATGAAATTGTTTCTTGTCGTTTGGCTGAAATCATTGTACTATCGCATTTTCAACCAATCCCCAATGTCTCTCTCTTCGCCCTTAACTCATTCCACCTTTTCGTACAGTAAGCTGACCTCGAATCTTCGCAACATTCCGTCGCGATGGTAGTACCGAGGCTCAAACACCTTGGCTATTATCTCTATTGGTTCGTTCGTCTCAAAGGATCAGCCCCATCTGAATTAGGTTGGAAGCGACGGACCGGAAGCGCAGTCATCTTAGGCGTACCATGAACAGTACAGGGGCTGAAGGGCAGCGTTGGAATGGTATTTAAGAGATAGGTGGGTAAGTCATGCTTAGTGGTTGTGAGTATTTGATAGGTACTGCGGAACTGGATCCATTATGCGGAATATTTCCCTCTTTGTAGGCAGCGCTATTGTGGTGTCAGGCACGCTTGCGAATAGGACGGCGGATTGTAAATGTGTACGCCTTGTCTTAGACTACCACTCTGATGCTAACTAACGAAGAGCAGGTGCCCGGTGATGAATGCTGGCCCACCGCATCCGACTTCTCTGCCCTAAACACCACGCTATCAGGCCGTCTCATTCAAACCATCCCACCGGCATCCGTCTGCTACACCAATCAACCCACATACAACATCACAGCCTGCTCCTACGTTCTCGAAAACTGGTTCCAATCCACCTTTCACGCCTCCGACCCTGCTAGCATTGGCTGGCCATGGTGGGCGCACAACTCCTGCCCGCCCATCTATCCGAACGGCACGAGCGTGACCGGCGATCCTAAGGCTGGGAGTAAAGGTTGCAGTATTGGTGCGTATCCGGCTTATGCGGTAAATGCGACCGAGGAAGAGCACGTTGTGGCTGCTATTAAGTTTGCGAGTGAGAAGGGAATAAGGTTGAATGTTAAGAGTACGGGACACTCTTTTCAGGGGAGGAGTACGGCATTTGGGAGTTTGTCGTATGTATACGTTGCTGACAGGTTGGGTGAATCATTGGATGGATTACTGACGTGAGCAGGGTCTGGACGCACAATATGAGAGGTTTTGAGTACCATGAGGACTTTCAACCTGAGTCTTGTTCTTCTTCGGATGGTGCGCAAATGGCGTTCACCATAGCGGCGGGTGAGCGTGTGAGAGATGTGTATACAGCAGCCCATGAGCGAAACGCTGTGGTCGTTGGGGGCTCTGCTCAAGATGTCGGAATCGTGGGTTGGTTTTCGGGAGGAGGTAAGCCTGCAACCTATGAGCGCTATATCTCACGTATCCATACTTACTGCAAGCACAGGTCATGGACCACTTTCAAGTACGTACGGCCTCGGTGTCGACAACGTCCTCCAGATCAAAATCGTCACCCCTAACGGCGTCCTGCACACCGCAAACCCTTGCATCAATCCTGACCTCTTCTGGGCACTCCGAGGCGGCGGAGGCGGTACCTTCGGCGTCATCACCTCCGTAACCATGAAAGCATACCCCTCACCCCAAGCCTCTCGCCACACCTTCACCATGACTCTGACCAATCCAGACAACCTCACCGGGTACTGGAACCTCGTTGCCAACGTCATGTCCGAGATACCAAGACTAAATGAAGGGGGCATGCAAGGTTACTCTTCGATTGCTCCTCTAGAAATTGACGGTGCGGCAACTTGGAAGTGGTTTTGGGGGTTCGATGTATACAACAAGCCCAACGGGACGATCGAGTCACTATTCGCTCCCATCGCACAAATGCTTGGTCCGGAGAACGGGAAAACGATAGTATATACTTCGAAAGTGGTTCACTATCCCAGCTTTTTTGCCTCGTGGAACGCCACAGTCGGCTTCGAGGGCGTGGCTGTGGTTGGTCCGGTTCTAGGCTCGCGACTACTCCCCGCTAAGTCGTTGACTGATGATAAGAATCGTCTGGCACGCGTGTTGCAGAACTTATCGACACCGAGGGAGGGGTCTCTTGTTCCGCCTACGCTGGAAGCATATCCTGTCGTGAACCATAATGCCGCAATGATCGAGGAGACATCGGTTACGCCGGCCTGGAGAGATGCTGTACTCCATTTCATTGTGATAGAATACTTCCCGGACTCAGATACAGTTGCGGAGGCGAAGCCTGTCTTTGACAGCATGACCAATGAGAAGGTAGCCGCGTTGAAAAGCCTTGCACCAGAGAGCGGAGCGTATTTTAATGAGGTGGGCCTACTCCCATCCATATTCATGCTGCTGTCTCTTCAGAAATATCAACTAACCCTGAACAGGCTGATCCGTATGATCCGAATTGGCAGCATGAATTTTGGGGGGCGAACTACCCGAAGCTGAGGGAGGTTAAGAAGACATACGATCTAAATGCGGTGCTGTGGTGTCTAAGCTGTGTTGGGAGTGAAGAATGGGCAGAGGAAGGTAGCGGGAGGTTGTGCAAGGTGTCGCTGGCAAAAGAGGATAGACGACTGCGGCTGACGCGCAAAAAGATAGACCAATAATTGTGCCACCAAACAAAACGTATCGTACTTCGTTATTTGTCAAAATAATAGTGACCGAGACTCCAAAGAACAAAGACCGAAAAGAAAGCAGAAAAGAGAAAACATTGCATTACAAACGACGAAGCCCCGTGCGACCCTTCCCAATTCCTTTTTGGCATCAGTACTCAATCATACAGCGTTAGTATCCTGATGTTGAGATACAAAGCCGGTAAAGCTCATCCAGAGGGTGCGTCTGTGTAATGCCTTGCACTAAGCACCACCACTGTTTCGCGGGTGCAACCCGGTATATACCCCTAAGCTATAATTTGAGGCATTATGCCGCTGCCACGTGCTCATGTCACGACCATCGCGAAAATGATCGGCGACATGCTCCATTCGTATAGCCGTTGAGGGCAAAAAGTCTCGGCAAAAGCCACACCACAGGGAAGCAGGATCGGATCGACTTGCATCCACCTCCTGAACCCAGAAATCCGGCACTTTGAAAGCTTTCTTAGCCCCATCGTCTGTGTTCGGGAGGTGCATTTGCTGGATATGCTGCTTGAAAAGATCTTTGCGAGCAAAGGTCCGTTCAGTTTGTTCCTTGTTGAAGCAGAGAGAATAGTTGTGCTCGTTAAAGTGGTCCCAGCTATTGGCCTCTTCACCACAAAATGCACACAGGTTTCCATCCAGCAGGATGCCGTCGAGCATACAAATCCATTCCTGGACGTGAAAACCATGGACGCCTGCTTCGTGTCGCTTCCAGCCGTAAGCGTCCTTGAATGACTGTACGCACAGCGTGCAGTGGTAAGGCTTCTTGTCGACTTGTGTATGGCTATTCGAATCGTCGGATGCGGAAGGGCTAGGCGATTGCCCCGCGTCGGCGCCATATCTTGAACGATAGCGTCTCTTTCCTTTCCTTTTTGGTTTGGTCGTAGGAATGGTGAGTGCGTGAAGGCTAGTCGTGGTGGAAGTGAGTTCGAGAGGGTAGAGATTGCTTGAGTCACCGGAAAAGGGGTCAACAGTCGGAGTACCTATATCTGCGTCCACTAGTTGGGGCATGGTGTTGAATGGTTCTCCTCCAGAAATGGCTGTGAGTCCGCAGGGCGCTAGCCAATCGCTGAAGTGCATCATGGATAACTGCTCGCATTCGAGATCGGTTTGATGCACCTCGGAATTATGGGATGTCCCGGGTAGATTCGGGGCTTCAGGTACGTTCTCTGATGCTTGGATCTAGGTCAGACAATGATCTCAACATATATGAACAATATGACCAATATGACGTACCAGTAAACTTCATCCGCGCGCGAAGGTTGTTCAAACAGACTCGAACTTGTCGGCTAGAGAGTCCAGTTGTCGCTGCGAGGTCTTCTAGATCGCCTTCACTCGCATAGGGTGACGAAGCGTGAGCTTGTAGCCAAGCCTTTATTGGCATGATTCGCTTCTGTGCATAACGACTGCTAGCACTTGATGCGCGTTCTTTTATCTCGGCCGAGTTCTGTTTATCTCGATGGTATTCAAGTTGGCTACCATATGAAAGGTGTTGGTGTTCCCTGGAGAGTGGCGCATTGTTGGACCCCGCGGTGCCCAATGAGGCGAGCGACGCAAGCCCTATATCAACTTCGGAAGAAGTAATGGACTTTAGCTCCACATCGGCGGGACAGACGAATGCGCTATCGTAGACGCATTCCTCTAAGTTGTTTAAGCTATGCGCAGGCTGAGCCAATGAGGTTGCAGCATCATTTGGAGAGAATGCATTCCCAAAGTGTTCTGCACTGCCAGGTAACGGGTCGTACCCAAGGTCCAGACTAGAAGAGGCTGTCAGTTTGTGATCGGTCCTATATGCATAAGCCACGTGGGGTTACATCGAATGAGGAGCAGCCGAGCCATCGCATCGTCAAACTCGCGGAATAACCCAAAAAGGTGATGCAAAGAGGTATTTCGTCTCGAGATACCTTGAAACGCAAGAAGGTTGTTGAAACTAAAGGGGGTCGCAGTCTGTTATCTGAGGCTTACGCACTGCATGACTGCGAGGGCAATGGCCCGAGCCTCAGGAGAAAGGGTGTACCGCATGCCACGGGCAATGACCAGAGCCTCAGAGAAGGCGTGGCGTGTACCATGATGTTGAGCGGTAGCGAGGATGCTCTTACGTGGGGTTACATGTACGAGGGCCCAAGGCCAGTGAACTTACTTGTCGTAGGGGCGGCCGGCTGATCGTCCCTCAGGCGCCGACGTGCCAAGCATTTGATGCGTCGTCAAACTACCAAAGTCAAAAGACATGATGCAACAACGTAAAAAAGTGGTAAAAAAGAGTGAGGGAAGGAAGAGAAAATGCAGACAAGAAACACCACACACTTATCAGCCTGATCAATGAGTATTAAGGCGCTCGAAATGCACGTCATTCACTCCTCCGAGATGGGAAAATATCGGCCGAATGCAGCCAATCAGGGGCCTCCAGTGCAACTTGTCAACCTCGCAAACAGCATCAACTTTTATTTGTGAATAATCCTTTTATTTTACTATTTTTCTATTGTTCTTTGTTATATTAGATAATACTAAAGATATAAGTTTGAGATTGGAACCATGGAGGCAGGGATCCTCTGAAAGGTTTCGAGCAAATCGAAAGCAATGTTCAGTGCTGCTGAATTTGCCCCCAGTCAATAAGTTCCAGCGACAGCACCAGCGCTAAGGCGTTGCGAAGTATCCGGGTTGAGCCTCAATGCAGGCTGCGCGACGGCACCCAGTTACATAAATGCCAGTTACATAAGTGCCAATTGCATACGTGCCAGTTGCAAATGTACCGGTCGAAAATCATTCGTGGAGCGGCAAGAAAACAAAGACAGATACAGCATGCTTCGCACACGTTTAACTTATTTCATGTCGCCATGTGGACGGATTTTTACAAAAATAGGTGATCTTAGAGCATGTCCCATGCTCTTCAGCCGCTTAAGGTGTTGAACAAAGTTCCAACCCACGCAGCTCCTATGGCGAACTTTTTATCTCCCCCGCTAAGAACGCTGTGTTGAAATCAGCTTTCAACCCACAATCACCCACCCACCCTATCCACACATATCCACACGCCGACTTTCGCAACCACCTACAACCCCCCCAAAGCCAAGTTGCACAATAACCCTTACGGCTGCCCCGGCCAAATAGCATCGGCAATCGCCCTTACAAGCTCCAACTTCTTCCTCATATCCTCATACCCCAACGAATTCCCCTCCGCATGACTCGCAAACCCGCATTGCGGGCTCACACAAATCTGCTGCAGCGCATCCTCCTTTGATTGCCCTGTACCTTTGGCGATGAAGTCTGCAGCCTGGTTTACGCGCTCGATCATCTCGTCCTTGTTCTCGAGGGCGGGGAACTTGGAGGTGATAACGCCCAGGACGACGTTCTTGTTCTTGGGGAGGTGGACGAGGGGCTCAAAACCGCCGGCGCGCGGGGTGTCGTATTCGAGATAGTAGGTGTCGACGTTTAGCTCCTGGGGCGGGGATTAATTGGGATCTGGGAGATAGGGGTGGGGAAGAGAAGGGCGTGAATTTACCTGGAAGAGCTTCTTCGCGATTCTGTCGTATGCGCCTTCGGAGAAGTGACGGCTTCCAACGTAGTTACCACGGCAGAGATGGATACCAAGATGCATATCCGATGGTCTCTCGAAGCACTTGTTGTAAAACTTGACATACGCATCAAACATCTCATCAGCCGTCTTGTCATTCTCCTTATCCGCCTTCCATCCCTCCAACATAGCCTCCGAGCAAAAGTACGCCAGATTCGGATCATCGATCTGGATATTTCTAATCCCCTGACCATGCAGATACTTCAACTCCTCTTGATATGCCTTCGAAACATCCTCGAAATACTCCTCGTCGTTGGCGTAGACGTTCTTTGGGTAACTTCTGCCGGCCTTGTAGCGGAAATGGTACCAGGAGGGCGAGATTACGGTAATCTTGATGTTTTTCCATTCGTCTTCCGGGACCAACTTCTTCATTATGTCAACTTCGCGCTGGTAGCTCGAATGGCCGGGGTGCGAGATCTTGCCGACGCAGACAGTAACCGCATTGGGAATTTCCTTGGATTCCATGAAGGTTTTGACGTCCGGCGCGTAGGGGCGGAACATGTCCGCATCGTAACCTTTGAGGACGCCGAGCTGGAGCTCTTCCATGCCATTGAGCTCTTCGAAGAAAGTTCCCCAGAACATGTGCCTATGGGTGTAAGCAATACACACTCGTTCAGTGGCGCATGGAAATTGCTTACCTTGCATATTCTCCGCTGGAAACGACTTTCAGTCCTGCATCCTTCTGCAGCTGCACAACCTCTGCAATGGCCCTGTCCTCCAAGGGCGTCAAATCGGCCTGGGTAGCCTTGCCCGCAGCAACATCATAGCGCTTTTGGACCAATTCCTGTGGGCGAAGCAAAGAACCGCAGTGCTCGGCCCGAAATGGTGGGTTTCTCTTTGCGGACGACATTTTTTCGGAGGAGACGTTGGATCTGGGGGTATCACGCAACGGTAGGGGTGGGATCTTATGCGACAGGCTGCCCCTCATTGCCCCGCCTCTGTGTTAAATTGATTCTACCATTCATCTGCGATCCGCGTGGCGTAGAGGGGTCGGATAGTGGGGCGAGGCCAGCCTAACGCAGGTTCGCGTCACGCTTTTCCAGGAGTTGGGGCCCAAAGACGTGGTGAGGAGAATTGCGTGTCGCTTGCTGTTGTGGGGATTCTACTTGGACCGTACATGTACCTTGGTACGTCTCGGCCCGCCACAGTTCGGAGGAAGCTTTATAAGTTGAACTCGTAAATACGCGTGTTCAAGTCCGTCAACGATGTCGCCACTGTCGTCTTGTCTATGGAGAGACGATCCAATAAAGAAGTCGCAAAGGACAGCCGAAAAACGTCCCGTTGGAATAGGCCCACACGATGAGGGCGGTGTTAACCAAAAGCCGGCATTATGTCCCACAGTGGTGGGGACATTGAGAACGTATTTACGATCGGCAAGCAGTTTAAGAATCGCCCTCCGCAAGTCTCAAGCTTTTCATCTCATGTTTTATACCCACACCTACCTGAATATTGATACTTGGGACTACGAAAATGACGCGAGTCTTACTTACCGGCGGCAGCGGCTTCATTGCTGCGCATACCCTCGACGTTTTATTAAAGCGCGGCCATTCCGTCGTCACGACTGTTCGAAATCAGGAGAAAGCCGACAAGATCAAGGCTTCCTATAAGGATGCGGCCGAGAAGGGTAACTTGAGCTTTGCCATTGTGCCAGACATTGCGCAAGAGGGCGCATTCGAGAAAGCTGTCGTTTCAGACCCACCATTTGAAGCTGTTCTGCACACCGCTTCACCTTTTCATTACAACGTGACTGATGTTAAGAAAGTACGTGGAGGCGATTTGTTACGTTGCTCACGCTGACGAAACAGGATCTTCTCGACCCTGCGATCATCGGCACCACCGGTATCTTGAAGTCGATTAAGAAGAATGCGCCTTCGGTGAGACGCGTGGTCATAACGTCATCATTCGCCGCGATCTTCCATCCGAGCAAAGGAAATCGGCCCGGTCATGAGTACTCTGAGGAGGACTGGAACCCCATAACGGAACAGGAGGCGCATGACAATATCATATCGGGCTATCGCGCAAGTAAGACCTTTGCCGAAAAAGCAGCATGGGATTTCCTGGAGAAGGAGAAACCCAATTTCACTATTGCAACTATCAACCCACCTCTAGTGTTTGGCCCAATCGTAAGCCTTGCTTTATCAAAATTGCTAGGACACATTGCTGACGGATGTGAAGATACATTCGATCGACAATCTCGACAGCCTCAACACGTCGAACCAGCGCATTGCCGCAGCGGCACAAGGCAAGTGGAAGGACGAGATTCCACCCAGTGGGGTTTACCTGTGGGTGGACGTACGTGACGTGGCGGAGGCGCATGTTGCTGCCTTGGAAAAACCTGAGGCGGCCAACAAGCGATTCTTCACGGTAGCTGGATACTTTACCAACAGAGACATTGCGGATATCATCAAGAAACACTTCCCGCAGTACAAGGAGCTCCCGAGCGCGTCGACGCCAGGAGGCGACTACCCCGAGGGCGGCATCGAGAAGGGTCTATACAAGTACACCAACAGGCGGACCATCGACGTCCTAGGACTGAAGTATAAGACTTTAGAAGATAGCATCGTGGATTCGGTCAAGTCATTCCAGTCGAAGGGCTTGTAATGTGTTTCTTGGTACGAGGACGGCGATAGATTATATAGGCGCAAGCTACGCCGATCTGTTACAGTGCGGTGTACTCATCTACGCGACCCAATTAGCATCGCTATATAGATCCTGAATAGAACGATGTATCGTGAACAAAATATTATCAGATTGTTGAGCTTGACATGCTTTATTTGGAACTTCATCGAAGGACTCAGAAGTTATCGTTTGAAGGTTTGATCATCACCAAAGGGACAAAGGTAGAGAAAAAGGTCACTTACAGCTGAGGTAGTCTACCAATGCGCCGTTGACTGCATGGAGGTGATGCAAGCTGCTATGTGGAGAAAGCGAAGACGATGAAAACCAGCCAGCGAGAAAAAGATTTGACTGGCGCGGCTCGGAGAAACGACCGACCGAGCGCAGCTGCCCCACCAACGCGTGTGTAGAAGCCCCTCGAACCCCCCCGCCAGCGCAACATTTAAACATCCTCCGCTACCTACGTCAGACCCAGCTTACGCACAACGCTCCACTTCGACTGTCTATATACGGTCGCGAAAGTGCATTTGTGTTATACCCAAAAGCCACCCCCCAACCGTCAAGATGCAAGGTTCGTGCGCCGCCCCGCGCCTGTAAACATAGCAGACGCACTGATAGATGATGATAGAGTACGAGAGAATCGCATGTACGTGATGCGCATACGTTCCCTTCTTTGAGAATCACGAGTAAACGGCGGATTGCTGACCGAGCTTGCCAGGGGTGTTCCTCAACGAGTTCTACCCGACCTTCGATGAGCACCGCGAACGGCTCCCAAGCCTCTACGTAAGCCTCGACAGTGTTGCGGGATTTGAAGGAGATGCTGACTGGGCGTAGATTGAGCATGCTATGCTCACGTTCGAGGGTCAGGCTGTACAAGGACTCGAGGCCATCACCGAGAAATACAAGGTTTGATCTCAGATCATTTCGGGCCCTGCATGTACTAATATACGGAGAACCTCCCATTCACTGATCAGGTGAAGCATGTTATCCCCGACCCGGAGAAGGACGTGGACATCCAGCCTACTGCCGCGGACAGCATTTTGATCGTGGTCACTGGACTGGTGCAGGTATGCAGACGCGCATGGTAATTGACATGTATGGTTTAAGCTGACATGCGCGTAGGAGCTTGGGCAGCCAATGCCGTTCCGTTTCTCGGAGACCTTTCACATCAAGCACAGCGAGCCTAACTGGCGCATCTTGAACCACGTTTTCCGCCTCCAATGGCCTGCAGCATAAGCGTCCATCTTGTCCCTAGGTTTATGCACAGCCAGTCAACAGCTGGTGCGGAACGGAGTGAGGGAACTGGGGGGATAACGCGAGGCCGTGGAATGGATGCACCGCAATGGTGATTACAAGGCATTAGAGGTAATGTCTTTGGGAATGGTTGTACTCTCTGGAGGCATAGTTGGTACAATATATCTCGCGTTTTCTCTCAGTCTGCGGCCTGTGCTCCGGCCCTGCTTACAGTTCGTTTTCCGAATATCGGTGTCTTTTCCGATCGACATGCTCCATAACCGTCACAGAAACGCTCCGTATCTACTGGCCACGGCCTCGGCACTTCCATCGGCGTTCACCCCGCCCAAACAAGGGAACAAGTCTTTTCCGCCTCATTGCCGAAGCTCTGCTCCGTGCCTAGAGCTTGATTCAGATATGATGGGTTTCATGCGCGGCAACATTTCGAAACTTCTCTCACATACAAACTCTCTTCATCGTTACCTCTTGTTCCCTTTCGGGCCCTTCTGACATTGCAATTGGCGCCATATCATAGCATAGCTCATAACTACATTTCATAGCTCTACCATGTCTAGCTTCATACAAAAGGGTGTCAAGAACATTCTACAAAAAAACCCTCACGATGTCGTATTCCTCTCTGCACTCCGAACACCCGTCACAAGAGCGCGGAAAGGCGGACTAAGAGACGCATACGACCATGAGATGCTCGCAGCAGTACGTCATATCAAACGATTCCCAGTAGCACACCCATTAACACACAATTGTCCAGGTTCTCAAAGCTACAGTCCAAAAGTTTCCAAACCTAGATCCCACAAAAATCGACGACATATGCATCGGCACCGTCCTCTCCGAACTCGGCGGCTCAAAAGCTGGCCGTATGGCCGCAAACCACGTCGGCATCCCCACCACAACCTCCTTTAGCACCGCGAACCGCGCCTGCGCATCTGGCTTAACAGCTATAACACACATCGCAAACTCAATTGCGGTAGGGCAGATCGATATAGGCATCGCGGGTGGCATGGAGAGCATGACGCGCAACTACGGCAGCAGAGCTATACCGACAGAACTTTGGAAAGACCTCAGAGAATCGCCAGTAAAGGAAGCGCGAGATTGCATAATGAGCATGGGACTGACATCCGAAAACGTAGCGGAGCGCTACAATGTCTCGCGCGCCGATCAAGACGCTTTCGCCGCCGAATCGCATCACCGCGCCGCCCGCGCCCAGAGCAGCGGCTTCTTCGATGCTGAAATCGTACCTGTTACTACGCGCCAGCTCGACCCGGAGGTGCCTGAGAGTGCAGAAGAGATCACGGTTACGAAGGATGATGGTATTAGGCCGAATACTACGGTCGAGAAGCTGGCCGCTATGAAACCCGCATTTAAGCCGGACGGTGGAAGTACTGCGGGGAATAGTAGTCAAGTCTCTGACGGCGCCTCCGCTGCTCTCATGATGCGCCGTTCCACCGCCACTGCACTCGGGCTTTCCTCGCACATCATCGGCAAATGGGCTGGTACGCAAGTAACTGGGTGCGCGCCCGATGAAATGGGTGTAGGTCCCGCTCTTGCGATACCAAAACTACTCGACTATACCGGTATCGGCGTGCAAGATGTAGGGATATGGGAGATCAACGAGGCGTTTGCGAGCCAAGCGTTGTATTGCGTGCGGAAGTTGGGGTTGGAAGGGAGTATGGAGCGGGTGAACCCCAATGGAGGTGCTATTGCGTTGGGACATCCGTTGGGGGCGACAAGTGGGCGTATGTTGGCTACGCTGTTGCATGAGATGGAGAGGAAGGGTGAGGCGTTGGGGGTGTTGAGTAAGTGTATTGGGACGGGGATGGGGATGGCGAGTTTGATTGTGCGAGAGTAAGGTTAGGTTAGGCAAATGTGTACTACATCATGTCCACGCGATTTGATGTGCAAAATTTATATCGGCAAATCCGCTCTTCATGCATCTAAATACAAAAGCACAGCGCAGAGCAGTGACCGGGGGTACTATACCTCAATAATACACGTGACACATATCCATACTGCCACCAATCTATGTCCACTCAACAGGGAAAATAGTGAGGTCCTATCAACCTTCTTCATTCAGCCTCGAATCAGTCGAAAGAAGACACACAAGTCAGCGGCAGACGTTCAGAGAAGATCGGAAGGTTTAGATACCGAGGGTGAATTCTACGCCGACGTCGATGTCGCGCGCCATCTTCACGACCTTGGAGAATTGCACGGATTTCTCGGCTGCGGCTTGGAGATCGTCGATGGAGAAGATCTTGAGGCCTGACTCGTTGAGCTATGATTGTGTTAGATCCAACAGTTCAAATGTGTCTTATTGTCAATAAAGGTGAACATACCAGCTTATGTGCCTGCTCCATGTTGGTACCCTGTAGTCGCGCAACAACCGGCGTCCTCAAATTCATCGTCTCGACAACAGAGATCAACCCCTTGGCAATAGCGTCGCAACGCACGATACCGCCGAAGATGTTGACAAAGATAGCAGTGACCTTAGGGTCTGATGTGATGAGCTCGAACGCTTGCTTGATGGCCTCGGGAGTAGCACCACCTCCAACGTCCAGGAAGTTAGCCGGGCTTCCGCCGTTTAGCTTGATGATGTCCATGGTGGCCATGGCAAGACCGGCACCGTTGACAAGGCATCCGATATCACCGTCCAGCTTGATGAAGTTAAGACCAGACTCTGAAGCCTTGACCTCATCAGCATCCTCCTGGGTAATGTCCCTCCAGTCAAAGACCTCTTTTTGGCGGAAATCGGCGTTATCATCGAAGTTCAGCTTAGCGTCCATAGCAAGAACCTGATGGTCGGTCGTCTCGGACAGAGGGTTGATCTCAATCTGCGTAGCATCGCGCTCCATGAAGACCTTGTACAACTTTTGTATGGTATCCTTCGCATCCTCGATGCACTGCTCTGAGAAGCCAAGTTCGGTCGCAATATTCCGCGCGACCTCGTCAGTGACGCCTTTGTGGATGTCGATTTGTGTGGTGATGATAGCTTCGGGGTGTTCCTTGGCGACGGTCTCGATATCCATGCCACCTTGCGACGAAGCGACGATGACGGGGCCTTGGGACGCGCGGTCCATGAGTATAGCAAGGTAAAACTCCCGACGGGCGAACTTGCGTTCGACGATGAAGACGGCATTGCAGAGCCGGCCAGCAGCTCCAGTTTGCTTGGTGATGAGCTTGTGGCCGATCATCTGGTCGGCAAGAATGGCTGCTTCCCGTGGGCTGTAGACGACCCTGACACCACCCTTGAAGCCATTATCGAAGGTACCCTTTCCTCGTCCTCCAGCAAGCACCTGTGCTTTTATCACCGCATCCTCTCCGCCTGTACCGGTTAGCACGGTACTATGCAAACCATTGGCTCAATCTCCATACCAATCTCTTTGGCCACCTTCTCTGCCTCAGCCGCATTGGTCGCGACACCGCCCTTGGGTACGCCGATGCCATACTAAATCCCGCAATTAGTTATCAATCTCCTCCGTTAAAGTACGCTATGGGATTCGTACTGATGCAAGCAGGTTCGCGGACCGGTATTCGTGTATCGATAGCGCTCTGCTCTGCTGTATCGCCGACTGCCTCAATGGCGTCTTCTGTTTCTTATTAGCATCCATATGCAATTGCGATGCACCTCCGCGTCAGAGGCTTAGGAGCTTAGGGAGGTCCATTGGGGAACGTACAATGGCAGCGCGGAGAGCGCTTGTCAGCGGCCGACTGCAGGCGAGCTTGTACATGGCTTCCGATTAACAGAACACCAGAAAAGAGAAGTATGAGGGCGACAGAGTTGATGGAGCTGATGAGACGAAGCTTGCGACCGACTTGCTGGGGCGTCGGAGGTGCCAAGGCCCGCCGAAGATTTTCCGGCTCGTGAAAATGTCTCGCCCAGAATGGTCGACCAAATTAATATCACGGCCACCAAGCTCGATTAATTCCTCAAAGTTGCACCCATGTCAAAGAGAAACAGTGACGGCGACGTGCTCTTCAACAGGCTCGCAGTGGGCGTAGCACAGGAACAAAATCTTCTAACTTCATTGCTAGGGGGAGATCAAGAAGCGGAACCCCGAAGTGAGATACCGGATGACGAAAATGACGATGAGGATCTGAAGTATCAGGGAGACGACGAGCAGTGCGTTGCTAAGATCATATATTTCCTAACTTCATTAGCTAATGAAATAAGGTTCGGAGTCGGAGCTAAGATCCCCAAGGACATCGAGAATGGGACTTTTACACGCCGAGTACCAACATCCGATGACAAGCTGCTCCAGCAGCTAATTGGCAAGAAAGCTGCAAGAGCGCATCTAGACGCAAGACAAGCCAGCAAGCACAGTGCCAAAATGCCAGGCCAGAAGCACGGCAAACCCCAAGCAACTCCAAAAGAAGAAAGCGAGGACGAAGAGGAAGGACGAGCATCCGCATTCAAATCTAAGAAACGGAAGACCGCGAAAACACAACCGGCAGAGCTGAAAATCAAAGAGCTCGAGATCAACGACAACGTCTCTCGTGGATTACCGACTGCGCCAGATCATCATATGCACGATAATGCTTCCAAAGAGAAGGACGGCCAAGAAGCGGACGACGAAAGTGAGGGCGAAGACTGCAGAAAGAACATCCCCAAATACAAGCATCAACAGTCTAAACCAGCAAGCTATCTAGACCAACTCCTCGCCGAACGGTCGAAGAAGAAAAAGAAGAAGTCCAAATTGAAGACAGGTGTTTAAATGCGCGCGCTGGAAACAACAAGTTAGCCTGCTAGAAGGTACGCTCAAATACCCGGTTCTCCAAAGTCCCAAATATTCGTATCTGCGCGATTCTTGAGAGTGTAACCATCATCCGAGAGAGCTGAACTTACTGCACCTTGTCAATGGACTCAGTAGACTTATTTTCGGTATAATTGTGTGGTTTGCAGTTTTGGGCGGCGGCAGTCCCATCTTTTGCACAAGACCAACGTTCCTCTACGATATAGGAAGGATACCTTCCACACCCCGTCAGTTGATCACGTCGCTGGATCCAGTCCGGCAGGTCTTCACCTTCAGCATTTGATTGGCAAGGTTAACTAGACTCACTCCTACGCGACCCAAGGCTTCCAGCCGGTTTACCACGCAATTTTGTTACGAATACCCTAATTTCTTGATAAACAGACCACTGACGTGTGTGAGCATGACACAGACAATCGGCACAATGATAGTAAACTTTTCTGCATTGCTGAATTCCGATACCGTGGTATCATCCACCAGTAGGACCCATGGAGACGGCAAAGGAGCTAATTAAATGCCGAGAGGGTGGTTGTGAAAGTTGTAACGGACAAAACCACAAGCAAATCTGTCCGCAGAAAGAGGTTCTACAGGAGCGGGGTCCCGCGGCCTAACCATTGCGCACCATCAACTCCCGCTTATGAAGACGACAGTGAGGCTGCCAAGAGTAGATACGACTACCGGCCAACCAACACCGAAGCCGCCGACGAAGACATTACGGTAACTGTTGCAGTAGCTAGACTTGTGAACAGCGTCACGTCGGTGTTACAGTAGCCGTGGCGGGCGCTGCAAAGTGGCAGTATCGGTCACGGTGTTGAAGTCTGCTAGGTCATTGCAAGTGCTATAGTACTCGTCTTCGACATATTAGTGAATGTAGCAGGAAGCTGCTGGGCGTACGTCGTCTCGACAGATATAGGAGTCTGCGTTTGCGCAGCCGGGTCTTTCGGGTAATTGGTCCAGACTATGGGCTAGGCATCCTCTGGCCCAGTCGCTTTGTTGAAGGGGGTCGGTGTCAGAGGCTATTGAGACCGTTGCGACGCTAGTAGCGCGGTGAGAAACATATGAAGGGATAGGGCGACGAGGCTAAACTTGTGAGTCTGGATGATAGCATGATCTCTCGTCTATAGCGCGGTGGAGTAAGACTGACGGAGTTGTCGGAGACATGTACAGTCAGTGGTGAAAGGTACTAAAAGAGCTCCAATTCGTATTTTACGGCAGGACTATTGCCGCTCTGGCACGAATAGGCAGCATCGGGCTTGCCTCTACTCGAATTGGCTTAAGGAGTAAAACGAAGCGAAAAAGGCTTCGGTTAACCACAGCCACCCATTCAGCCATCTCAAGCGGGGCAGGTATGTGAATTTTTCTCTTAGATTTTCTCGACTTTTGTCAACGATAAACCGTGTGGAGCGCGAATCTAGAAGCTGTCTTATTCTATGATGTGTAGCGATAGCAGAGGGTAATACTTAACCCGATACAAGATCAGGAACCTTTTGGGCGGAAAACTAATTTTTTTACTCTTTACATATTCTTTGACGCCGTATTTCTGGAATGTCTATTCGGTATAGCCAGTAAGGGCTAATACTTGTAAGGAACGGATGAATGCACCATTCAATATGGTCATCAACATACATGTATAATGCCTCGTTACTACACGTACCCTTTGACATAGAACTTGAATATATTCAGCCATAGTGATATATTACTTGTGCCACACAGTATATGTAGAATTGTAAATTGTTAGTAGGTGAATTATACAACACGTGACTACTTTGTACTCACATGTAGAGTAACAATGACTAAGCAGCCGTATTCCGACTTGGTCCGCATATCCCCACACTAGGCCTGCAGCCGCCTCACGCGACCACCTAGCTTGCGATGATCGACCATATCTCTCGCATATCTATGGCATGCGTCCCTCGTCCACTTAAAATGTTTCAGTACTTACTTTTTCCTGCTTGCCCAGGGAGCTCGGACGCCGCAGCCGACGTCATAGCTTTTTTTTTTTCAGCTCTCGCACGTTCGATCTTGATACTGCAGCTCTCTATTTTCCAGCGGTAGACTTCATCCCTGCCCTAAAATCCTATCCGCAAAACGTATGTAAAATAGCCTGAGGCTCTAACCATCCCTGTCTTTGCCCCACCTCGACTCACATGATTCGTTGTGAGGATGAGCGTTGTCCCTGAGCGCTCTGCACCTAGCCGCATCTCTACAGTGTCGACTGAATCGGAATCGAGTGCTGCAGAACGTCTGCAATGGCGCAACCACCCTCCGCTCATAACGCCCAACCCGGAACTAGTGGATTGTAACCCGTTTGAGCAAACGCTCAATCACGATCTTGTACTTGGGAAGGCAGAATCCAGCCGAGAGAGGACGTCATGTAGGAACGGTGTATGTGGCGATGCAGAAAAGGGAAGCGTTGGTGGGCAGGGGGTGGACGGTGGGAATGGTGTTCTTGGTTCAGGAGGCCCACAAGGCGCAGAGGACGAAGAAGGCGAACCGAAGAAGATGAGGTTTAGAGATAGGATCAGGCATTTTACGTGGACTTGGTTCACAATGACCATGGCGACTGGTGGTATTGCCAACGTCTTATACACTGGTATGCCATCCTCATCACAATACCCATGTCACTGTACGCGAGTACTTACACAGATCAAGTACCCTTCCGCTTTCACGGCCTGTACGCCTTAGGTTGCATCTTTTTCATCCTCAACATCCTCCTCTTTATATTCAATACCACTATGATATCGCTACGCTTTTACTGGTTCCCGCGAACCTTTAAAGCCTCGTTCCTCCATCCTACCGAAAGTCTCTTCATTCCTGCCGCGGTCATCAGTTTCGGCACAATCCTGATAAATATCAGTCAGTACGGCGTTGAACGGACTGGTACCTGGTTACAGGATGTTATGTGTATATTATATTGGTGCGACTGCGGTCTCGCTGTCTGCTTCTCTATTGGCATTTACCTTATTATGTAAGTTATCCACCCAACACCCTATGTATACTCACTCAACCTTATCGCGCAGGTGGTCCACCCAAACATTCACCATCTCCCAAATGACACCCGTTTGGATCTTCCCTGCATATCCTCTCCTCATCATCGGTCCTCACGCCGGCAACCTCGCTCCCAAAATCTCCGACTCTAACAAAGCCCTCCTCGTCATCATTTCAGGCTATGTCATCCAAGGCATCGGCTTCTTAGTGTCTCTGATGATATATTCAGCCTTCATCTACCGCCTCATGACACAGAAGTTACCCAAGGAGTCTCTTCGCCCGGGCATGTTCATCAGCGTTGGTCCGTCCGGATTCACCATCGCAGGCATCGTCAACATGGGTCAGCAACTCCCCAAGATAGTTCACAAAGACTTCATGGGCCCTGGTATGGGCGAACTCGCCGGAAACGTCGGCAAAATCTGCGCCAACTGGGTCGGCCTGTGGCTCTGGGGTCTTGCTCTCTGGTTCTTTCTCATCAGCGTCGGTGCGCACTGGTCCTGCGCCACACGGGGCAAAATGGACTTCGCAATGACATGGTACTCGTTCATCTTTCCCAATACGGCACTTACAACTGCCACCTTTGCCATTGCCAAAGCGCTAAACGGAAGCAAACCTATCCAATATGTTGGCTGCGCAATGACCATACTACTCATTTTGACGTGGTTTTTCGTCTTTGTGATGATGATTAGAGCAGTTAAGATGCGCCAGATTCTTTGGCCACAGAAACAGGAGGACAGAACCGAAGGTGGGTGGAAACAGCAGAGTGCCGAGGAGCAGCGACGGAGGGGGTGGGATGTAGAGGGTGGGGAGGAAGGGTTGGGGAGAGTATGGAGTCTGACGAGGACGTTTAGTCGGAAGGGGAGGGCAAGGAGAGATGGGAATGTGGTTGTGGCGGAGGATGGCGGGAGACGAAGGGGTTGGAGTTTCAGGGGCGACGCAACTCGAGGTGGATGAAAGAGGGTTGGGAAGACATAGCACGCAATTCAAGAGTGCAGTGGCGGTGTTGAATTTTCGTGGAAGTCATATAATAGATTGCGTTGCTTCCTTTCGCCGAAGGATTCCAGCGCTCACGACGAGCTTTGGCATGTAACCGCGGGGACGTAAAATTCCAACACCTACATTCCCACTCCTTCCCTTCTTACCTTCTTACCACCACTACTAAATCCCTCACTAAAAGAACACACTTCATATAAGAACGCTTTATTTCCTCCAGCAATCTATCTTATATCACCACAACGCACAGAGATCTACCATCTAGCCCAACCCACCTACCTCACTTTCCAAGCTCCCACCGCATCGACTTCGTTCCTCAACTCAGGCACTCAAACGCATGCAGACTGATTCCACGCATATCAAGACCGTCTTCCGCACACCTCACTCCTACTCCCATCATACCACACCAGACCACTTGGGGTCTTCAAAAGTAAAGGCCACACGAAAAACATTCAAAGCTCGATTCGATTCGATTCCAATCCAGTTCATTTCCTACTCCCAAAGTAACCCAAGCACCATGCAATGCTGCTTTGTACAAAAGTAGACTCCGATGCTATAATCCCCTATTCCAATTCCATCCCTACAGGGGGCAACCATGAACATGTGTGAGCCAAACGGCGCCAGAAAAAGAAGAAAACCCAAAAATCCCAATAATCTCGTACAAGCATGCAGCCCCTTGATGACAGCGCTATTCATTACCGGGCGGTGACACCTTATACACTCGCCGCCCTCCCATCCTCCTCTAAACGAAGCTTCAACAATAGCGTAGCTAAGATTCGCCTTCTTTTAGACCTTTTCCTACCAAAAACTACACCATCCAATATAATGCTGGCACAGGTTCTCCAGATTGGTAGCTTCCTTAATCAACCGATCGACCTGTGCCACAATACCCAACTCGCCACCAGCCGCAGCCCCAAAGTCCCTACCGGTCAACTTCTCCTTGACCCTGCTCAACACTGCTAACGCGCGAGCATTCTGCACCTCCTTCGCCTCCGCCTCGTTAGCCGGCTGGCTGTGTGAGTTGGTCGTGTTAGCGACAGAGGAGCGGTGTCTCGGACGCGCGAGAGAAGAAAGGTTGTGTTGCGCATCGATTTCGCTGCCGATAATGGATTGGCGGCGTTCAGAGGGGAAATTTGGTTCGTGGGGGGATTCGCGGTGGCCGAGGCGCCAGGTCAGGAGGGGGTCGTGAATGAACTGGGCCAGTATTAGTACGAACATCGAATAACGCTTCGCAAGGAATAATAACTTACAGCCTCGAGCACCGCCATAACGCTTTCCTTGTTCGTCCTCAAAACCCTCATGACATGCTCACACGTCGTCCTATAACTACCCTCAATGTTACTAACCTCCATCGCATACGTCAACATCCTCGTAAGCCTAAACGGCACCCTCTCCGGGTACTTCTCTCTATGCATGGCGACCTCAAAGCAGTCACCAAAATCGATATGCACTATCTTTCCAGTGACGCGGTCAAGCATAAGATTGGAGGGATGGCGATCGCCAAGGCCGAGGATATAGCCCACCATGGACATGACGGCGAGGGAGCGAGTGTAGTTGGTGCGACGGTCGAGCCAGGCTTCTGACGATTTGGACTTGAGCCAGAGTACGCGGTAGAGGTCTTGGCCGGTGGTGTTATCAAGGGCGTAACCGAATACTTCGACTTTTTGCATGAGGGTGAGACAGTCGTAGTCTGGAGCCATTTGGAGCATGATGCGGTGCTCGATGTTGAGTAGGATCTTGCGGCTGTCTCGATATTCTCGGATAAGAACGTGTAACGTATCCGAGTTCGGTACAAAACCTAGAAGACCAGATTGTGTCGACAATGGTACAGCAGCGTAGCGTTGGATGTTCAGATGCCTCTTGCGACTCTCAGTATCGTTCATGAGGAGCGTATTGCAAAGACCGAATAGCTGCATAACACGTTCGTCTTGGCGAATATCCTCATGACCCTTGAGAATATGCGTATGCGCCTTGCCATCACTGCCCATCATTTCCAACTTTCTCGGCCTCTGCTTGGACTGAATGACAGAAGCTACCGGGTTGAAAGACATGATGCGGATGACCGGTTTGCCGACCTGGTACGTTCCGGGCACAGCAAGCTCCAGATCTTGTGCATCTTTAAGCTTGGGCGAGACATACTGCAACTCCAAGGTCATAAGCGACGGGAGTTGTCGAGAGATCTTGCGGAATACCTGGTAGTACAAATCCCAAGCCTGATTGAGGTCGCCCATTTCACCTGATGTGCGGAAAGTATTGCACCAGTCACGCGCCTCCTGTAACTCCCGCCCAAACGACTGGATAAAAGAAATCTCACGCAGCGTCTCCGGACCACGGTCGATCATAGCATGCAGCGGTGCTAGAGTCGCAAACATCCCGTCGATGTTGTGGTCCCCAAAGTACAGTCTCGATGCCTCCTCGAGGCCCTCATGCCACTGCTCGTGCCACAAGACCGCAATACGAATAAGCTCATTACTGACCAGATCAGCTTGCTCGACAAGCTTAGGGGAGTGCTCGCGCATAGCTTCCATAAGCTCCTTAGCCGATCGTTGCCTGCGGGAAACATCTGACTTCATTGACACAGTCAACGGGAAGACCAGTGCCTGTGGGTGCGCTTTGCCAACTTCAATGAGCAACTGGTGAATTGACTGCCTAATCGTAGGGTTGGGCTGATTAATGCGCGCCAATAGTTGAGGAATGACTTCGAGCCAAGTATCGATGGGCACTTGTTTAGTGCCATCGGAGACCGTGCGATTGACATCCGGAATACCGCCATGGCTGAACCAAAGTGTAAGAAGACGAAGCGTATCCTGGAGCGAGCTTGAGCTTGACAACGCGATCGACTTGAAGAATCCAGTGATAGCCGGCACGATATGCTCATGTACCACACTCGGTGGAAGCTCAGTCGATTCACGATCCGCTTTCGACGTAAGTGAATTAATGACTTCGAAATTGGCCAGTGCCCAAGAGTGCCACGCTTTGTACCAGTCCTTGTTGTAGCGTGTCGCTGCGGAATACGCAGACAGTATCTCGTGAACCTGGTCGTGGTCCCATTCTCCGTGGGATAAGTCCTGTTGCCACTCTCCCACCTTGTGGTAGCATTTCGCGAGTAGTCGTTGGCATTCTGCAAGATTCGTTGGCGTACCATACATGCTCGATCCGTTTAGCATACTAGAGCCGTGCATTCCGTTGACGCCGTTAACGCCATTGGTAACTGCAAACGGATTGAGTGGGCTAGTAGCGTGACCATTCGGCATTCCGTTGATGCCGTTGATACCGTTGATACCGTTTGGGGCCATCATGCCGTTCTGGGCAGCTCTCACTCTCATGGCAACGTCTTCTGATAGACGCCCGGTGAATTCCTTTAGCGAATCCAAGGCTTCCTGCTGATGATGTGGCGTAGCCCACATGAACTTGAATGCAGCGTACGACACCGCATACGGAATCTTGTTGACGTTTTCTCGCACATTCGAGAAAACGCTCCCACTCTCAATACCGAGGAGCTTCTGCAAGCCCTTCTCGGCAAGGCCGTGGCGTTCGTTCTTGCGGCAGAGGTTTGTGTATTTGATCCACATGTCCATGCTCTCTTGCGGCGTAATGACTAGCTGTCGGACCTTCATCATGCGCTGCCAGACATCCGGATTAGGTTCAAGACCCTTGAGACGCTTCATCCAGGTTCTGCGCATGCTAGCTTGTTTCTCCAAGTTGCCGTCCTTCTGCTTGTATTGCATTATCTCCTCAAGCTCAGCCAACATCTGGACGCGAATCATGGGGAGATAGGCACGCTGGTAGGACTCGCCCAGTAGGGAGCTGAGTTCTGTGTCGAGACCCTTTCGAGCCTTTGCTATTTCCTCGGTAGCGATCTCGAAACGGTTGTTGTGGATGTTGACAATGGATGCGAAAAAAGCCCTGTCAGGTGACTGCTCCTTCATGACGCTGAGATACGAGTCCATATCTGCGAACTTCCCCAAACCCCACGCAGCCGCCGCGGCAAGCGGAGCGATCGCTTTGCGGTACTCTTGCGAGGCGTTGGCCCATTTCTCTTTCGAAAGTGTCGACAGGAGATCCCATTCGCCAAGGGCATGCAAACAGCGCATTTTGCCCATCGTAATCTCGAAAGAATCTGGCTCCTCGCGCTCACGCCGCTGGTACGAAGTAAGAGCTTCCTCCCACTTCTGTAGCTTCTCGAACCAGGTCTCTTTCAGCTCGACATCTTGATAGCCTTGCGCCTTACGCAAAATACCAAAAGCAGCGTCGGTCTGCTGGAGCTGATTATTGATGCTAATGAGCGCTTCGACTGCGCTAGCGTTTTGTTCAGCGTTGAACTCGAGCTCCTTGTAATGTAGAGCCTTGGCAAAAGCATGACACTTTCCGGCATACATCCCCAGAATGCGGACGTCAATCGGGAGAGCTTTGTCATCGTGTTCCATGAACTCGGCTAGGTTGAGTAGGATCTGCAGAATCTCCGGTGGGATGTTAGGCGATGTGAGAGCAGTCTCAATAGACCGCACCAGCTCTTCCTGGTACGGATCGTACAACTCCGTCCAACATGACACAAAAGCCGAGTTGAACAGACTCCTCGCAATTGGATTGTAAATGCTGGCCAAGGGCGTGCACGCTCGCAGCGCCTGTTGCGGGGATTCTCTCAGCAACTCCACGCTGAACCTCCGCATCCACTCGACCCAATCTTCCCTTGTAGTCTTCGACGAAGCCTCCCAAGCCTGCTTCAAATGCTGCTGGTTGACAGCCAGCTTCTTTGTGAGAATTTCTGCAGGATTGAGATCCTCATCATCTTCGCCGTAGCGCTCGTCGGGGCTCAGATCTTGCGGTAAAGGCTCTCCCTTCTGTAGTTTTGATACTATTCGACCATAGTTCTCATGAGGTACCTTATGCGTGACCAAGATCTTGTTGACAGTCGGGACGAAGTGAATGTAGTCCGGTCCGAGCTGGAATATGAGTGCGCAAAGCGTTTCCAGAGCAGTCTGTTTTATAGACGGCTCGTTCCCCGCAAGCACACGACAGATAGGATGGATGATCCGCGCCGCGAACTCTGAAACGTTGACTTGCTTAGACAGCCGGCCGAGCGTCTCCATAGCCAATTTGCGAAGGTGAGTGGGTTGACCAGGCTTATCGAACATCTTGACCATGATCGGGATGATCAAGTGCATATACTCTTCCGCGCTGGACCCAAAAATGAGAAACGCGTGTAACACCCTCGCGGAAGGCACACGTTGAGCGCTTTGATCTGACTCCATAACACCCAGCATGAGGGGTAGTACATCGGCCAAATAAACCTTGAATTCTCCTTCGAGCGAGCGGGCAATCGATTCGATAAGAGACAAAATCGTGGCCTGGAGTTGGGAACTGGTACCCCAATAATCTTGGATCGTGGATAGAATACTGGGCAGATAGGGACGAATGTGCTGGCGAACAATCCGAACAAGTTGACTGAGTTGATTGAAGTAGCCCTCGGTGCGCCCAACAGGTGCAGCGCGAATGACCTGCAGAAACCCTGGAACGACTTGGTTCAAGAAAGGCACACATTTCAAACCCATAGTAGCGTAGATATTCATGACAGCATCCACAACCGCTGAATGAAATTGGGACAGTGAGGTGTCCTTGAGAAGCCCCATGAGCGTATTGATAACGATTGTCGGATAGTACTCCTCATTGGATGGTGTAATGCCTTGCATGATCAGAGATACGTCAGTGACTGCTTGAGCTTCGATGATCAGATGCTTATCCGGAGACTGCTCCACGATCTTCTGGTATTCGTCCGGATCTAGTGCACCAATAGTACCCATGAGCTTGACAGTTTCGCGGCGAAGCTCACCCTCCGGCTCCGTCTTAACAATGTTCATGAGGATGTTCATGAGCTCAGGGTAATCCCGATACGGTTCCATGACATAGCCGGCATGAGTAGCAAGTTGTCCAAGTGCTCGTAACGAAGCGAACCGCTTTGCGTCCGAACCAAGATCTTGCATGAACTCCAGGATGATTGGCATAAGGTCCGGGATGTACTTTACCATACTCTCGCCGCCGACTGTAGCAAGATCGCCGATAGCCTTGAGTGTCGTAGAAGCCACCTCGGGAATTGGGTCCTTTGCTTTCGGCAAAAGAACCGCGACGATGGGATCTACGAGAGGCTTGATGAGATGGTCCGCAGCGCCGACAAGATTGCTGATGAGCTTCGCACTCTCTTCCTTACTCCGGGGGCTGTTCGAATAGTTGACCTCTGTTAAAAGCTGAAGCAAAACTTTGCGTAACGATGGGAAGACATAAGCCGGATTGACGGCGGTAAGACGGCCGATGATAGACATAGCAGCCTCGCGAATAACAAAGACCTCGTCGTTGAGAGCTAGAAACAGAGTTCGGATGTTATCCGCTTTTCCAAGGTGTCGATCAAAGCGGGCATCGAGAGCCATCAAGACCTCCCATCGAATTTCAGGATTGATGTCCCCCACGCCAACCGTAAGAAGCTTCTCAATGATATCGCCAACCACTTTCGTAGCTTGAACGCTCGTTTGATGCACAATAGGGTCCTTAACGAAGAGCTGACAGCATGTCAAAGCGGCGCGCTTGCGGATTTCAGGATTATCCGCCTCCACGTAGCGAATAGCAACATCGCGGACGAACTCATTCAAGACATGGCCTGTGAAGTCGAAGCTACCCAGGGTATGGAGTGCTAGCGCTATCTCGTTCTCTCGTTGATTGATTACTTGGGGGTCTTTGTGGTCTCGGGTCCAGATCTGAGGCGGTTGTGATACTTGGTAGGGGCTCCCTAGCGGGAGGTAATGTCGGCCTGCCAGGATCTGGCTAAGGAGGTCGAGAAGCTTCTCTTGAATGATCGGCCGGCATGGCGGGACATAGTGTGCCATGTCGACGAGGGCCTGGGTAAGGGAGTCGCTGAGTCCACAAGAGAAGATAGGGTCTAGGAGTCGCTCAACGTTCTTACTGAGAGCCTGACCGACAGCCGCAGCGATCATGCTCAGACATTGGAAGATAGGAGCTTCGTTGATAGCCTTGTTCCGCCTGTACACATATGTCAGTCAACAAATACATATAACTCCAACCATCACCTACGCTTTCGCGGTAAGCCCATCCTGAATGAACCCCAATATGCCATCAAGATACGGCGCAATAGCAACCCCCACTGCATTAGCAATCTGGCCAATAGCCACAAAAGCCTTATCCCGATCGCGATCCTTCCTAATCAACCCTTGCAGATGCAGCATGCACTGATGCAGATACTTAGTCGCAAACTCTGTCGGCGAATAGCTTGCAAGAATAGGGATAATAAGCACGACCTCGCGTCTAACGAGTGCATCGCGATGCTCTCTGTACTTCAACACCGTCTCCACCGTCTCTTTATACTTCCGGTCATCCATGAACATAGCACTCTTATCCAGCAGCTCCTTCATCGTAAGAAGTGACCCGTGAATAGCCTCGTTCGTGTTCAGATTGAAGCCCTTCAATATCTCGTCATAGACCCTGCCGAACCACAGCTGCCGCATCTGGGAGTCGCGTGGGGATATGATCTCGAAGCAGGCACTGATAGCTTCGGCCGCAGACTCCCTGATAAGGACCTTGGGATCGCGCAACGCAACCCATATAACCTCGAAGATCTGCGCAATCCACTGGTACATCAGCGTAGGCGAATTCTTGCCCAATTCTCTCAAAATCAGCACCGCAGCGAAGCGACGATTCTCGGAGCGTTCCATCTGCAGCCATTCTAGCGCAACCTTGACCTCGGCATCGACGACTTCTGCCGTAAGTGTTCCTCCTGGCTTTGCAAGTCGTCCAAGAGCCTTCGCCGCAACAACCATGGCGGTGTTATCTGTCCCACGCATTACAGTCCGAAGGTAGCTCGCGAAGCGGGTTGTCTTCTGGCCGGCATCGTCGCCGCGAAAGTCGATGAGGGAGTTGAGGGCGTAGATGCCGCCGATACGTTCGCTGGAGTCATTACTGGCTACAATGAGTTGCGATATACGCATAGTCACATTTTCGTAGAAGTGATTGAAGAGTTGCGGTGCAAGTTCTATGCTGTGTCAGTATGTGTATAGCTCCATGAGGGGGATTCCGTTGCGGAGCTCACCTCGATGAGCATTCTCGACTGTTTGGCGCAGCATATGCGCTGCTTTCTGGCGTGTGTCTTCATTTCTAATATTGTCAGCGTCCCATCACTATATCTAATCCACGTAGTTCCTCACTTTGAACGCAGCTCATGTACAATGCGATCCAGCGTGGACGCCAGCGGGACGGGCTGCTGTGGCATCGCCATGGTGACTTCACCTAAGTCGCGCGGCAGCTGGGGGAGCAGATGTATACTCTTCCATGAAAAGGAAGGCGGAAGAGTCCAGGAGGAAGATTATGAGGTATTTGCCAAATAAAAGCTGTTGCTGGTTGTCTCTTGCGGCTCTACATCAGGTGCGCCCGCGCGACGTTCACTAGCGCAAAAGCACAGGCCAGCTTTTGGACCATCAACTCTCACCGGCGGCCCCAAGCGGGACAGCTTGCACACCTGCCGTACCGCCATTGTCATCAACTTTACATTGGTCTAACAACCCCGCGGTGAGCCCAATTATTCGTATACAAAGCCCCCAAAAAGAATACATCTATGGAAAAGCAATCCGCCTCCCTCACATCACGCTTATGAACAGCAAACCTTCCGAGACAGTGCCCCCTGATGCTAAAACCCGTCCAGTAACCGGCCTATCTACCGACCACTCCGCGCGCAACACGAAAGCCTAGCACATGCAGGCCGACATTCGCATGTGCCTCCTTGCCAGACCTGCCCAACCGTGACGCATTGGTTGACCGGCAACCTACCCAAGAACCCCCTGGGCCACTCCTCCAATCAATCCTCCCACCTCGCTAAAAAAGATGCCTTTGAGCACTGTCTCGCCCTCCTCTACCGCCCACATTCCTGCGTGAACCAGCTTTTCTTTCCATTTCATCTGCTCGCCCTTGCTCAGCTCTTCCCATCGCTTGGCCTCCGTGTGCTTTTGAACCACATCTTCATGCCCCTCGTAAACTTCCGTGCTAAGCTGGCCGTGGGACTCTGGGTCTTGGTGAACAACGAGAGCTTTCCCCTTCACCGCAGCATCCTCGGAACTTGAGCGATGCAGGTGGAGGAGCTCAGCAAGTCGATGTCCTGTCTTCGCTATAGGCGAATTCGCGTTGTTGAACCTTGCAGCTTCACGCGCTTCGTGAATGACACTGCCCGGGGGGCTAAATGCCCTTGCCGCGTTCTGCAAACTCTCGGGTACCAACCCCTTAGTGTAGTTTCCCTCAGGGTCAATGAAGCCCTGGAGCATAAGTGCAATCGCCGCCACGATCATGGCGATGACCAAGTATCTCGCCGTGTCAGTGAGAGCCTTCCGCCCCGCAGTCTGCAACACATGACGTGACCCGGGCTTCTTAGCGAGGGGTTCTAGCTGGAAGGTCTCCACGTCGACAGAGTTGCCTAAGCTCGTCGATGCAAGGCGAAGGTACGCTGGGTTCTTACCCGGCGTACCTTCAGGCTTGTAGAAGGGCGAAAAAACCACTTTCGTCATCTGTAGTTCGTGCACCTGTTCGCGTTAGCGCTATCGTAGTAATCCATCAACATTCCACAACTCGTGCAAAGCTTACATTATAGTATGTTGCAAACGAACTGAAGTGCCCCATTGAGTTGTCCACTTTCGCATGATAATCAATGGTCAAAACGGTAAGCGAGACATCAATCGCAGCCACAGCAACGACCGCCTGATACCTTCCATCCGTGTCCTCATCTAGTAGCGCAACATCCATATCCACAGCCGCCTTCGCGTGTCTGCCCAGCTTTTTCCTTAAGAGAATCGGGCCAGGTGCTTCTCCATACAATCTCAGAACCCACAACTCGACGCCCGTTCTATTCGGCTTATTCGCGAGCAGCAGGATATGCGACGGGGATAACCAGCGCAAACACCTAATTTTCGGTCTGCCCTTCTTCTCGGCTACATCTGCGAACGGTACAGAGTACACTTTCTTGGAATGAGACGATTCGCGCACGCTTCTCTTGCCAAAATCGTATTGTATGTGTTGGAAATAGACGTCGTAGTCGGTGCAGTACGCAACGTAAAACTTTCCAGCTCCCAAATCAAAGATGTCCAGATCATTTGCTTCCTGACCCTTGTGTAGCGCTATTCGTTCGATAATGTCCTTGGGATTATCCGGCCGACTCGAAGTCGCGTTAAAGACAACAATCTCGTTCTCGTCGCCCGCTAAACCCGACGCAATGGCACCGATGCGCTTGTTAGGCGTGCTGGATATGCTTCGTGGGGGCGCCGATAGGCGTACTATGCGCTGGTATGCGTCGCGTTTTGCGTTCTCAGTTGTGGGGGGCTTGAATAGGCATACTTTGCTCAGGATCTCGATGTTGCCCTGTGGTGTCTCTTCGGCTTTGGCGTTGCTTGTCCGTTTAGGAAACTTGACCTCGAAGGACTTGAGGTGCTCGTTCTCGCCCTTTGAGCGATCTTCCTCGCTGCTGTTGATGCCTACTTGCGCATTAGCCACGCCCCCCAATACTTCGCAGTAGCGTCTTCAGTATCTCCAGAAATGCACCCACCAGCATACACAATCAGTCCATCCTTCGCGCCCAACACCGCTAAAGACGTCACCGAATCATCCTGGCTCGCTTCAATCTCGGCACATGGGTCGACGTTCGGCGCTCTCGAGGTGAAATCAAAGACCGAGATCTTGTTCTTAACGCCGTGGCGACCTGCTCCGCCTCCGCCGCCCACAACAAGGACCCCAGGTTTGCTGCTAGCGAAACTCGCGGCGTAGAGCGGGTACGAAGCTATCACTATCAGTTGACTGTGAACCCAAGAGCTGTAGGCGCATGTTCCGTACTCTTCGCTTTCGACACCGCTGGCCGCGACATTAGGTCAGGTTCTTGCGCCCGGAGGACTCCTTACAATCACGAAGTCTCTCGGTCGCCACTTAAGTATCAAAAATTGGTAGAAATTAAAGGAGGTCTTACGCAAAGGAGGAGGGAAGAAGATGAAAAGCGCAGTGTCAAGGCGACGGCGCTTTTGTTTGCTTTTGTTGGGTGTGTCTTTAACACGTTGCGCGGGATTCGAGCGCAGGCACTTGGGGCGTCATAGCCCGAGCTGTAGCTCCCCTAATAGGGCAAAGCTTTGTTTCTTCGCTAATCGATAAGCGCAAAATACGAACAAGGAAAACACCCAACCAACCGCAACGACATCGAATGCTTTCCAAAAGTTCCTCATCTAATTTTGTCAACTGTCGAGTGAAACACTATCTACTACAGAATCCTGCTACACCAGCCCACCAGCCTCCAACTTACTCTCTGTTCTGCCCGTGGTCGCCCACACCATCTTCTTCCATCTCACTAACGAGATATTTTCATCATTCGCAAGCCAGCCTCACAAAATACGCCGTCCAAAACAAAACGATCCACTGAACGAGCCGCCAAATCACGCCGCGCGAACAAACGCCATAGGGGGATTCTCTTTCAAACAAGGATAACACGTACCCAGAATGCTCGCTAAACAGAGGCCAATGTGAGAATGGAGAGATCCAATACAGTATGAAGGTGTGATTATCTATGTTTTCGAAGTGTCTAAAGAAAAGATAGCAGAGGATCACTGGGGCACTGGGATGGCACCCCCGTTTGAATGGCTTCCTTGTACAGCAACTTGTGCTTGAGCCGCGGCCTGGACGGCAGCTTGCGCAATGACGTCGGCTTGGTGGACGGCAGCTTGAACAACCTGTTGTTCGTCGGGGTTAAGATTCTTTGTAAGATTTTCGTAGAGAGCAGGCTGTTCTTGCTGAAGGCCTGTTATTGTTAGTAAATCTTGAACTTGCCGATACTAGGGTGAGATTCGTACGGAGTAAAGCATGCTTGAACATGCTGTAGGGCTCGACTTTGTCTAGCGGTGTCTCCAGAAGACTCTCCTCTTCGAGCTCGTCATCATCGTCGTCACTAACGGCGGTGAACTTCTGAGCCTAGATAGTGTCAGTACTGTGATCGACCTTTGTATATGATGGTACTTGCCTCCTCGTTAAGGAACTCAAGGTACGCGGTGCTCTCATCCTTCACGTCTTCTGCCTCGTCGGTTTCATTGTTCCAATCCTGCTCCTGCTCCCACTCGTCATCCTCTTCCTCATCGTAGTCATTCGCGAACTCGAAGTTGTCCTCCTTCTTCGCCTCTTCACGATCTACAATGCACGTTAGTACGCATTCTTAAATTCGGTCAGTCATGCTCACTCTTCATAGCTGCAGGCAAGGTCTGGAATAGGCGCACAATGCCCTGTAGCAGGCGAGGCCAGCCCTGCTGAACGCTGACTGGAACATCCTGGCCTTTGAGAGTGAGAAGTGCGCAGATGCCTGAGACACACAGCTTTTTGTCATGCACTCTAGTGAAGCTGTCGATGTTTGAGAACCAAAGGCTGAAAAACTTGTTGGTCCAGCCATTTGTCTCGAGCACATGAAGCGCCAACACCGGATTGTAGTAGATGGCGTTGATAACCACCTCCATAAGGTGTATCCGCAGGGACTTGACCTTCGGCTCGTCGTTCGTTAGCACACCCATAGTGAGCGACACGAATTCTGGAACGTATTCGTCGACGTGACCGCGCATGTTTAGCATGATGATCTCCGCCAATTTACAGCCGCATATGCGATCTACACCTCCAACTTTGTCGTCTTTGAAGATTGTCCGCACCATATCGACGATCGCATCGAGATATTGCCGGTTCTGTATCAACGTCTGCGTTCCATAGTTGACGAAATTTTCCAGGGCGGGTAGCATATCTACAGTAAATTAGTTTCCAGCCCCAGAGAGATATAACAATAGCCTGTTACCTTCAAGATACAGCTCAGCACCAGCCTTAAATGTCCGATGGATCAGTTCAAAAGCTTGCCACATCGTGCCGGAGATGCTCTTGGCGGCAAATGTGCAGCTATCAATGATCTCGAACACTTCGTTGTATAGATCTGCAAACAGATTAGTTTGAGAGTGGAGGCGAGTGACACGATGAAATCGCGTACCATATAGCTTGTTCTCAAGCGTGATGGTGATAACCGGCATCAGGATGGTCTCCAAATGCAGCAGAACATCCGGCGTGCTCTCTAGCGTAAGGATGAGGGTACCGATGGTCTGTAATACACCAAGCGCAGTGATGCTTTTCTCGTCTAGGAAATCGCCGTACTCGTTGTCATCACCCTTCTCTTGATTGCGCGATACCAGCTCTTGGACAATCCGTAGGTAGGTATCCCGTAGCTGCTCGCTCAAAGCGACCGCGAAGGGTGTGAGCTCTGGGGCGAAGACTTCAACGAACTCTTCCATGACGTTGGCCAGAGCATCAACATCGACTTCGTTCGCGAGTTTCAGTAGTTGCTGCATGACTTGAGGGATATTTTGTTTCATGTTAGTTCGGATGATGTCGTGTCGGATGAGTGGTTGAAGTGCCAAAGAAGCGGAAACCCGTACAGGGAGAGTTGGATCCGCCATCGACTCCAGAAT
The DNA here is from genome assembly GCA_030770425.1 of Darksidea phi. Taxonomy (NCBI): domain Eukaryota; kingdom Fungi; phylum Ascomycota; class Dothideomycetes; order Pleosporales; family Lentitheciaceae; genus Darksidea; species Darksidea phi. The sequence goes on along the minus strand of JASJFT010000022.1, from coordinate 250,094 downwards.
ATTACGGTAGATAATGATGAGGTTGCCCGGGTCCTTGAAGTCCAGCTGCTCAAATTTCTCCAAAGTATCGCACGCACGAGCTCGGAGGAATCCGTGAGGGCTACGAAATTCAGGGAAGACGTGACGGACGAAAAAGTATTCCACCTGATCTGCGATCGGACTCTTCTTCCCAAGGATAACACCTGAGAGGGTGCCAATCATACGCAGCGCACCCTCCTTTTCCCTCGGGTTTTTCTCGTTATCCGGTGCAGACTCGTACCGGTTAACTATTTCGTTGACGAAGTTGAGAACACTGAATGTCTGCTTCCGTCGACTCTTGGTAAGCGTGACAAGGAAATTGGTAGCGGCAACATCTGGCGCAGTGACCTCCTCATAGAAGTTCAGCTTCCGGTGCAGATATTCTTGTGGCTCGTCCTCGAAAAGCTCAATGTCCTCATCCGATTGGCACAGGACGGGAAATATTAGGTGCGAGATGAGGTTGTCGGTGTGCGGCTTCAGCAAGTTCCACATGGACTTGGGCTTGATGCACTCGTCCAAGAAGCTGAGGGTGTAGTACAAACTGGCCTTGGACAGCCACAACTGCTTGGCAACCCATTTCTCCACCTGCTGCAGATAAATCTTGAGGATCTCGGGAGCGAAGTTGGCAATGAAGTACTTGGCGACCTCGGAGTAGTCGATGTCGTTGTTCTTGGTCAGCGCGGAAGGGTTACCGTATCTATTTAGTATTAGCCGACACGAATTTTGGCCAATATGCTGCAAGCACCTACCTGACATATAGCCTATTCAGGTTCGCATACGACCACTTCTTTGCCTTCCACCAATGGTTTGTCTCGCGCTCGTCGGACTCGTCAGCTAGGGAGCACTCTGGAGGCTCTTTGCCCACGACGGTCAGAAACAGAGTACACCAGCCGATCATGGTGTTCTGTTCGCGCAACGAGGCGGGGAGGTCGAACTGCGTCTCGGTCAGCCTGCGCTCGGCACCATAAAATAGGCTTCCTCACGTATATCGCGTGCTTGTACACCTTCAGCACCGTCCTCAGAATCTCCCCAGCCTCCATGCTCGTCTCATTGGCCAGCTGGTTGCCGAGATTGAGCAGCTGTGGGAATGACATGGCCACGATCTTGTCAAAGTCGGCACGGTTCTCGCCTGACTTGAACCTGTAGATCTTGCATATTGCCAGTAAGCACTGCACACCCGCAAACACAGATGAAATATCCCCAGCATTCAGCAGTTGTATAGTAATATCCAGGAAGTTGGGCCACTTCTGGGGGAAGTCGAACGCGAGGATCTTCTGGAGAGTGGGGATAAGCTGAGCGCGGATGTTGGTCTGGGAGGCGACGAGGATGGGGACGAGGCGGTTCCTGAAAGACTGCTTCTCCTCCTCCGGTATCGGTTTGGCCTGGCTAAATTCTTCGGCGGGGCTCCAGCCCTTCGAAATGCGGTTCTTGAGGTAGACGACAGCTGGGCGCGCAATTAGTACTGCAGGGCGCCACCAGCGGTGCGGGTGTGGGCTTACTTGACAGCCGGATGGCTTGCTCCTGCTCGCTCTCTAATATGTTCAGCAGGGCATCCGTGAAGCCGGGCTGCTCCTCGGCCTAGGGCTGTTAGGACGATACACAATGCGGTGAACTGCAGCTCGGGTGCCTACATGTCTAAGGTCGAGCTCAGCAGCCTGGCGGATGGCAGCATTGGCGTCGAGCGTGTTCTTCACGCGCTCCCGCAAGGCCGCGACATCCATCTTGGTGGTTGTTTAGGTGTTGTGGTGTTGTGTTCCAAGGTTTCGCGGAGGATAACGTGAGCTCAAGTCGGTGCGGTGAGCAGCGCGGGGGAGGGCAGGCGAGATCAACGCTTGCTGGGCGCCTCGAGGCAGTGATCGCGAGGTGAATGCGCGAGGCAAGTGTGTGCGGTCCACTGTCAAGCCTGGTATTTTGCTTCTCTGACGCCCTTCGGCGTGTTAGCAGGGTTTCTAGCAAAAGAAAGAGGGACTGGTGGGGGTCGAATTTGCAGGTGCGAAATACGAAGCTAATGCGTTAGCGCCGACTGCACGTGGCTCCTTCATAGTACGCAGCTGCCGGCAGCGACACGCATATCTGTTACATGTTCGATTTGGCCTCCATTTCATCCACTAAGGCTAGCTACGAAGACTACGCTGGAGGTAGTATGCCCCACTGTGCTAGGCAGGTACCCTTCAATCTCTCTCCCTCCCGCCCCAGCTTCTTCCCCGCATTCGCGAGTCAGGCAACTCCTCCCGACCTCAAGCCGTCCTACAAGTACAAGCTGGCGCAATTGCAAATGTCACTGTTTCGCCCTGTCAGCACGATCCTATCCAACGTCGCAAGCCACGTATCTGTCCAACCCTTGAACCCAGGCCATACGAAAAGTGAAACTCACCGTTTGATCAACTCCTGACACGTCCCCATCTTTTGGAACAACGTTGGATCCCCGATAATTCTCGCCGCATTCTTGACCTCCCTGCACGTCTCATCCAGCCTCGTGATCACCCTCACGATAGTCCCTTCCATAACATCCGTCAAATCCGTGATGCGGTTGAAAGACATTCCGCGCGCCCACTCATATACAACTTCCACCATACCAAAGCGCGGCTTGCTTACGAAGTCGTTGGAGTCGTCCGAGGAAAGTATGACTTGGTGAAGCGTCTGTAGTTGGTTCACTTTTTCCGAGATTTCAACGATCTTGGCAACACCACGTTCAAGGCTGGCGGTTAGTGTGGGTTCGACATCAGTCTTTTCTTGGAAGACGAATGCGGACAAAAGTGCAACGATTTCTTCAGGCTCATAGGTTGCAAGGACGTTTTCTAGGATTAGTTCGGTTAGGACAAGCTCGTCGGCAGAATGGATCTGGCAAAGACGTTAGCGGGATGTGGTAGCTAATGGTAGGATAAGGCTGGCATACCTCGCATGCAACTTTGCCTTTGAGCTCGACACGGGAATCCTCATCGACGAAGCCTAGGTCCTTAAGCACGGATATTCGTTGTTCGTAGTCTGGAAGGAGTTGGAGGTTTTGATCTGACATGAGCTGTCGGAGCTGGAGAATGTTTTCTTTGATGAGCCACTCATCGTGTTCCATGGCAAACTGCAGTCATCAGTAAAGCATTGGAAGTTGAAAATGTCTTACTTACGTGCTTCAGGAAATCTGGACACTTCAGACACTCCCGTTGAGTAGCTTCTTGTCCTGCTTTGGCTCTAGCCATCTCGACTTCTTTGAACTTGAGCACTTTGATGCGGTCGTAGTCATACTCATCCCAGTCCTGGTAGTTCCAAGACTGACATAGAGGCACGAATTGATCTTGCGCAAGTTTGAGAGCATCTAGTGAAATGTCAGTTCGAGCAACAGAATAAGTGCCGTGCGGATTATAACCTCTTTTCTTGAACAAGTTGTCCACGCCTTCTGGGATATCAATGATTGTCTGCGTCAAGCACTCAATGTCATTGAGCGGAATGAGTGCTCGCTTCAGAATAAGATCTTTTGGATTCTTTGGCAACGCACGGAAGAACTTTGCGAACGGGGGTAGATATGGTAACAAATCATCAGCCCTGCGTTGGTGGTTTGCTGCAATCTCCAATACTTGGACAGTGGGTTCGTTGCCCTTACTGGTCCCTTCTCTCGTAAGCATGCCGACGGTGCGCACATTGTTCTATGGAGGTTAGCTTGTTCTGCGTATTTATCTACATACTATGTATACCTTCTTGTACACTACCAGTCGATTCGGTCCAAGTATTCGACGGCCAACTGGGTTGATCAGCAAGGCTAGATGCAGCTCATTCGTGAGCCGTTGATAGTCCATGCAAGATTGGTGGCATGCTTCAAGGTCGAGATCGCATATGTCGCACGGTTCCCTCTTCACCTTTTCGAGATCTGCCTCTGAGAGCTTGACTTTCTTCTCGTGTTCGGGTAGTAAAGCCTGAGTCGCGTTCTCGCTGAAGCTGCGCTTGATCATCTCTTCGATCTTTAGAGCTTCTACGCGCAACAAGTTGAGTATCATGTTGTATGTAAGTCGGAACTGCGACCGAAGCTTGGTGGGCTCTCCCAGCATCATCTGCCTTAGACGTGTAATTGGCGGTGCTTCATCTGCTCCCGGCGCGCAGATGATGACTGTACCCACGGTGTCAAGGCCTCGGCGTCCTGCACGTCCGGCCATTTGAGTGTACTCGCCAGGTAAAAGATCTCGGAATTGGCGACCATCGTGTTTGCGGAAACCAGAGAACACTACAGTTCTGGTCGGAAGGTTCAGACCCATAGCAAACGTCTCTGTCGCAAAGAGGATCTTCACCAGTGTTCGGGCGAACAAAATCTCAACCACTTCCTTGACAATTGGCAACATGCCGCCGTGATGCACCGCAATGCCTCGACTCAGCAACTCTCTCAACCTAGTAATCTGAGGAAGCCCGCGGTCTCCTGGGCTGAGTCTAGCAAGGGATTTCTCGATTGTCATATGAATTGCGCTCTTCTCCGTGGCCGTGCAGTAGTCGAGATTTGAAAGAGCGTCGGCATTCTCTTCGCAACGTTTCTTGGAGAATACGAAAATGCATGCAGGAAGTAGATCCTTGCTTCGTAGGTGCTGTAGAAGGTGAACCCAGATGTTGCGGTCTTGGGCGGCCGACGTTCTACCTCCGCCACGTCCTGTCCTGGCGATGTTTCCACGACCTCTCTGAGCAGGTGCACCACCACCACGCTGAGCACCTCCTCGTTGTCCTTGCTGCTGACCTCTGCCGCGTTGGTTCTGGCCTCCTCTAACGCTACCACGGCCACCACCACCTCGACCTCCTTGGGTCTCGCTTGTCGGTGGCGCCTTCACCTTATCTTTGCCGGAGAGAATGTCGTTGGCTTCCTTCCAACCAATTTCTAAAAACTTTTTATCCGCAGTAACGATCTTGTGCATGCTTTTATTGGCCCAAAGATAGTGCTCCAAAGGGACAGGGCGTTTAGGCGTGGAGATGACATATATGTTCTTCTTCTTCGTTCTCCCCACCCAAGAAGCGAACTCATATGTATTTGGTACTGTGGCTGAGAGGAGGATCAGGGTCACATGCTCCGGAAGCATGATAATAACCTCTTCCCACACGACGCCTCGTTCTAGATCGTTGACGTAGTGAACCTCGTCAAATATCACAAATTCAACGTCTCGGATGAGATCCGCGCCGCGGTACAACATACTCCGGAGAATCTCAGTAGTCATGATGAGGCAACTAGCCTCAGGACGAATCTGAACGTCTCCTGTTAGGATCCCAACATCATCGAAGGTGAGCCGGAAATCGCGAAACTTTTGGTTACTAAGCGCTTTAATGGGGGAGGTATAGATAGCCTTTGTCATATGTTTCGCCGCCAAAGCTATGGCATATTCGGCAACAACGGTCTTACCAGCAGAAGTATGAGCAGCGACAAAAACGGAGTCGCCATGTTCAAGGTGATAGACAGCCTCTTTCTGAAAAGTGTCAAGCTCGAAGGGGTATTCGCGCGCCGGTTCGGGAACAAGTTCTCGAAAATTGTGGATGTCTCGGTTGACATCCACCATATGGGCCCATTCTTTACCACCCTTCTTAGAGGCAGCCATCGAGAGTGTCCCATGAGGAGCCAATGCCGGAAATTCAACGGGCAGCAAAGAATCAATTTCTTCGTCACCAGTCGTCTGGGACTCATCTTCAAGTGTGGCAACCCCGTTCGTCTCTTCGATACCATCGTTCCCGGTATCATCGACCTTTGTCGGTGCCGGCTCCTCACCGAGCGTGTCCTCAACCTCCTTGGCGATTTTTGTGTCAGTTGCGGGCTTCTTCTCGAAATCAAGCCCCCGTGTGAAGCCTGGCGGTATCTCTAAAAGGCCACCTTCGGTACTGAAGTTGATCACTCGGTCAAGCCCGCCTGACGGCTTCGCATTGGCGGTCTCCTGGCGCAAAAGTGCTTTTTCTTCAATGGCGGCAATAGCTTCCACGCCATCCAACCCGCCTGGTGCAAACGGGAAAAAGCCAGATGCGCCACGAACAAATTCGGCTCGGGTTGCAGGCTTCCTCAAGAGTGATGTCGAGTTCTTCGCTGTAGCAGAGTTCGCTGGTACTGTAACCTCTTTATATCCTGTAACACGGCCCTCGAGGCCTTCGCGCGTGAACCGGATGATGGTACGTGTTTGAGTCGGAGCGATTTCGAAGAGGCCGCGATAGTCGGTAGGTGCTTCCCACCGCTGCTGCAATTGATTCAACCACTGCACGTTGAACGACCTTGATGGCTGTAAGAATTCATGTTCGAGCTCTTTTTTGATGTCTTCTTTAGTCTTCCGCGATCGTTTCAGCGGGCGTTGTTCGCTCGCTCGAATGTCTATCCAACCTGGATCATCTATATCCGCAGAACTATAGCCGAGCCGAAGCCGCTCAAGCTCCATTGCCAGTCCATCCATGTTCGCACTGTAGCGGTGGTTCTGCAGATGTCGTGAAGCTCAGGTGCTGCAGTTGCAGGAAACAAGGTGACGACAAACAATTAATGCCAAGACTCGGCGTGGGAAAGAGGCGATCGCGGGGCGAAGACCCACTCACAGTGTCCCACGTGCAGAAATATCGTGCTTATAATAATATAACTTTGCGCCTCAATACATACTACGCTATTAACAGAATTGGTCAACGCCGTTGCTATGCATAAACGATGGACTTCTTTTTCGAACCTCTCCAAAGCCTTACGACCTCTAAGATTGGTTATGGGGATTTCACCACATGTCTTCCATCCCCGCCATTGCTTCCATTTCGGCTGCAAACGGATCTTCTACCTCTGCAGTTGCCGTCTTACGCGGCACGTTTGTAGGCGCTTCACTTTCGGCCAGCAATGCGTCTAGCTCGTCCTCATCTGGGCCACCATCTATGGGTGCGCTCGCTGTGTCATCTGTCTTGTCTGGATGCTCGTCTTGCGATTCGCCTCCTTCCCGGTCATGAGGGATATTATCCGTCTTTACGCCCTCCATCCGCTCCACGTCTGCCTGCGGTGTCTGATCGAGCGCGATAGGTTCCACATCATTCTCGCCCTGCTCGGTAGCGTGCTTCGGTTTCCCCTCGTCTATCCATTGCTTCCTCATGAGCTGTATGCGCTTCGTGTGTCCCAATTTCTCGATGATAGTAAGGCCGTCTGCGAACTTGGCACGGGGGTAGAGATCGTCGAGCCACAGCTGGTACATGTTAAGCATTCGCGCAATGTCGCTATACTGCGGTATTGTCAGCTTGGGCATGAGACACTGCACAAGGAAGCTTTACTTCGTGGCCTTTCCCTTTGAACTTCAGCCGCTCCTTGGTTATCTTCCGCAGCTTAGGAATGCCTGGGTCCGATAGGAGCCTACTCTCGTCGAGCTTAGGAATCGGCTGCCGTTTCTTTACAACCGTGATCTCTTCATCAATGCCTAATCCTGCGTCGTCGGCTGGCTTCTGGGATTTTGGTGCTTGTATTTGCGCCTGAATGTTGCTTGTATCAAAGATATCCTGGCCGTCTAGTGTGCCATTGAGGATAGCGTCTAGCTCATCGTCAGGAGGGATACCGTGGGCTGGTGAGTCGACCGGAGCCATGACGCCAGTTTGTGAGTCTGCGTTCAAGTCTTTGAAATACCCACAATACCCCACAAATCGTATTTCAGGATGACGACGATCACAGGTTCCGGATCTTCGAAATGGCGAATTGTTGAGAGGTGCAGGTATGTACTGAACGCTGCGATTGATAATCTGTCCGATGCGACAGCGCGACGCGTCCGAGAAGACGCGCCCAGCGCGTAAAGAGGTTGATGACATAATGCTCGCCAAGATCGAGCAAATGCCACTAGTGCAACCTCAATTGTAGCTGCATTCTGAACTTTTTGATCACTGCCGGCAAACATCGCCCACGTGCGAATAACGACTAGTTTTCAAGAGAATACAACTGTGCCACGCACCCTGCTAGTGGCAGCTGATTGCAGCAAACTATCTCCCGGTGCAACGCTCGACTTGCCCGAGTCAATCATCGAGAAAAAGCGATAACCCAAGCTCTCGCACCTTCTACCTCTGCTCTCGAAGGCTACTACGGTTACAGCTGCCTATCGCGCAATGGCTGCTTCTGATTTATCGTCTGAGGATTCCATCAAGATGAGACTATATGACTTGTTGCGTCGTGCACGTGCGATCAAACGCAGCACCTCTATCGACCCTCCTCTTCAGGTGTCGGCGCTCTTTGACGACGACGAGCCACCCTTAGTAGTCCCTACAGAAAGCGACAAGGAGAGCCATAATTTTGCTGTTGAGAGTGCGGCAAAGAGCATATTCTACGCCAACCTTGTAAGTCAGCAGTAGGGCACTAAGACGCCCGAGCTCACCTATCCTAGGGCTCGACTCGCATTGAAGATCCATCCTTCGTAACAGTATGGAATCTTTTGGACATACTCCAGTACTGTGGAGACCGAGGTGAGCTTTAGTCAACCATGTGTAGTATCTTAGTCTGACAACTCTAGATTTGTGTTCTCCGCAGCTCGTCCTACTCTTGCTCGAGGAGTTGCTCGACAGTCTATCAATCGACGGGTGCCGGATCGCGCTCGGCTTTCTCGAATCTCGGAGGGAAGTGCTTATTGCTGTAAGTTGGACCCTGCTCAGTGTGTGTTGAATGCTTAGTGTGTCATAGGCAAGATCTCAGAACAAAGACTTGGTTATCTTGCGCTTGTGCAACGAGCTGCTTCGCCGCCTCTCCCGGGCAGAGGACCCTGTGTTTTGTGGACGAGTATACATCTTCCTCTTTCAGAGTTTTCCACTAGGCGACAAAAGCTCCGTGAATTTGCGTGGAAACTTCCACACCGAAAACGTCACGACTTTCGAAGATTATCCTAAAACGTCGCTTCCCGCAGGAGATGAGATGCAGATAGATGCGAGCGGCCCTAGAGACACAGTGAAAGAAGGAGTGCAAGCAGGAGAGATGGCTGTCAAACTAACAGAGGCCGAAAAAGCGACTAGGGAGGGAAAACCTACCATGTCGGTCGACGAGCTTTATCCAGTGTTTTGGTCGCTGCAGCACTCATTTTCGAACCCGCCTCGGTTGTTCGAGGAAGACAACTTCAAGGAGTTCCAGCGGGGTTTGGAGGCTACATTGGCAAAGTTTAGGGAGGTGCCCAAGGTCATTCAGGCCGGGGACTCAGCTCGCAAGACAGGGGCCCAGTCACAACCGGGTGGCGACTATGACGAATTCGCAAGCACATTCAATCCGAAGTATCTTACAAGCCGCGACCTATTCAAGCTTGAGGTATGCGTCACTCTCATCATATTGCTGAGGAGCTATGACTGATGACCCGTAGTTGAGCGACCTTGCCTTTCAACGCCACATCTTGGTCCAAGCACTGATCTTGATCGACTTCCTCTTGACGCTTACAGAGAAGTCCAAGAGCAAGCCAAACTATCAGAATGCGCAGAAGGCCATGCAGTACAGCTTTACCCTTCACGAGCAAGATGTGAGTCCATGCCACCCCTACTGTCATCCCTTCCCAGCTTGGATTCTCCCTCATCGTGTCACCATGATCTTCATTCTTTCGGCTGACCACAAAGCACAGACCGAGTGGGCGTTGGGCATCAAGAACTCCATCGCAAATTACCTGCAGGACGGTCCAGATGGCAAATCCTACTATCGGATGGTGGACACCGTGCTTTCCCGGGATAAGAATTGGGTAAGGTGGAAGATGGAAAACTGCCACTCTTTCACACGCGACAGAGTCCCCGCCGACAATTTCGTGGAGTCTAAAGAGGGAGCGAGAAGAGCTGTAGTGGCTAGGAAAGTTCCTAAGCCTTTCAGGTCTACCTTAGGCATGCATTTTCTGTCCAACACAGAGCCTGAAAAGAGGCTATCGCAACTGAAGCACCATAAGAGGTGAGTTCCGCTCGCCCGATCAGCATTTCAGGCTCTGCTTGCTCACGGGGGATCAGATTTACAAAGCCAAGCCCAAGCAGCTATGCGATGCGGGTCAAAACGATCGAGAAAGGCCTCGACGTAGCTCTTTCGGAAGAGGAAAAGCGTCTTCTGGAGGAAAAGCAACGGAGTGTCACATGGCGTGAACACCGTCTAGCGTGTAAAGAGAAGCTGAGCTCATTCGACAAGCCCGAACCCGAAGACAAGAGGCTGAAAGGCTCGGATGCGTCGACAGGCGATAATACTGCACCCACTGATCCGGATGGCAGGGATACGGTACGGCAAGGAGAGCATCCAAGCGCTGAGGGCCAGCGGCCCGACCAACAGGATCAAGTGACGGCGGACATGGCGGCGGAGTAGCAGCAGGTGGAGCTGACGCTTCTACAAGATAGGTATCAATTGTCTAGGTCTGTACGAAGCATGCAGCGACGACCAAGCTTTCTCTTTACGTTGACGTGCAGGATGGGGCAGGCCGTGGCGCTTCGCAGCTGGACTTGCTGTGCAAGAGGGCATAGGGCCACCCCTCGAGCAGACGATGTGCATGTCTCCGAGCGATTCTCATCGATACGATCGTGACCCCCCCGGTACCCTTACGTCGGCCTTCAAACTGTGCCACTCAACACGCAACCGCCACACTCGCGGCTAAGACGGTGAGTGCGGCGTAGGCTCCGGAGATAGATACAGCGGCCTGGTCTTGATGAATACTAACTTGGGCAGTATGCTCGCACCTGGGAGCGGGTGATTGCATGCCAGGCTCATGTGCTGCAGTAGCAGAAATCCAAGGAGAGCGTCGAGTTGTTCCTGGCTAGCCGTGTGCTGCTTCCCGGCAGTCTTGTGCAACAGTGGCGGTTGCGGGCCGGGGTGGAGAGCAGACGGGCGCGATGGATGGGGGCCTGTCGCAAGTATTGGCCGAACTTCAGGCTCATTCAGTATGCGTTGTCAGCATATCGATCCACCAAGGCGGGCGATGCTGCAGCTCCCGAAATGAAAGGGATTCCTGTGTATCGTCGCCTGCTGAGGCTGCTCACCAGGCGCAGCCAACCGGTCGCCGCCGCCGTGCGAGAGCGCCTGTTGGATCCAACGTTCTGGTGGGGACTGTCTTGCTGCTAAAAAGCGGCCTAGTCACAGACCGACCGGTATGGTGTTTCTGGCTGCTCCATGAGAGGAAGTTCTGCCAGGCGCGCTAGGATGATGCGGGCGTAGCTGCAAGTGGAACCTCGCTATCTCAGCACAGCGGAGCCCGTGCGAAGCATCTTCTGCCGACCTCACCACCGCCATCCATGTCGTCTATCAAACCATCGCGACTATGCCCGCGCCCCGGCCAATGATCCGTCGATATATCCGCGGCGGCCACAACGGACCGCTCGGGTTCGCTCTGGCCCTCCTGCTCATTTCCTGACCTTCTTGCCGTCCTCGCGATTGGGGTGCACCCGTTCAACCACACGCCGTCTGCTTGGCAGCGTTTGGAGAGAGTGCAGCGGCATTGCGGTCTGAGATTGCGTACGCCAGCGAACGTGTTTCTGGCGTCTGCGAAACGTCCGTCTGCTTCACAAAGGGCCCCCGCCCGGGCCCGTTTCGCGGCGTTCTAAGGCTGCCGACCGTACTCAAAGAAAAATTGCTACGCGGAGCCACAGCCGTCGCAAGGAAACCCGCGGCTACGAATACTGTGTGCGCCGCGGCTTTGCCACATTGTCGGCTGGACGTCTGCTTCGGGCACGGGCAACCATGTAGTTAGGCGCGTTGACTCCCCGGTGCTGATCAACCGCGGAAAGGTCTCGAGGGCGCTGCGCCGTGGGTGATCATTGCGAGCCCATCTCCCCTGCAGCGAGGACTGATGGAAATTGGAGCCGTCTGACCCCGCCAACGACAGCCATGTTCAATATGCCGGTTGTCAAACCGCAAGTCCCAGTGTGCTCGCCCTGGCTCCAGAGATGTTCCAGGCTATGGTCACGTTACGCTGGTGGCACCGCTGTCAACCGCTGTTAGACAACACCGCTGCTGCGCTAGGCGTTCGCACAGCAGCCTTCGAGAAACAGCATTTTTCCGGAGCGGGCCGGGCTTTTCGCCGTTGAATCGCACCCTCCAGCCAGATCTGTCGCTCGTTCTCGCACGCATTGCCATTGGCACGAGAAACGAGCTAGCACTGATGGCGCAGGTGCAGCGCAGTACCATGATACCGCTAGAAGCGGTCGCTCGCCGGCGCTTGACGCCGACGAACTCGCTTTCATGCTGCTGCATGATGGGGCGTGCTGGGCGGCTCACCAGCAAGGCTGAGGATGTGGATGTTCCTGACGCAATCTCGTCAGCCATAGCCGTTACGGATGTTTGCACAGGAGCGCATGGTCAAGCCACCATAGCCACGCTCGCCCGGACGGAGCAGCGTCACAAATGCCCTGCCAGTAGGTTACTCGACAGCAGCATGGAGAACGGCATGCTGCACCACGCGCGGCCTGCTGCCCAGTCCTACCTCACCACCATCACCACCACGCCCGTCCGCTAAAGCAGCGAGACCCCGCATACAAGCGTTGCCGAGCCCTGTAGTATCCCTGCCGCTGTCCCTGCGGTCCCCTGGCTCTCCCGTTATGTGCTATGGGCATGCATCTGCCAATAATGGCGGCCCCATCGGTGTCGACGCTCGATGCTGAACGCCACGGATCAGGCCTTGCTCGTCGGCGTTTTTCTCCACGGTCCCCCTGGTCGCTGCGCGCCATGCAGAAACCATGTCCACGCCCACCTCACATTCTCTTTTCGAGAGGCACCCCTGGTGGCCGCCAGCACACCTGATCCCAGTGGGCTTCGATTCGCCAGACTCCGCTCCGTCTCTACCCTCGTCTGAAAGGGTCACGTCCCGAGGTACCTGCACCCCTGTGCTCTTGATCTTTGCCTTGGGGGCCTGCTAGCCCTCGAGGGCAGTCACGCCTCTCGTGGTGCAGCTTCCAGATCCTCGAAGGATATCATGTTGCCCTAAGAAGCCCCTCTGCCCTGTCGGTGGTCTGACCCCAGTCTTTGAGCTTCCCTTAACCTCATTTTATCCGGATCGCCCACTCTAAAGTACCGTCAAGCCTTCTGCAGTCTGAATGATCTGTCCGCCTCCCCTGCCGCTATCGCTGATATAGCCTCTGTGGTGTTCCTGAGCTTCTTACAAAGGGCACCCCATCGTCGACCACAACTGGACGCTTGCACCCTTCTGGAGCTACTAGCTGCCCAACCTCACGTCTATCAAGTGTCAAGTGTCTACCGGCGCAGACACCTTCATTCTTTATTTGGCCTACGGTATCGCCCTCTCACCAGCTGCTATTTCGAGTTGGCGTCACACTAGAACTCCGCGCCCCATTCCTGTCTTGGGTGCGACATCAGCCATTCAGCCTTGGTTTCCTGCATATCAGCAATCCCAAACTCCTCCGACGCGACGACCCCAGGTCTGTTTGTTTGTGACAGTCCTGCGACCTTAACGCATTGAGTTGTCTATACTCTCAATTTGGCTTTAAAGCCTCGCAGTCTTTCTCTCCTCGCCGATCACCCGCATCCAACCCCGCACTGGGCTTGGAGACCGATTGAGTCTGTTTACTGCAAACTTCATCGGATTCTCCCCTCTGCAGTCAGGTCGTGGGTCGTTTACGTCGTATTTGGAGTAGTTCACATTACACGTTTGTTCGCTTGTTGCCACCTCAAGCGCATCCGTATCGTACTTGTCCGACGAACGCAAGCTCAACCGAGGGCAGCGTATCGAGGTGAGCCCCGCCCCGCCCTCCGCTCTTACCTCTGCTGACTGTGAAGCTTATTAGGAGCCAGTCCAGCCACATTCCCAACACTATATCGACTCCCAGGACAACGTCCTTGAAGGCGCCAATGGTGGACGGAAACCTCTTCATTCCCCTTTCTCCGCCTAGCTCGCCGCGTATGTCTGCATACAGCACAACACCTGCAGACAACGAGTGGCATTCATCGGACATCAAGTCCTTGGACCCTGCTTCCGCACAATCTGAGGGTGACATGGCATTGCTCCAAGCAGAGGTCAACGGACACAACTACGACCTGAAGCGTCCTTTGCTCCGAACACACAAGAGCTTCCCCTATGCCCTTGATGGCAAGCACCACGGCAACGGCGCCGATTCGCCAACGAGAGAGCGCATCGGCATGAGCAGCATTGACGAGATCGACTCGAATGACATCCCAACTGTGACTTTTGGTGGATCAGCACCAGCCAGTCCTGTCTCGAGGCTAACACCGCCATCACCGCACGAGGCCGCCAATGGAGAGGATGTCAAAGTCCAAGGCGATGAGATCATCACTGAAGACAAGGATGAAATGATCGACGACACGCTAGAGGACAAAGAAAAGCCACCGATGACTGCTGCAGAGATTCGCGCGCAGAAGCGGAAGATGAAGAGATTCAGGCTTACGCACAACCAGACTCGGTTCCTCATGAGCGAGTTCGCACGACAAGCTCATCCCGATGCTGCTCACCGGGAACGGCTCGCTCGCGAGATCCCAGGACTCAGCCCCAGACAAGTGCAAGTCTGGTTCCAGAACAGGTTGGTCCCATCAAGCACGACACACTTGGCATTGCTAACCAGTTCGCAGGAGGGCTAAGCTTAAGCGACTCACTAGCGATGACCGCGAACGCATGATGCGATCGAGAGCTCTCCCTGACGACTTTGACATGGCCCAGGCTCTCCACTCACCCTTTGGCAGCGGCCATGGCCTTGGAACCCCTCTTGCATCTCCTGGGGGTTACACGCCCTCCTTCCCTGAAGGAAACATGATGCGCCCTCTGAGCATCGATACCCTGAGGCGGGGTCCGCTCGATTCCCACATCTCTCCCACAGGAATTAGCCCTGCCTTTGGCGGCTTTACCTTTACACCGCCCCAATCCGCAACAGACACTCTCTCCCCGGTATCCGCCCATGGAGACTCTCCTTTCGGTTTTCCATCAGCCCCGTTGGATACGAGTCCGAGGACGTCGAATCCCTTCTCCTCATCTATCAGTGCTTCACCAGCTTATGCTGCGCACCACAGCATACCACGGCTCTCTCTACATGCCGACCGAATGGGCAGAAGCCGTGCCGAATCGTTATCAACACCCCTTAGGGGGAGCATGAGCTATACGCATGGTCACGATAACCTCACCTCTAATGATACGAGCAACCACCTCCCTTACGGGATCGGCTATTCTTACTCTCCAGTACCAGGCTTCCAAGCGTCGAGCTCATCTAGAATGCGATCATTTTCAAGCAGTGTGCCACGACGCATCGAGTTGAGCACGCATTACACTCCAAACCGCACCTCGACCACACCGCAAACCGCGACGTTTCCATACACAAGCTCACCGCTTATAACACCACAAAGTTTCGCAATGCCGCAGATGAGTGCGCCACATCACCTTACCAGCTTTCAAAGCTCCTATCTACGAAATGATTCCACGCAATCCGAGTCATATCCCGGAGCTGGCGCCATTCTAGGAGAAGTGGTCGAGGCCTCTAACCACGAGAACGACCACGATGACCACCTGTCGCAATCCTATTAAGCAAATTTGAACTTTGACGAGCGGCGTTTGCGCGTCTGGCTACGACGCATGGAGTCCTGGTGGGGCAGCATTGTCTGTGTGCTATGTTTTGGGAAAAAGTTTGAGAACGAATCATGAGACAAGGGACATTGATGGCAGCGACGGATGCTGAGAAAACGATTCGGATGGATCGCATGATGTGACGGGTACAGGGAAGGCTTCCTCAGCCTTGCGTTTGCTTTCAGTCGCACAAGACACGCGTCCTTGGTGGCTGTTTCATACCCTTTTGCGACCCCTTCGGCGTCAAGCGTTTCGAAGCCCCGGGCGGGTTCGGATGTTGTCCTTGTTACCTCGGGAGAGTTTCACGGGGTTTGTTCATTCTCAATGCTTCTTCATGTGATCAACAACCATTGTTTCTTTCCTTTTGATTCTATTTTCGGATACTTGCTATTTTTTATATGTGGAGACAGAGCTAATGGCGCTGCTGGTCCCTGGAATACCCTTCTTGTATGTACGTACCCTTTACCGTTCCGAGCTATGCAGCTCCTTTTTATGTCTTACCTTCAAACTCCAAGCGGTGGGACTTGTTTTCTATTTTTCCAAGCGTACTGGACTGTTTGGATACCACGGCTTCCAGCACACACATGCCACAAAACCTCTTCACTGTAGAAAAACCTTTATCAAACAACGACGCAAATACGAAGTAATGATACCCAATCAATCCGACCATGATTCCACATGTTCCTGCTTCTCACATGTGCACATGGTCGTCCAGTGCTTCACCCTTTTGCCTGACATAACAGAGCTGAAGATGGAAATGGGTGCATGCGCGCGTAGGCACCTTGGCATTAGCCGAGACGCTGTACTCGGGTGGTATTTGCCTGCGGAAAATAGCATGCGCGCCCGTCAGCTCACGACACATGCAATGTACCTTAATATCCAAGCGAAGCGCTGGTGGGCTACACAGCATATGCACACTTGGGCGAACTTCGGAGGGAAAGCTGCGATGGCGGCAAAGGGAGGGTGGGTGGTTCGAGCGCAGACTTGGGGCGTGGTGGGCTAGTGTGCGTTAAGCTTTGGGAAGAGGTTGAGGGGGCACGGCATGGCACAGTATGGCATAGGCGGAAAAGACGGCGTGGGTTTGGTGGGTTTAGGGCCATGTTTGCGAACTTTTGGGGAGACTTGGTCAGGTGGATGAGAGAGACGAGCGGGCGGGACGAGGTACCGCGTAGAGTGGCGTAGCGTAGCGTCGGCGGTCCTTTCCTTCCCCCTGGTGTTGAGGCTCAGAAAGTCGAGTATTTTGCTTTGCCGCCGAAACACGCGCCCAGTGAGCTGGTCGTCGTGCCTGGCCGCTCGACTTACGAATGACGGGTCCTGCACGACCCCCCTCCCCCTTCGGTCATGCCGCGAACATTCCACACAGCAAGCATACAGCAGCTTCGGCGTCAAACAGGCACCACTCGATACAGGCACGTCGAGCCGTTGCCGATCATCTGCATGCCTTTCATCTACGTCCCTCTCTCTCCTTTCTCCGCATGACCTGCGGGCCTACCCTCAATCTATCTCCACACTTACCCCAGACGCCTCATTCGTGTTTGCGACTAGGCCGGCTCTCAGCGCGCAGGAACCGTCTTCGGTGCAGCCTTCTAGGCGTGTTCTGGCGGAGGGGACGGATAATATGATAGATTGGATGGGGGTAGGGATGGAATGTGGGTGGCCAAGGTGCCCTTTTCCACCGGATTTTGCGGGGAAAGGGAGATTAGCTTGAGGGTTGGGGGGCTAGCGTGAGGGTGGGGTGGGGTGTAGATGCGGCTGCATATGGGGCACATGACAGGTGTTGCGAGAGAGCGGGAGAGATGGCAGGGCAGGGCAGGGCAGGGGATTAGGGTTATTGCGGGTGCATAGATTGCTCGAGCGAGGGCGAGGGTATCTCGCTAAGGCTTGCTTTCCTGCTGCTTTATGGCGGCTCAGCCGGGCGTTTGCTGCATGGACAGGCTTCTAGATTGCTGATCCGATAGATTGATTGATTGCATCGCAGGCAAGTGGATGACATGACCTGGCCGCAGCAGATGCAAGCAGCACGGGAAATTGAGGCGCTTCATACTGCATAGAGCTTAACCTGCATTCTGCTGCACATATGTGTGCAGGGACAAGGTGAGGGCGAGGTTTGTGGAGAGCCGCGGATGAAACCTTCCAAGGCCAAAAGTCTGGCTGCAGATCGATCTTAGGCTTAATTGCGGACTGAGCGTCCAAGACTTCCGAAAAATGGTTTGTACATGGTAGCCGCGCGAATTGGGTGATTGCGCTGGTCGATGCGCCACTTGGATGAACGGCTTCGAGAAGCATGGTGGAAGATGGGAGGGGGACTATAGACAGGGAGAGGGCTAGTCGGTTTGCTGTGAATGTTCCATGCATGTGATCTGGTGACCGAGACAAGGTTTGACGTGGCCATGCATTTCTTGCTTGGTAAAATGCTTCGATGCGTTGTTCTAGTGTGGCGGGCTCTACGCCGAACTCGTATGAACTGGGGATGTTATGTAAGGAGGGTTGAAGTCGAAGGGGAACGGGGCGGGGACAGGCGCTAGCGAGAGGTCAAGGTTACCGCAAGCTGAGAAGTGAGGTCAAAACCACCGGATGTGCGTCCACTTTTGCAGCACAACCCCGGCAGCCACCGGATTGACGAGCCCGACACGATACGATCTGACTTGATCTGAGCCGTGCATGGCTTCACCACGAAGTGTGGAGTGCAGGCTTTTGGGCTGCTGCTTTTGCGCCCGGGGAACCACATACGAAGGGTTCGCATTGGCGCCGCTGCCGGGTTGCTGCGTGCGACTGCTGACATGGACGGAGGTTAGGCGAAGGCGTGAAGGAAAATGTCCGTGTTGTGCAGGTACATGCGTAGGCCAAGAGGCTCTTCGGAACGTCGTTCCTATGTACGATGGCGGTAGCGCACACGGGACAGTTGTGCGGTCCCTGAGCGCGCGAGAGACGGAAGGGTCCGCACCGGGCGAGACGCTCGCGCCAGCGGAGATTGGCTCTGAAGCTCACTGCCGCTTTCATCTCTTGGGTTCCTTCGTGCGTGTGCGAAACAGCGGGTTTCGTGGGGTCCGGAGTTACGTCCTGTGCGCAGTACCGATGTACCATCTCCCTCCACGATGGTGTTCCTTCCGGTGATGCGATTGGCGCAGATCAGGTTAGGCCGTTGTGGGATGATACTTTCCCCTTCGGGAACGGAGCAGATGCTTGTTGCGGCGTGATTGGTGCGTTTGCGCTGGCTAAATACGAGGTCACGTGCGGCATCGGAGCCATCCAGCGACGACATCTGGCACTCGTTCACATGTGAGTCGAGGCGACCGGACCTGCTGCGTTAGGCATCGATACTTATGCAAATGACGAGAGAACGCAGCGCGGAAGCGAGGAAAGCGATATGCACCAGAGTGCCGAACTTGTGCAACACTTGATGCCGAGGCGAGTGCGGCATATTTATTTCTCGCGCGACGTCCTTCGCGCGTCCAGCAAAAGCGACGACGAGAGCCGTTGCAGCAATCACTGGTGTTGGAGTCAGCATACGGCCTGCCTCTTCTTGCGCCAGCGGGGCTTGCGGTGGCTTGAGGGAGGATCAAAAGGCACTGGTGAGGCGTTCCGTAGTGCCCGGCGATGGTCGCTGCAAGGGTTACAGCTTGCAGGTCGTTGATTCCCGAAGCTTGCGCCAATGGACGGGGATCGACCTACGGTTTGCTCCGCCCGAGGCTTGCGGTAGGAGGGATGTTTCTTTCCGACGAAAAAAGATAAGAGGTGGTGAGGCACCACAGTTCCGGCCGTCTGCTTGGATGGACAGTCTCGCTTCCGCCTATCGGCGAGTGAAAGGAAATGCTCCGTCCGTCCCAGCCCTTTTCCAAACCCACCAGCAAGATGTGGCTTGCGGGAGGAACAAAAAGGAAATTTCAACCGAAAAGGCAGGAAAAGCGGCGAGCAAGCCATGGATGATGCGTGCGCATGCGGCCGTCATCTTCCAGTCACAGTTGCAAGCCTCGCAGTCACATGTCACAGTCGGTTTCAACCCACAAATAGATTCCCAGCGTCCCCAGCATCCCCAGCGTTCCCATCGCACACCACCAACCGACAGCGTCCATAAGCGTACGAACAAGCCCATCCATACCCAGACAACAAGACGCAGACGCAGTGAAGTGGGTCGCACGGCCATCGTGGGCAGCGCCTTCGGTCCGCTATCGTGCCTGACGGTTCGCAGCATTCCACAACAGTAGCCCTGAGTTTCGTAGCATGTTTGGGGCGTTGACTCGGAGGTGGACTGTTCCCGCTTCGTCCCAGGTGCCGGGCGCAGAGCCAATGGCCATGGCACGGCAGCTTTCTGCACTACGGGCGGCGGCGTGAACGTTATGGCACCGCTTTCTAACGGCCAGTGGCCGCTGTGTTCCCGCTCGAGTCAGTATTCTGGCAATATCGTGGTTCTCGACTGGAGCTAATGGAGGTGTTGAGTGGAATGTGCATGAAGCGTAGGCAACAGGCTCCCCAGCGTGCGGTTGAGTCCCAGAATACCGCGGCTCCCTGTAGCAACATGTCGCAGAGAGTGTCGAGGGCAGAGTGGGATGAGGACGGCGGAGTTCCAGCGTGAAACTGTCGACCGTCGTCGATTTGCGCCACAATTTATTCGTCTTTCTAGAAGCAACTAGTGATGGCGTAAGGCGAGACGTAAGGCGAGATGGAGATTGCTGTGGCGACGGTAGGCCCGTCTTATCGATTGTGCAAATAGGGGCAATCGCTCCGTATCCGGCCTTCTGGGCGACGTGATTGGCGGAGTTAAGCACGCATGAGGTAAGATGGCAGTCATAAAAAGAAAAGCATCGTCATTATGCATTGGGCTGCATGCACATGTGAGGCCTGCGCTTTCTGATGTTTCGAGGTCGAGGATCGCTGCAGACAGGGCTGAAAGACACGACGGTATTGTTCGAGGGCCATCAGTCTGCATGCTTGTTGGGGGGTTCCATCCAAAGAACCATGGCTGCGCCGCGTATGTTCTCCCCTGTGCTGCGCGTGCGTGGGACGATGCGACGCTCAGAGCGCGCTGAGACAGCAGCGCCGACAAGGCAGCTAATAATGTTTGAGATATCTCTCCCGCTGGCCTGGTCCGGTACTCGAAAGGGCGTGCGGGCAGCGGGCAGATATAGATCTCTGCAACACGTCGGCGCGTCTGCGCGCATGTCGCTGGGCGGCGAAGGCACGCTTTGGAGAGATTACCGGACTGCCGGCCGTCATCGTCCCTCGCCGTCCCCTTTGCATCCATGGACTGCAGTGAGGGGGGCGCAAGGCCGCTGCATAGAGTCATCGTCTGCAGACGCACATGGTGGTGACGCATTACCTCAGCGCTGCATGGCCAGGCAGACGGGCAGCGCAGGCGGGCGTCCGCAGCAAAATAACGGGCTCTCCAGCGCGAATGACTGTTTCGTGGAACGGACAGCACGCAGAGGCAAACCAATTGCGATTCATGGGCGTAATAAGCAGCTGAAGCGGTGGGTTGGCCCGCCAGGCCAGTCTCATCACGACGATAGGTAGTCGTCGCCGTCGCCCAGGGGTGTAATCCTTGTCCGCAAGCGAGCCGGCCGAACTTCTCAAGAAATTTGCGTTGGCCTCATTTCTCCCTCCCACACCTTCTTCATCACGAAGACCCAACACTCGCATCCCGCAGCTGGCTCCGTGAGAATTCACACGAGCCGCTCGTCGATTTCGCAGAGTCCTCTGTCGAGATCCGTCCCCGAGGCACCTGTCGCGGTCCCGCTCACTCTCGCAGTGAAGGCGCCCCGGTAGCCCAGTCGCCCTTTTTTCTAGGAGCAGACCCTCTCCCCTCAACTCCACCTCCACTCCTTTCTGCAGCGAGTCGCGCTTCGGCAGACGCCTTAATACCGCGCCCCTCGCACACCACAGAGTCGTGGATCTGAGATTCAGCGACCGTCGCACTGCAACACGCCGCACCTCGCACCTCGCACCTCCACGCCCTCACGACCGCCAACCCCCCCGGACTTCTAATGAGTGCATCCATCTCGAACGCGCAGAACCCGCCTATTGCCGCCTCCCAGACCGCTGCTGCCGCGACTTCACCCGCCCCGGGACTGTCCGCCAACGTGGCCGCTGGTCCGGCTCCGCCCACTGCCCGCAGCTCGTACGCCAACGCGACCAAGAAGATTTCGTCTCCTCCGATCGCGTCCAGTGCAGCGCCGCCCGTGGCAGTGGGGGGTCCGCAGAACGCACAGCATGGCAAGCGCGCGTCCATTTCGCCAGTGAACGGCAGCAACCCCATCAAACCTGCAGTGCCCGCCATGGGTCCGACCATCGTGAACAGCAGCGGCTCCAACGGCGCCCCGCCGCAGGGCGACCACAGCCGTAAGTCGTCTGTTACCATCAGCGCCGCCGGCACCAGTGGGTACATTCCCAACGGCGGCCCCGTTGCGAGCAGCCGCGCCCCCTCAAACCTCACCTTCGGTTCACTCGCCGGCACACCCGCGCCTTCACACGCAGCGCCCCACTACCCACAGGGCCAGAGCCTCAACCCGCAGGTACCGAACCCGCGCGTGGCCTCCCCAGCGCATTCACCGTCGCCCATTCCCACGCCTATCGCCAGCGGTGGGAAGCCCGACACCCTGCCAACGCGCCCGAACCTCGTTTTCGGTGGCGGAAGTGACAGCGCGGAACCCAACGTAAGTTTCCCACCAGAAGCGCGCGGACCTCGAGAAATTGGTTTTTTTACTTATACAACCCAGTCCCGCCCGATTTCCATGCCCCCTCAAGCAAACACTCTCCCGCAAGCACAGCATCTGCGACGTGAGAGCTCCCAGTCGGCGCACAGTGATATCAGCAATCAAAACATAGATCGAGGATATCCTCCTAACGGCGGTCGCGGACGCGGATACAACCAGTATCCGCAAATGGGACGCCCTTCACCCACAACTTTTCGCCCCCTACCTAACCAACAGCGCGGACCTGCCGGAATGCCTCCGGCTTTTCAGCCTCAA
Organism: Darksidea phi; assembly: GCA_030770425.1. Taxonomy (NCBI): domain Eukaryota; kingdom Fungi; phylum Ascomycota; class Dothideomycetes; order Pleosporales; family Lentitheciaceae; genus Darksidea; species Darksidea phi. The sequence goes on along the minus strand of JASJFT010000022.1, from coordinate 227,662 downwards.
GCCAACATGCAAGGCTCACCCTTCCGCCACCCTCGGTCGCCACACATGTCGGCTGCTGCTATGCATCAGCAACAAGCGTACATTGGGAACCCCCAGATGTACGGCGGACAATACCCTCAACAGGTTCGTATACCCTCCAATATTTCCATGTCTTCTACAGCCTCCGAGTTCAGCAAGCCCGCTCAGGCAGGGCGTGCTTCTCGGGTACTGCTACCTTCCCCTTCTTTCCGTACCACCGCTGCAGTTTCAACGCCGTCTTCATTCCGGCAGCGTCGGGACTCGTCGGTAGCTTTCCTTAATCCCATCAGCTCGACGACCACGGCGCAGACCTTGTTTCGGCTGCCTCGCGACTCGTCGACTGCTTTTCTTGACCCTATCGACCCTCCTTTCTCTCTTAACTATAGCAACGAGCAACTTCTAACAGAAGTTCAACATCAGAATATGTATGGTCCTCCTCATATGGATCCATACAATGCCTATTACGGTCAAAACTATGGCAACCAAGGCTACGGGATGCAACAGGGTTTGGGCCAGAGCATGTATGCTCCTCCCGTCCCAGCGTCACCCGGCCGAGGCCATAGCTTTCCCCATCAGGGTCCATACCAGCCCATGCAGGGCGGGTATGGCCAACCTCCGCAAGCCCAAGGCATGATCCGCACTCCTTCGAACATGTCTGAGCGACCATCATCAGCTGTAGCCCAGCCCTCTACCCCGGCAATGACGAATGTGAACACTTCACATGCACACACACCCAGTGTGTCCGGTAGCCCAGCACCTGCCTCCACGAACTTCGCCATCCCAAGCAAATCCAAGAAAATTGTGATCAAAGCGCCCGACGGAACAGAGATAGACTTCAAGGGGCAAAAGCCCGCCTCTCCCGCACCGGCTGCACCCCCCGCCCAGCCCAAGTCTCCAGCCATTGTCGCCACACCGACTCCTCCACCGCGACCCGAGTCTACCCACAGCCGCACCGAGAGCGTTGCAGCGAGGACAGACAAAGAGATTAAAGAAGCCTTCGTTAAACAGTTCAAGGAAAACCTTGCTGCCGAGCAAAAGACCAAGGACCAAGCCGCCGTGGAAGCGAAGGAAAAATCCGACAAAGAGGCTGCTGAACTCAGGCAGAAGGAAGAGGCCGAGGAAGCCGCTAGGAAGGAAGAGGAAGAGAGGCTTGCTGCCGAGAAAGCTGCCGCGGAGGCTAAGGCAGCCGAAGAGAAGGCCAAAGCCGACGAAGAAGAAAAGAAGCGATTCGAAGAGGAGGAGATGGAGCGCATGATTGCCGAGATGGAAGCGGCTGACAGAGAAGAAGCGGCGCGTGAGGCTGCGTATGCCGAGAAGGCCAAGAAAGAAAAGGAAGAGAAGGCCCGTCAAGACGCGATCGAAGAAGAGAAACGTCTTAAGCAATTGGAACGCGAGGCTGAGGAGCTTGAAGCTGCAAAGACATCGAGTGAGACCGCAGAGCAAGCTAAAGAGCGCGAGGCTTTGTTTGCTTCTTTAGCCAAGTCCAAACTCGGCCCTGCTGCCAATCAACCAGAACCGCCTTCCGTCGAGCCTACTCCTCCTACACCCCCAACCTCAGCCAAGCCTTCTGCCAAGCAGAAACCGTTACCGTTGAAGCTCGAAACGACGGCTCAGATTGAGCCCGCTCCAATGACGGCGGGTATGCAAAGCTTGAAGAGCGCTCGTTTCCTAGCCGTCCAGAACGATGCCATCAATTACCCCGAGGGTATTCGATCCCCCAACCCTGCCTTGAACCCCGGCAAGGGTAAGGCTCGACATACTTATGACCTCGCTTTCCTTATGCAATTCCAAACAGTGAGTAAACCTAGTCACAAATACTACCTCTAAGACATTTGCTAACCACTATATCCCAAAGATATTCAAAGAAAAGCCCGGTCCGGAATGGGACATGAAGCTCCGGGAGACTGTTGGAGATTCTAGTGATTCTGCTCGCCCCCAATCAGCTCGCACACCATCTATGGGTATGGGCAGTAGGCAACCGAGCCGTGGTGCTGGCGGTGGTGCCGGCCCCATGGGTTCCTTCCAAGGCGGTTTCTCCAGTGGTGGCCGCACTCTTCCCCCTGGCACAACCTCTGAACAACGTTTCAATTCAGCCACTGGTGGTCGCGGCCCGATGACGAATCCGCTGGCTCAGTTTGTACCAGCTGCTGGAAGGTCCGGCGGCGGGTTCCCTGTTCAAATGGCCCGCTCCTCATCGTTCCAGAATATGGGTCAAGCGCAGCCGCACTCTCCGAGGGTAGGAAGTAGCCGAGGCCGTGGAAGCCGCCGAGGACCTGATCGACCTTCCGCAAAAGATGACAAGTCCATGCCACTGACTCAGGGAATGGACCTCAAGCCGATTGAACGAACATCAACCGGCTGGCAGCCACTCAGTCTCAGTCGCGGTGCTACAAGTGCTGCCCCTCCTGGTGGACATATGCCGCCAGACATGGTGAGTAACCTCGGGGTACGTTTACTAAGTCCAAGACATTCGCTAACCCGTTTCTCCACCTTTTAGGTCCAGCGTAAGGTGAAAGCAGCATTGAACAAAATGACTCCGGAGAAGTTCGACAAGATTTCCGATCAAATTCTCGAGATTGCGGCACAGAGCAAGGACGAGCAGGACGGCAGAACGCTTAGACAGGTTATTCAACTCACTTTCGAGAAGGCCTGCGACGAACAACATTGGTCTAGCATGTACGCGAAGTTCTGCGCGCGCATGTTGAACACCATGAGCACAGATATTCGTGACGAGAATGTCGTCAACAAGGCGGGTGAGCCTATCGTAGGCGGCGCGCTGTTCCGCAAATACCTTTTGAATCGCTGTCAAGAAGAATTCGAGAGTAAGCATTCGCCTCGTCATCTTGGTGTACAAAGTGTATATCTCACCAGAAGCAAACATCATTCGCGAAAGACGTTTGCTTGGTTGAGACATACAGGTACCCACCCCCACCGTATCAAGCTTTACTGACTTTTATTCCCTCCTTCAGAAGGTTGGTCAATAAACCTCCCCGAGAAGCCAGAAGGCGAGGGCGAGGCAGCCCTGCTCTCTGATGAGTATTACGTTGCGGCCGCTGCAAAACGCCGTGGCCTTGGTTTGATCCAGTTCATCGGTGAACTGTAAGTAGCTCCATCTTCCAAAGTCCCGTTGGATGAATGCTAATTTGTTTAGATACAAACTCGGTATGCTGACTTTGGTGAGTATTCCTCTTTTCGATTTTCTATAATGTATATGCTAATAATTTAGCGAATCATGCACGAGTGTGTGCTCAAGCTGCTTGATTTCGAGGGTGCGCCGGACGAGTCTGCCGTGGAGTCACTTTCGAAGTTGCTAGTCACTATCGGAGGCACCATGTCACAACATGAGACAGGACCAAAAATGCTGGCCATGTACTTTGACAGGATCGAAAAGATCATGAACATGGAGGGCCTTCCATCGCGCCAAAAATTCATGCTCTTGGACTTGTGCGACTTGCGCAAGGCTAACTGGCATGACAAGAAGGGCCAATCAAAGGGTAAGCATTCTTTACAGCACCGACCAAAACATCTACTAACTTGTATTTCCAGGTCCGAAAACACTGGCCGAGATCCATCAAGAAGCTGCCGCGGCTCAGCAGGCCGCCGAAATGGAACGACAACGCTCAAACCAGCGCGGCGGTCCACGCCCTCACATGGGCCGAGGAGACGCTCGCTCGTTTTCAAGCAGTGGCGCGCTACCCCCTCAGGACTTCCCCACTGGACGTGTGCAAATGGATGACCTGCGCAAGTTGTCCAAGGGTGCGTCTGGACGCAACATGGGCAGTGCTACGCTTGGTCCTAGCATGCTGGGCAACCGTAGCAACAGCGGGCGCCGTGGTCTTGGTCCCGGAGGTAGTCTGATGGGGCGCGGCGATGAATCTGGTGCCTCCTCGCGGACGGGTACTCCTCCCGTTCAGAAGGAGAAGGATTCAACGTCTCACGCGAATTCTTTCAGGTAATACCGTCCTATGGCATATATTTACGCGCTCATCGATATTAACATCTTCATAGTGCGCTCATGAGCCTTGACAGTGAGGGCGCCGGCGAAGTTGGCTCTCCACCCTCGACCGCCTCATCCCCACCTCCAGGCAGGGCGGGTCTCTCCCGATCCAAGTCGCCGGCAGTCGAGGCCAAGCCTTCCGAGTGAGAACCGTCTCTGCTGCCTCTTGAGAGGTCTTTCGAGTGCGCGCGATTATACCTATAGACATCGCGCGCGGTAATAATCTGTTGCATAGACGGAGCATTTTGCGCGCATTGCATTGCATTTCGCGGGGTTTCCTTAATTCGGCATTACTTCCAAAAGTTCGGGTCGGCGAGCTCCCAAAAGGACAGGAGAAGGGATACAACCAAGGTTGTTTCCTAGCCTGTTCCTTCACCGCGAGTCATATATGCGTTTTCCTCGGGGCTTCATCATTGGCGTTCCGGATCAGTCGGCTCTAATGGGTGCCTCCACGTACCTTCTTGCCCCAAGCAGCTTCATTACGGAGCTACGGCGGCTTTGGACGCTTCCTCTATACCTTCTTACCTTCTTCTTTCTGTACCTTGTGTTTTTAGGCAACGGGTTTTAGAGCGCGGGGGGTCTACCGTGGGGTTTTCGCGCGAAGAGAGTATGTTCCTATATATTTCCTCTTCCTTCAAAGTACCCTTTGTCATTTCAGCTTCTTTCGCGAGAGTGACGGTGCAAAATGGTGGGCGTGGGCATGAAATGGATAGGAAAGATGAAGCAAGAGATTGCTTCGGCATCATGTGAGAGTTATTGCAGAGTGAGACGATGGTATGAACGCGTAGAGTTCTTTGTGTGTATAGCTTGTTTTAATCTAGAATAAAGTGGTAACTTCATTCAATGCTCCTATGCGATGTGTATTCCGGTGGTGGTGTGGGATGTACTTGAAGCCTAATCAAGAACTCACAACATTGATGCAACAGAGCTTTGCTGCCTGAGCCAGAGAATAGACATAGTCTGTTGGTCTTCTTGGAACGTGGGAAAAGATGCCTGTCAGATGGGTTGTTATGCCGGCAACTCGGACTACACATGGCTTGATCTTAGGTGCCTTCTCTGTGTACTATCTAGCTGTACGTAGTAAACAGCTCCAAAAAGAATTACCCCAGCGACCTCCCCTGCCGATGATGTGATAACTGCGCCATAGTAATTGGAAGTAGTCCCGGTGTGGCTGGGTGGTGTGAGTAATAGTGTCGCCAGCCGTGAGGGGCGGACTACGTCATAGGTGTGGGCGGGTTGAACGCATCATATGGGGAACCACATAAACAGTAACCATTACGACCAACCACTCGAACTCGAACTCAACCCATTCATCTATACAAAAACTACGTATCCGAAATCAATCAACATGTCGGACCAATCTCAGGAACAGAAGAAAGGTGAGTTGAACGCTGGGCGGGCCACTGGCTTGCGTGGCTGATTCCCTACTCACTTCATCCCCAAAAAGCACACATTATACTATAAAAGAGTCTACCTGACACTCTTCCTCCAGGCTTCTTCGGCACCGCCGCAGGCGGCCTCGGTACGCTCTCACCTCCCTCCACACGCTGACACTCCCTCACCACCAACAAGCCATCTAACACAAGACAGGCAACACTCTCGGCTCCGCAACCGACACCCTCGGCAAAGGCGTCTCGGGTGTGACCAACACGGCCGGCAACGCGGTCTCGGGCCTGGGCAAGGGCGTCGGAGATACCGTGACGGGTGTTACGGGTGGTTTGGGGGATACTACGAAGGGTACGTCATAGATGCTCCGTGGTGACGGTGGTGGATTTGGTCGTGCGGATTGGCGGATTGGCGGAGATGAATAGTGGATAGGTGTTGACTGGTTCTAGCTGCTGGTAGTATGGTGAGCGATACTACGAAGTCGGGTGGCGAGGCTGTGGGCATTAAGAAGCAGCAGCCTGAGGGTGCTACAAAGTAGATTGATGGCTGCTGTACGATATGGGATGGAGATGATATGGATTGCGTTTGGGAAGGAAAGAGATTGGGACACGTGTACTGTATTGTACGGTCCGTCACTGAGTCTGAGATGCATCTCTCACAAATTGGGCATCGCTTACACTACATAAGAATGAAACATGAGTACCAGCACAGTGCGGATATATGTCACAACGTCGACCTGTGACCCCAAATCATGCTGCACCCGCTTCTGCTGTGCAACGTTGCAATACATATATATATGCCGGATCTACTAATAGTTCCACAGAATCGTGCAGCTGTCTACCACGAGACCTCCGATGCAAGGGGCACGATCTAGTACTTCGTATGCTGTGTCCCTGTAACGCCGTGCCCGCGTGCCAAACGAGAAATGTAACGCCGCTTTAACACTCCATGTAAACCAAGCAACCACGTATCCCAGAAACAAACATGATGTAATTTTTGGAGGCAAATGTCACCAGCCAAACTTCTCAACCTGCAGCTTTACATCTACGCCTTGTGAGATGAGATCTGCGCATGTATTCCGCACATCTCGCACCAACCCCTCCGGTCCACTTACAACGATACCCGTTCTGCCGTTGCTGGTCCATTCGTTGATGATGAAAGGAACGTCTGGACGGCCGGCGATTGATGTCGGGGGCGGGATGAGGAGCTCCAAGCCCCAGTCCTGGAGCTCCTTCATCTTATCTTCAGGGACCCAGGAAGTATGCGAAGCAGAATGCGTTATCCATAGGAGCTTGACCTTATTTGCACTTTTCGATGAGTCTGCGATTTCGGGGTCGGTTGAAGTGGGTCGGAGAAGGGCGTAGAGGAGTGGATATGCGACTGCAATGCCTGAACCACCCGCTACTAAGATTGTAGTGTCGGAAGAAGAGAGGATGTCGAGCGCATGCGAGGAGCCGTATGGTCCATCGAGCCGGATGCGTGTCTGCGAATGTGATCGAGCATAGTCGAGTAGTGTACGTGTAAAACTAGACTGAGCTTGCGCGCGAATGAGAAGCGAGAACCACGCATGTCTACCCTCTCCGTCGATCCCCGTGGTAGGCGCTGCCGAAAAGATTGTGAAAGGGTGAGCCTGCAGGGCATGTTTTCGCGAAAGCGCCGGCACGGTGACGAAGACGTGGTCATTTGGGTTCCATCCGTTGTTCATATTCTTCGACCCGAGCGCCGGCCCGCGGTCGGCTATGTCCCAGTTCGCAGACAACACCAGCGTTTCGTCGTCCTCGAGTACTGTAAGAGTGGCCATATGCGAGCTCGAGTTTGACCCTAGGCGGAAGACGAGACGGTCGAAGAGGAAAATGATGAGAGAGACTCCCACATAGGGCCTGGAGGTGTGGTAGTGGAACCAAAGGAACGTCAACCCCGCGATTTGGACGACGATGTGTGTTGCGAGGAAGACCTCGTACATCTTTTGCCGGAAGCTTCCGAGAGAGGTGAAGTATAGCACTTGATACGAGGTAAACGCCCCTATGCCTAGAATCACAAGCCGATTGAAGAGGAACCGAGCGAGCGTGAAGCCGAGCCGTCTCAAGAGCCCGTACCATGTGAACATCATGCCCAGAAAATGCAACAGTGCTTCAAAGCACATTAGCTCTCCTACCCTGCGATGGAAGATATTCAAACTCTCATATGAATATCCTGTGAGAAGCTTTATGGGTTGATTCTTCGCTGCAAGCAAGTACAGAAGCGGTAGATTGGCGGAGAAGATAAGACCGCAGCGATCTGCGAAGACGAACACGTATTGCAGAGACATTGGCATGGCGTAGAAATTGTAGAAGATGTTGAGGGCGATGTAGGCGAGGACCAAGAGGGATACAGCGTTCGTTGGCAGTGTCTTGTTGATGATAGGTATGGGACGCAGTTGGTATTGCATCCAGGACTTGAAGATGTAGTACGTTTTCCAGATCCCTAGAGCTTTCCGTTTAGTCGTTCTGTTGGGGAGTAAAGGACTCCTCTCATCCACCAGTTTACCCTTCTTCTGCACCGCATCTGGTGGTGTCGCAGTCCCCTCAATTGTGCTGCTAGAACTCGACCACGCCTTATTAGCTTCTTCATCCGACTTGTCAATACCTTCATTCCTCCTTCTCTTTCTCTTCCCCAATGCAACTTTCTCCCTCCAATGGCATACCGCAAACACTCCCAGAACACCTAGCAAGACAAGATTATACGTTGAAACAAACTCTCTCCCGAACAAAATAGCTTCCACCAACTTCCGGAACCGCGGGTCTTTGCCTGGATCCGATCCGACGAGTTCCCCACTATCATCAGTATACACATTCGCAGCGAACAACGCCCGCATTAGAGCTCTTCTCGTAGAAGGGGAAAGATAGTCTAGCATCCATGCTAGAGGCTTGTCATCCATGTTGGAAGGTGCCACAATAGTAGAGAAGAGATCAGAAGGAAGGTGAGCGATGAACGCATCAGATAGACAAGGATCATGTGCTGCGATAAGCTTGGAGGCTAAAGATCGAAGCACGCTTTACTTGATTTGGAGAAGTGTGTCCTCTTTATCAGATCATGCACGTGGAGTGAAGTGGATATGGAGCAGGCTTCGCGCTTAACTGTTTGTGTGCTAGACGATGCGGAGTCGGCGTGTAGCACTCCTCACCCAGAGATAAGTATGCAACCAGGTAACGAAATTTCAGTCTAGTGGTGGCACCGGCGATTGAATGATGCTAGAAGCAGCCGATATCTAGAATCGAGTCATGGAAGAATCTGACATACATAGTAATATCCGGTTAAGATTTGGTATCTACAAAAAAAAAAAGCTAAGACTATAGACGCCGCCAAATGCCCGTTTGTCTATTCCGGGTTCAGACTGTTCCTCGCTCCTTTTCTTTCCTTCCCCTATGCCAAATACTGTACATATAGAACCTCATAAGCCCGGTAGTGTCTTTTTCATCCTTCGACCTTGACTACTGCTCAAGCTCCTAAGGCCCATCAACCTTAATCGGCACCACTGGCTCTTCGTCAACCTTGACTAGCTCTACAGGCCCTTCAACCCCATCGACCTTGACAGGCTGCTCAGGCGCATCGGCCTTGATTGGCTCGACAAGTTCTTCCTCCGCATCGACCTTGACTGGCCCCTCAGGCTCCTCGTGCCCATACTCCTCATCCACAGCGTCGTCCTTGACAAGCACATTTTCCTCCCTATCTGCCTCCTCATCCTCATTCCCCGCAACCTCAATCGTATCCCCCATTCTCACATCCGCTACATCACCCCCATTTTTCAACGATTCAACCTTTGCCTTTGTCATCTCATAAACATACTGCCCTAAATGCTCTACGCCCTCCATCACCGCTTCTCTGCCCTCTTCAACCTTCGCGTCCACCAGCCGGGAATGCGTCGGCGCGTAAAGTTCATCGATAATGAGGGAGAGCTTAGTGGGACGGGAGAGGAGAATATCGAAAGCGGGTTTGAGCTCAAAGCAGGATTCGAAGACGGAGGTGCGACCTAGGATGTAGAGGCCTAGACGCGCGCGGGAAAGAGCTACGGTAAGTCGGCGGATGTCGCGGAGGTAGCCAATGCTACGGGTGCGCACGAGAGAGAGGATGACATCTGTTTGATGTTAGCTTTCCAACCTGCTTTGTGAAGAGGGAGACTGGGTGACGTACAGTCATTTTGCTCGCCCTGGTACTTATCCACCGTTGCAACAATCTTTGGTAGTCCGAATAGCCTGTTACCTTTACACCTGTGATCTAAAACATCCTTGATGAGCGCTCGCTGACCGGCATAAGTAGTCAAGATAGAGATTTTGTTCGACGGATAGCCTAGTAGACGCATGTACATGTACAGCGCCACCGTATACTCCGCCTCTCCTAGGTTTTGAATAAAATGCGGCGTGGGCTCGCTTTCACCTTTGCCCTTGTAGTCTGGTACGTCGATGAACTGGTAATCGAACTTGAAGCCCGGATTTGCGATCTGAAACTCGGGCGTTGACTGGACGGAGGGGAGGTTGCCGAGATTGCTGTATCGCCATTTGTACAGTTTTGCTATTGACGGTCGAGCTCGGCCTTGCTGGTCTAGCATGATTGTTGGTACTCCTAGCCTCACGAGTCGCAAGAAGAGCGATTGCTCTAGGTTCGCATACTGTCTGAACGCGAGGTTCTGGATGATGGGTGAGTTTTGTAGGTGGTCTCCGCACATTACGATACGCTGGAGAGGAAGCTCGCCGTTCTGCGGGTTTTGGAGAGCGAGTGGGATGAAATTTTCGATCTCGGTGATCTGGGCTGCTTCTTCCATGATCACATTGTCGTAGTGGAAGCCTAGCGACGCGATTTCTTGTCTCCGCATCGCAGCGTGCGTGGAGGTCATCGCAATGATGCGCGCCTCTTTCACGAGGAGGTAGTTCGCTTTATCGCGCGGATTCCGCAGAATCTCGAAGGGACGAATGTCCTCGAGCTCTGTAAAAATCTTCTCGACATGACGATAGCAGCCTTGCACAATATCAACAATCTGCTCTCGTTCTGCCCCAGGTGGGAAGAGAGGCTGTGGTGCATCCGCAAAGTACTGTTTGAACGGGAATTCAGCGATTATTTGTTGGACACTGAAATCCGGGGACGAAACATGGTCCCAGTATTGTGTCCATGCTGGCTTCACATAGACGAGATTGAAGTAATCTGCCGTTTCGCACGAGCTCCCATGAGCACCGGGCGCGCCAAAGTTTTTCGCCAATCGATCTACTTCGGACAGGTAGTATGTGCCTCTCTCTAAGAAAGACTCTACGCGGCCATGCTTGCTGTAGCTGGCTTCTGTCTCGAGCTCCTCCTCGCCGTGACCTAGGCGCAGGAGGTGGCGCTCGTCGATGTCGAGCGCCACAATCTTCTGGAAGAGCTGATTGAGGGCCTGATTGCTGTGCGCGACAAGCAGCGTCCGTTGGTCCGGAAAGTTGTGGTATATATTAGAGATAATTTGGGTCGCTACGTCCGTCTTGCCGGTGCCCGGTGGCCCGACCACAACAGTCAGACCAGGTTGTGTGCCCGAAGTAATCGCTTCAATCTGAGCAGGGGTGAATCTGACGCGGTTCAGTTTGGGTGCGTCTGCAGGGTAGGGGCCCATGTTCGGTGGCGTGTACGTGGAGACATGCAGATGCTCATGCACAGGCTGTGCAACCTCCTCCTGGTCACGACGCCGCTTCTTCGAAGCTCGTACAGATGTAGGTTCCGGCTCAGCCGCTGCGGGGTACTTGACGACATATGGAGGCCCAAAGGATGACAGGGCACTCTCGTGGGGTTCGATAGATTTGCCGGGCAGGGATTCGATCAGGTGCTGCCAGTCTAAAAAGGTATCACGAAAGTCTATCGAATGCAGACGGTTCGGTAGTCGCTTGTAGGTTGCAGACGTGGGATCACCAAGGCCTAGAAACACATCCTGGAGCCAGGAAGGTGCTGGAATGTCCGAAAGCGCCAGACGTCGGATGGACTCAAGGATGGGTCGAAAGTTGTTCTCCCGCCCTCGTCGACGCACGACAAGATTGATCTGCTCGTAGATATTCGGCCGACCTTGTGCAGCTTGGTCCATGTCCGCCTGGTATTGCCTCGGGTCAATGTGCACGATGAGTCTTCGTTGCCGAACACGAGGTGCATCAATGGACACCTGCTCGCGGATCGGGCGGCCACTTTCATCCTGCATCTGAACCACTTGGGCACATCTGAGGGTGCGAATGCCAAGCTGCTCGCTAGCGCTTTGATGGTCCATGCCGTTCTTCATCGATACATCGTCTGGACCTTCGACGGCAAGCAGGAACACAACATCGTCCGGTTTGAGTTGCTCCCACTCTCTTCGTACTGGGTGCTGAAGGCGACTGACATCTAGAATGATTTCCGCGCGAACATATGCTGGATATTCCTCTCCAACCCGTGACGGCGCCACATCGACGATACCAGGCTTCGAGATCGGCATCGACATTCTTGAGAAACCTCCGAACTTCGTTGCGACGCCCTTTCCGCGAGGCTGAACACGTTTGGCAACGTCCTCCATATCTTTGCGGATACCATAGAGAGCCTCCGCCCTGTACAGAATGAAGGACCGCCACAAGAAGTCGCCCATGGTGAGATATTGGAGATTTAGTTTCGGTATCGCTAGTGGGTGCGACCCGTTGTACGACTCGTTCCGTAGAAACGTGTTCTCGTACAGAATCTTCTCCGTAGGCAATATAGGCATCTCTCGTATGTTGTCCTTGAAGGTGGGCCTGTACTCTACCAAAGAGACTAGTGTTTCCGTGAAGAACGCTCGATCTTGTACGAGGAATGTCGACTGAGGATACTGTGTTCGCAAGCCCATAAGTGAACATAGATGAATGAGTTCCTCATCTGTCAGTACTCGAAGGTGGCCCTCTAGGTCAGCCCTGTTGCCGATGCTGCCGTAATTCGCCAGAGCCAACAACTGAAGCTTCTCTTGAAAGGCTGCATAACCCACGCGCTGTAGTTTGGCTAGGACGTCGTAGTGCTTCTGATCATACTCAAGCTTAGACAGTTGCGCAGCATTGTGGTCCTCGATCGGAAAGTAGGTGTAGTGGCTCAAGAGGTTGAACAGGTCGCGAAACAGCCCGTTTTCTTCGTCTGCGTACATGGGAGACAGCCTAATCGCTGGAAGCATGTTGAGGTCGCGCAACAGTGCATTCACGTATCTCCTTGTGGGAACCTGGCTCTGCAGATCCGTGAGCAACTCCACGAAGCGCTCGCAATAGGCTAGATTATCCTGCATCTCCTGCCTCGACTGGCTGTTGTACAGACGGTCCAGGAAATCGAGAAGGAGGGTGTATAGCCAGGACCGCTCAAATCGTAGCCTGGCCTGGAGTGACTCGTCTGCAGCATCAAATCTCCTGTTTGATGCCCTCCAAGCTTTGCGCAACCTCTGATCTTGCTCGAATTGGCGCTCCCGCGCTGCATCTGAATGCATGTTCTGCCAGATTGATATGCCGAGCAAAGGCGCGCATTCTTTCCGCACGAGATCGCTGTCAAGGGATTGAAATGCGCCGATGACGAAGGATACGAGCTGTGTCCGGATCTTGATGGGCTGCGAAGGGTCTACACTCATTGAAAGTATGCGACGAAAGAAGGAAGAGAACTCGGCGGGTTTGTCCTTGAAGAGCTCTGCGCGTTCTATTAGTATGTCCCCTGTCGCATCCACGGGAATGGACACTTACCCCATGATTGCAGGTTCTCCCTCCTCTTCACGTTGACCAGAAGCGCCAGAAGTAGGTGATGGTAATTGGACGCCTCTTCGGTGAACCCGGGCCACAGATATCGTTCCAGCAGCTGCAAGTTCTCCAATACGAGCAGCGATGCATATGCGAAGTCGACCTGCTCCAGCTCATCCCATAGCTCTTTCTTGACCACATCGGGCCGCACCTTTGGCGCCTTCGCGGTCAACCAGTTCTTTCTTGCAACCTGGGCGAAATGGTTGTCTCCATGCAGATCTGCGACCGTGGGACGGGTCTGTAAAGTCAAGCCTTCCGTCGCGCTTCTATGAGCGCCGTTCGGGGCGTTCGAGGAGCCCGTGGGCTTGACGTCTTCCATTCTGGCACCTTCTCTTCCTAGTCCCGTAGTCGTAATGTTCGTAGGGCGCAGTGAGTAGCGGGCGCGCTCATTGTTGTCGTAATCAACCTGCAGCAACAGACGCGCCAAGCAAAAAGTTCAAGATCTATGCGGAAGCTTGGACCCGCCGGCACCTGCCGTCTCGAACATCACCTCGCTCAACCGTACTGTCTCCGCAGCAGCCCTCCCCTCACCACAACACCATGTCTTCGCCCACACAGGAGACGATCACACAGCCCGTGGTACCTGACAAGGTACCCAATGGCGAGTATCCCGTAAGCAATTGGCTACTCAAAACCCCCTCAATGGCTTGTAAACGGCTAACACTCGCAGCTCATCGACAATGACCCGTATGCACTACCGCACCCTTCCGACCGATTGCAAGCACTGACAACAATGCAAGACACATCAAACGCGTATTCGCATATGCACGTCCCTCCGACTGGCTCACCGGTGCCGCAGTGGGAGCTCTCAGCCCTGGTCTGATGCTCTACTGGGAGAAGGTGTCGCCCTCGTTTGTCGGCAAGGGAGGCTTTGCACCCATCATGCGGCTCACCGGAGCTGTCGGCGTCACCGGTTGCGTTCTATTCGTCTACTCACGGTCTTGTGGTACGCCCAACAAATTTGTCCTACATATCCACCTTTGAAGATGGATACTAACACAATTGGGTCCAGCACGCTTCTATGGCGCCCGCGAGAATCGCCGCGAAATCGAAATGGACATGCGGGAGATGGTTGACAAGGTCAAGAGAGGGGAGCCGTTGTATGGAAAGTCAGAGATGACCGAGTACATGCAGGGTGTAGCGCACCGTAACTCGCGATTCTCGGGTGTCTTTTCGCACGTCCTCCCATGGCCGAACTTTGTCAACCACCCGTACCATGGAGTGGACACCGCAAAGTACTACCGACAGGCTGAATTGGAGCTGGAGCAGGAGAAGGGACGGTGAGGGTCAGCGCAGCAGAGAAAAATAAATCAAGTTTTTCTTTTGGGTCAACGGGGGTGTATATAAGTTCCAGGGCCAAGATAGGTGTATCAACATGGTTTTTTAACAATCATTTAACTACTTACTGTACATGCACAACAGGGAAATGCCCTCTCTAACCCGACGCTAATTTCCCAAGGACCTCCTCCTGTCCGAAATGCATCATCTTGAATTTTGACATCCAATCATCTCGATTGATGTACCCTCCACAGATTCTACGCTTTCCAGTGAACGCGCTACGTCCATGAAGGACGCGCCAGTTGTCAAATATCAGCACTGTCCCCGGCTGTAGCTGCTCCCAGTACTCATTCTTTTTCTTCTTCAACAACCTGTCAAACTTCCGCGCAGCATCGTACCACCGTCCCACCTCGCCCAGAGGAAGCTCGATAGCGGCCCGATCACTCGAATTCCACCTCACCTGCAGCAATCTCCCAGTCTCCCGATCATGTTCCAGCACAGGGAACCCCTTGTACGGCATGATACTAATGCCCTGATTCCCGCTCGCATGCGCATGCACATTCACCGTCGCCAGCGTCTCATAAGCATCTCTATCCTCAAGTAGTAATTGCTTAGCGGCGTTGAAGCCGTCGACGAGCAAGCTTGCGCCGCCCGAGCCGTCGGTGTGCGAGAGCAGGTGAAAAGCTTGGAGGCCGGCGGGGTCGGAGAAATATGTGTTGTCTGTGTGAGCTTCCAGCGCTATGTTGGTGTATGCAGTGTCTTTTGAGGCGAGGTCGGCGGTGAAGTCGTAGAAGCCGCCATAGTGGGTTTCGCGGATGAAGGAGATGCGGCGGAGGAGGGCTTCTGTCGCTTCTGGTGTTGGGGGGACGTGGGTGATGTAGCAGAAGCCGTAGCGGCGCTGAGGAGATTATTAAAGGAGGGATAGGAAGCGGGAGCAGCAGGCGTCCTTACGAGTCTGTTTAGAATGGTGTGGACTAGCGATCCACTTCCGCTTTTGTCTCTCTCAGGCTCTTTGAATCGTATTTTTGGGGGATCTCTCGCTATTGACGCATCCCATAGGTCGATGCTGGAAAATATCAGCTAGCTCTAGGGAGAGAGAAAGATGGTGTGAGTACGTCACTAGGCCTTGACGGATACGAGATCTATTTCCGGCTGTGGATCCTGCATTCATGAGAAAGGCTTTGGAATATTGGCTCTTGTGGCCATCGTTCCCTAGCTAGCGTTAGTAGGTGCCAGAAGGTCGGTCGAAGGAAAAGGATAGGCTTGCATTCGATGTCAATGGTATCTTTGGTTTCAGAGCTTGATGTAATGGAAATGTCGTTGGGTATCTGAGATGGGTTAGCCGGTTGGAGCACATAACATGCAGAGAGTCCATTAGTTACCGAAAATGTGTCGAGGAGTCGCTGTTTCGTGTCTTCATGCACGCAGCTCTTGCATTGGCAATTGTCCCTTGCTTTTAGTAAGACATGTATTCCGATAGTCCTGCCGATCTTACTCACCTAAGCCAAATATTCGGTCTGCCACCTACATTAGTAAATATTCATTTACCGCCAAGAACTCCATACTCACATCTCATGCTTAGTCGTCTTCACCACATTGTCCTCTACCCTCACTTCATCGAGATCAAGTGAATCGGGCTTCCAGCCTCCAACTATCTACCCCGAGAGTATCAGCATTCAGTTTAACACTCGATTCTCGCTAATTTCCAACTACTTACATATGGTCCCCTCATAGCGGTGTTCACAGCATGCTGCGCTTTGAAAATATGCCTAAGCTCAGCGCTCAGTTTACGAAGGTCCCATGCTTGCTGGTGTAGTTTGGTCGTGTTCTCGGTTCCAAGGCTCTTTTCCAATACGCTGCGGGACTTTCGCGTGAGGATATTGCGATTCGGTGCAGCAGAGCCGTCTTCTGTGGTTCCATCCTGGGGTTGGCGTTTGGCTTCGGGAGCTGGTTCGGAAGTTGCAGAATTGAGGGGTGCTCTAGTTGATGAGAGCTGACGGACACTGTAGCTGCTAGTAGTTCGCGTAAAGCTGCGTATATTATTGGGACTGGGGAAGCATTAACTTTGATGATGTCGGGCGAGAAGCCCGTGACTTACCGTGCGTTCGGGGCGCATCGCAAAGCTCTGGTGGCAACCATGCCAACTATATAAGAAGAATCGAAAGATCAAAGGGAAGAACCAGCGGTAGGAGTATCCCCACGAGACTGAAAGTTATCCGAAAAACAAAAGCAAAGAAAGCGTGGAGCGATATTTGCGGAGGTACGATGCTAGAGGTTACAATTGAAGCTCGGTTATTCGCAGGGGTCGGGCTACCACCCCGCCTCGCATAAAGAATGGTATCTTCGGGCCAAAGGCCACTTCTAGTTTGAAAAGAATTTGCAAAAAGGCAAAAAGCACACCAGAGGGACTCGTGTACTAGACGGGTATGACGAGTTCCGGGCTTCGCTCAGGACTCGCCATGGTCTCGCCGGTGGAAGGTGGGAGATGGGTGGCTTCCTCAAGATGCGCGCTAGCGCGTCTCGAGGAAGCCACCAACATCACTTACTGTACTAAAAGCAGTACCGGTGCTGCCGTACCCGCACCGCGCTTCTCCCAATGTGCGTGCAAGAATGCGGGCGGTGGCGTCTTTTGCAGTTACTGTAAGGTAAGAGAACTACTTTTCGCCACGCACACTAATGTCCCAAAAAATCGGCAGAGAACTCCAAACATGGAAAGAGTGCTGATGATAGCCCACACACTCCCCGCACATCAAAAAAGAGAAAGGAGAAAAAAAAGATAAGCAAAAAGATAGAGACGACACCAGGGAGACTCGAACTCCCAATCTTTGCCACCGGAAAGCAACGCCTTACCATTAGGCCATGGTGCCTTGAATTATATGATTTAGAATCATATGAAAAAACTTTCAATTATTCAATATATACAGCCCATATATGCGGAATTTCAAAAATTAAGCACTCGAATGACTAAGACAATATGTGGGTCCAGCCATTAATTAGCATGTAGCCTAGAGCTCTTCGCACTTTAGTTCTATCTAGTCTTGCTTGTGGCGTTTTTCTGTAACGCAAATATGTCACATTTATTTCTACTTTCTCAATCTTTGCCAGGCAATTTACCTCTAGAAAACAACGCCTTACAATTAGGCCATGGTGCCAGTTGAGTTTCTAGAAGAATTGTTATCGGAAAGTACAAATTTTTGGGGGATAGTATATTTATGTATGGTTATCTTAATATCCTGGTAACGCTTTTCTACCTACTTAGTTTCCCCGCACCAATCTTAGGACCATCTTCTTCAACTCTGCGACCAGAAACGGGGCGCGACGGGGCTACATTATACCGCACTATACCCTATAAAAGAGACTAGAACAGGCCTCCTTCAAGACGTCTCCACGCGGTGATTGACAGAGCCTAGTATCACTTCATTGTCAAGGCTACTACCCAACGACATGCTAAGAAGAGAAAGATAACTCTAGTGAGGGACATATCGTGCCGTCCTGTCCTGCCTTGTTAGTCTTATCCTTTTACAGGCGGAGGTGCTCGGAGCGGGCGCACGGACCCCGCCAAGGTCGCCGCTAAGTAATCGCCGGTAGCTTCACCTTCGTAATCGGGAGCTGCCTCCAAACAGCTCTGCATTAACAACCCTGCCACCGCCTGCTCCCAGCAACCAGTCTACCGTAAAAGGATATTCACCTTTATACCCAACCACAACCTCACCCCCCAAGGTTACAGTCCTTGCGTCTAGCGCCCACCGCAAACCGCCACCGCCATGTCAACACTTGAGGATCTCGATGACCTCGAGCGCGAGCAGAAGGAGGAGAAGAAGGATGACAAGAAGGAAGGTGGTGAGGATGGAAAGGATGGCAAGAAGGGCGATGGTGACGCAGAAATGAAGGATGCCGAGCCCCAGGAAGAGGTGCTCGACGATGAGATTCTCAGCCTGGGCACACGAGATATTATTGCACGAAAGCGGTTATTGGAGAACGACATGAGGATTATGAGGAGCGAGTTCCAGCGGTTGTCACATGAGAAGGCGTCCATGAATGAGAAGATCAGGGACAACGTCGAGAAGATTGAGAATAACAGGTACGGTCTCACTGTGCACAACGTGGGGACCATCATTTTGGATGCCGACTAACTTGACGCAGACAACTACCATATCTCGTCGGAAACGTCGTGGAAATACTAGACCTCGATGTCACAGCAGAGGCGGCAGAAGAGGGCGCAAACATCGATTTAGACGCCACCCGCGTAGGCAAGTCGGCCGTCATCAAGACGTCCACACGGCAGACCATCTTCTTGCCCCTTATCGGACTCGTCGATCACGAAAAGCTCAAGCCTGGCGATCTCATCGGTGTGAATAAGGATTCATACCTCGTGCTGGACACCCTGCCTGCGGAGTACGATAGCAGGGTCAAGGCTATGGAGGTTGACGAGAAGCCGACGGAGAAGTACACGGATGTCGGTGGCTTGGACAAGCAGATTGAGGAGCTGGTAGAAGCCGTCGTGTGGCCTATGAAGGAGGCTGAGCGGTTCAAGAAGATCGGCATCAAGGCGCCTAAAGGTAGGTTTGTGAAATGCACCGCCGATGCATGTCAGCTCACATTTTCGCAGGTGCCCTCATGTATGGCCCTCCCGGTACCGGCAAGACCCTTCTTGCCCGAGCGTGTGCAGCTCAAACGGACGCTACCTTCCTCAAACTCGCCGGTCCACAGCTAGTGCAGATGTTCATAGGCGACGGTGCCAAGCTTGTGCGAGACTGCTTCGCTCTCGCTAAAGAGAAGGCACCATCGATCATCTTCATCGATGAGCTGGATGCCGTGGGCACCAAACGTTTCGACTCGGAAAAGTCGGGTGATCGAGAGGTGCAGCGAACCATGTTGGAACTTCTCAACCAGCTGGACGGTTTCGCATC
Organism: Darksidea phi; assembly: GCA_030770425.1. Lineage (NCBI taxonomy): Eukaryota > Fungi > Ascomycota > Dothideomycetes > Pleosporales > Lentitheciaceae > Darksidea > Darksidea phi. The sequence goes on along the minus strand of JASJFT010000022.1, from coordinate 208,316 downwards.
CGACGACCGCGTGAAGGTGCTCGCCGCCACCAACCGAGTCGATGTCCTGGACCCAGCCCTGCTACGATCCGGTCGTCTAGACAGGAAAATTGAGTTCCCCCTCCCGAACGAAGAGGCTCGAGCGCAGATTCTCCGCATCCACTCAAGGAAGATGACGGTAGATGACGGTGTCAACTGGCCTGAGCTGGCGCGCAGCACGGACGAGTTTGGCGGTGCGCAGCTCAAAGCTGTGTGCGTTGAGGCAGGAATGATTGCTCTCCGGTCAGGGCAACAGAAGATCAGTCACGAGCACTACGTCGACGCCATATCAGAGGTTCAGGTAAGCCACGCCACATGGATCCGCAGCTGACTCCTACTGACGATATTGCAGGCCAAGAAGAAGGATACAGTCAACTTCTACGCGTAGTGGGGCAGTGGATGGAGAGGTAGTTGGTTGCATGTGCCCGCTGTAATGCCGCGCTTGTAATGATAAATAGAGGCTAAACACGACATGACAAGTCAAGTTAAAATCATCTCATATCTATCGTATACGTTGCGGAGTTTCAGAATATGTTATTCTTACATTGACAGGAACCTAGGCAACGCTCGTCAACGTGGCCCTGCCGACGTCGCCCGAATCGAAGGGAGCCTCGGCCGCTCAGCAGCTTACAAAGCAAGGTTCGCAAGGCTTGCACCTGCGTAGGGCTTGTATGCAAGTCGCAGGCGGTACCTTATCTGACTTCAGTCCCTGCATTGTCGTTGAGTTATTTTAGCACGCCTTGCCTTCCCCCTCACTGATTGGCCAAGTCTCCGATCAACAAACAACGTCCCAACGCATATTCGTAGCCTCAACACCAGCTTCGGCCGCACGCGTTCAGACGCCTAATCTTGATAGGTCGGCATCCTCGCTTTGTCGTCGCGGTAGCCACTGTCGATGGAGAAACTCTCGGTTCCTTTATGCCCTCCATAGCCGCTGGTAGCGATCTAAGACCGCGGTTTTGAGGCGCGTTGACGGGGTGGGGGAGGCCGTTTTCAGAGACAGTTCGCATGTGCATGGCTCTATTGGATGAGACAGGTTACGAGGAGGCGAGATGCACATGCGGCATTGCATAGTATCATGTGGGGTGGGAGCACGACGAAGCGAAGTCGGAACGGTTCTCGGAATGGGGTATTGTCCGCTACCATTTAAGCCGTTGGAGGCGTCTGTCCGCATGGCTGCTGGTCTTTTCCTCTCTGTAAACACCCGTCTCTGTGTTGCTGCGTCTTAGGTGCTATGCTGGCCCTTTCAACATTTCTCCCGCGCGACCCTTTCAACTTGGTGCTGTTGGCGGTAGGCGTCTTGGGCATTTTTGTGCTCACTGTCTTCGCTTTTGGCTTCCAGTCAAAGGGCCAGCAGAGTATGCTTCAGGCGTATGTGAAGTTCTTCTGGGCGTGCTTTGTTAAGCCGCATACAGGCGATCGGAGCGGCAGCCAACAGGATGCTCTGGTACGTACATGGACGTTGTGTGTACGGGGAGGATGCTGATGGTTTACGTAGGAAAGCTTCTACAAGGCGCAGGCGGATGTGTATGATGCTACGAGAACTAGGCTTCTGAAGGGGAGAGAGGATATGTTGGGGCTTGTGGCGGCGCAGTTGAAACATCGCTGTGAGGCGGGGTTGATCTCGCAGAGACCGATTTGGGTTGATGTGAGTGGAATGTGGCTACTGAAGAGCATCGAACTAACGCTTAGCAGATCGGTGGAGGAACCGGCCACAAGTATGGTCTGTTCTTATTTCCGTCTAAACGGGAAAGCTGACAACTACCAGTGTTGAGCAAATGGATGTCTTCCTCTCAGTTCCCAACTTCTTCCGTACAGTTTGTACGTCCACCTACCTCTACCTACAATCACTATCTAATACGTGTTCAAGACATCGTCGACCTCTCCCCCAGCCTATGTGAAATGGCGCGTAAACGCTTCCAGCGTCTGGGCTGGAAAAATGTCAAAGTAATCTGCCAAGACGCCCGTACCTTCCGCCTCCATCTCCACGAACCCCAGCTCCAGTCCCGCGCCCAACCCATCCTTGACCTGGACGAAAACGCCGATACCGGCGGCGCCGAGCTCGTCACCATGAGCTATGCACTCTCCATGATTCCAGAATTCTACCCCGTCATTGACTCTGTAGGTAGCCTACTGAGCGAGAACGGGGTGGTGGGTGTTGTGGACTTTTATGTGCAGAGCAAGGTTGAGTTCGGGCGGAGGAACTACACAGGAGGTGTGGTGGGGAGACATTGTATGTGGATCAGCCGGGTTTTTTGGAGGACGTGGTTTGAGATCGATCGGGTGAATCTAGAGGCTGCTAGACGGGTGGGTTGCTTGGTCACTCCTCGAGGATAGCCGCTGATATGTTGCAGGACTATCTCGAATACCGCTTCGGAACTGTCCTTAGCGTCAACACCCGCAACAACTTCTTCGGCGTCAGGCTTCCGTACTATATCTGGGTCGGCTGCTCCAAGGACAACGGTTCTTCGACAGCCAAACTCGCAGAGATCGATGCCGCCGCCACCGAATCACCGTACCTCTCAGCCCTGGATCTGCAAACTGGCCCAATGCCCGCAGACGTCGAAGTCCGCTCCAAAGCCTATGAATCCGCCATCGTGAACCTACAGTCCAGTCTCCCACTTCCAGCAACTTGGTATATCTACCTAACTTCAAGATGCGTCTCACAGCAAGCTAACCTGCGTCCAGGTACCAAAACCACCACTGGCGCATCCACTACGACGACTCCCTCCCAAAACATACCCGCTTCAACAACTCTTACATCTACGCCTTCACATGGGAAGACGACCGCGCTGACGCCCGTCTCCTCAAAGTAACCCCTGACGACGTGGTGCTAGCAATAACCTCCGCCGGCGACAACATCCTCTCCTTCTGTCTCGATTCGCCGCGCCGCGTCCACGCCGTTGACTTAAACCCGACCCAAAACCATCTCCTAGAACTGAAAGTAGCAGCTTTCACCGCTCTCCCCTACTCCGATGTCTGGAAGCTATTCGGCGAAGGCAGACACGCCGACTTCCGCACTCTCTTAATCAAGAAGCTGAGCCCGCACATGAGCAGCGCCGCCTTCCAATACTGGCTCCAGAACGGGCCTGCCGTCTTCTCCGCCTCTAGCAAGGGCTTCTACTACAGTGGCGGCTCCGGCAACGCCCTTACACTTGTCGGCTGGCTCTTCCGCCTGCTCAACCTCACCACCGAAGTGCAAAAACTCTGCGCCGCACAAACGCTCAACGAACAACGCGAGATCTGGAACAAATCCCTCAAAGCAGTACTCCACTCCAAGCTCCTCACCTGGACCATTCTCAGCAACGAAAAGTGGCTCTGGAAGGCTTTGGGTGTCCCCCCCGCCCAACGCGCAATGATCGAATCCGACTTCCTCAAAAATGGCTCCCTCGAATTCGATACACGTACAGGCGAACGCACACCCGCTGGAAACGCCGTCTACGAATACGTCCTCAACACCTTCGAACCAGTCGTAAACACCACCCTCCTCTCCTCTTCGAACCACTACTACCTGCTCACGCTCTTGGGCCACTACACTCCCAGTTCGCACCCCACCTACCTATCCCCTAAATCCCACCTGCGCCTCAGCAAACCCTCCGCTTTCAACAGTCTGCGCATCCACACCGACGAAATCAGCGAAGTCATCGCGCGCATGCGTCCCTCCACGCTCACCATCGTCGTTGTAATGGATAGCATGGATTGGTTTCCGCCGCAGGGCAGTCAAGCTGTCAAGCAGATTCGCAGTTTGAATCGCGCGTTGAAGGTCAAGGGGCGTGTTATGCTGAGGAGTGCGGGGTTGGAGCCGTGGTATATCAAGGTTTTCACCGAGTGTGGATTTGAGTGTAAGAGAGTTGCGGTCAGGGTGCCGGGAGCTTGCATTGATCGGTAAGTTTTATTCTCCCCCTCCTTCCCCCCCTCCCTCCCCGGTCCATAGTCCATTGTCGATGTTTCATCATTAGGAGCGTTGCTAATGTGACGGTTAGCGTGAACATGTATGCTAGTACGTGGATTTGTACAAAGGAGGAGAGTATCGTGCAGGAGGATGTTAAGCTTAATTTGAGGAAGAGCTCCATGGGTGAGCTACAAATTTAGACGCGAGCATGGAGGGAGGTAGCGGGTCGGGGGGCTATGTTGTCTTTTGCATGATACCTGTTTCTTTCTTTACTGTTGCTTGCATTGCAGGACGTCCTATTCATACGTTGCCCTGGTAGATCGCTATACTTCAGCATAACGATTCTATACTCATAAAACCAACGTTGATTCCACTGCCTGTCGCATAATACGGAACTGACACACTGTATCAAGAACACTCCCATTTTCATTGACATGAAGAATTGAATTGCCGCCCTTATCGCCCCCAAAGTTAAAATAAGTCTGTAATCATTTTCCACACTTTTGATACGTGTACAATCCAAAGCCCAGTCCTCTCCACGCCAATGCAGTCAAACTGGCACGTTCCGGTCTCCTTTCCCTAAAGCGCGGGTATGTCGCTGAGACGAAGAAACAACAAGTCTAGGTTTACAGAGCGCTTGTGCCAAAATCATGTGATGGAACTCCAACGTCCATAGTGTACCGTCGAACAGAAAAGTGGGCAGGAGCAATCGAAGAAGCAAAAGGTCGCTTATTTGGCGGCGCCGGGGTACCGTGTCTTGCCGACGGTGAAGGGAACGTAGCGGTACTTGATCATATGCTGGATTTGTCGTCGCACTGTCATCCATTAGCGTCTCGTCTTCCAAACTACTATACCCAGCACCATTGGGGTACTCACTCGTCAGGCCAAACAGAATCAACCAATACACCACCAACACGGGCCAGAAAACGGGCAGGTTGAAAATCTCAAACCAGCTGCACGTGAAGCCAATCGCAATTGCCTTGGTCGTCGAGAACCAGAACTTGAACTCTGGCAGTCGGCGCACAAACGGGCGGAACTCGTCTTCCTCTTTTGTGGGGAGACCGCCGGCCTGGCCGTCTTCCATGCCTTCATCTTGTTCGAGGGAGGGGTCGAATTTGGGGGAGAGGAAGGCGAGGAAGAGGTTTAGGAGGTAGATGCCGAGGGAGTATGCGACTGCGGACAACTTTAGTTGAGATTCGGTTTGCGCTCTTGCCTTGGATTCGGGTTGGAAGATGGAATGGGAGTTGGTAGAGAGGAGGAAAGACTGCGTACCGATATACCATCCTTGCGCAAGGAATATCCGCAGTGCGAAGAGCAGGAAGAGCACGCCTGTGCCTACCCATCGGTAGGTCGTGAATGGTGTCGACTTATCGAGATAACTTTGGAATATCTATTTCGCATCAGCCTCTACACTCCACTGCAAACAAATACAGCGCATTTGCCATTCTCTGCAGCAGTAGAGCCACAAATGCGCTGGGAACATTCCACGTACCCGTCCAAACCTCGTCGTTTGCGCAGTCACAGCCGCGAAAGGGGTATCCGGCTCCGGAGCGTCCATGTTTGCGCGCGAAATAAACTCTCTATGTGTCCTTTTAACCTTCGCTTCGCCTATGGTGTGGAGAAATGGCGGTACAAGAAAGGAGAGGTTGTTGAGGCGGCGTGTCAAAAAGTTGCTGCGTGTCGCGAAGGCTGTGGTCTCGCCCCAACGCCAGATTCACAGGTGCACAGCCTTACGATGGTCCGTGCAAAGGGGCGGGCTGCGCTTTCCTGCTTCCGTGCTAGTGAAATATGCCGGGAGCTTTGTCGTCATTACCGAGGTCTGCCGATGCTATCCATGAATGCCATGCGAGAGCTTCCTGTACTCTTCTTTTCTACCCTTTCTGGCGCTTGAAGGAATTGGAAAGAGTTGGATTGGAGGTTCGATTAATTATTACAAAATGCGAGCTTTCAGGTCAACAATTCGGGAAGCGTCGCGGAGAGGTCCTGCGGGCTTACGGTTTGTGAGAGGGTACTCGTCGGGGAAGACGTATGAGCATTTGATTGTCTCTTCGCCGAAGCCTGGTGTTGGATTCAGTACGTATTACCGTCTTTCATACTCTGCAACCAAACAATCGGCCTTTTCGAACAGTTTCTATTCATACTTATACAGCATGTACCCCACTAACCCCACCCAGTCGAGCTCAACCGTCCGAAAGCCCTAAACGCCCTCTGCACCCCCCTAATCCTCGAACTAAACAATGCTCTCCGCGCCTTTCAAGCCGACACCTCCATCGGCGCCATCGTGCTCACAGGCTCGGATCGCGCTTTCGCTGCCGGCGCCGACATTAAGGAGATGAAAGACCTCACCTTCAGCGCCGCCTACGGAAACGATTTTATAGAAAACTGGTCCGACCTCGTCACGTTCCTCAAGAAGCCCCTCATTACCGCTGTAAACGGGTATGCGCTCGGTGGCGGCTGTGAGTTGGCCATGATGGGCGATATCTTGTATGCGGGGCCGAAGGCCGTGTTTGGTCAGCCTGAGATCAAGCTGGGCGTTATTCCGGGGGCAGGCGGAAGTCAGAGACTTACCAAGGCGATTGGGAAGGCGAGGGCTATGGAGACTATTTTGACTGGCGACAACATCTCGGCGAAGCAGGCTGGTGAGTGGGGACTGGTTGCGAAGGTGTTTGACAGCCCACAAGAGTGCGTGGATGGCGCACTAGCGACGGCGGAGAAGATTGCGGGTTACAGCCAGATTGCGGTCAAGGCATGCAAGGAGGTTGTGAACAAGAGTCAGGATCTGGGCATCAGGGAGGGTGTTGAGTTTGAGAGGAGGGTATTCCACGGGTTGTTCGGATCTAAGGACCAAAAAATTGGGATGAAAGCTTTTGCGGAGAAAGGCAAGCCTGAATGGTCGAACGAGTAGATGCCAGGCTCGCACGGAACAAATGTATAATAAACCTAAGAGCCTCGCATGGCACCTTTGGCAAGTAGTTTCGTGTGGTTATCTCACTCTAATGAGACTCATTTTAGTATATACAATTTGAAGCTACGGCTAATAGGCCCAGGTATCTCTGGAAATTACGACAAGGAGCTTCTTTATCCAAGAAGAAGCAGATAGAAAACACCAAAATTATACACGCTGAAAGTAAGAAAGCTCGGGCGTCGATCAACCCATCAATGCCCCACCACCTCCCCTCTCCGTCATGCCTGCGGCACTCTCGGCGTCATCGGCGGACTCGCCAACTAAGCCGCCTTAGACGACCCAGCTCCTCCACCAAACAAACCTTGGCCCGGCCGCGGCGATGGAGCGGGGCTCTCCATTTCGGCAAGCTGGGCAGTCTTGCTTTCGGCTGGCAGCTCTGAGTACCGTGATGTGGAAGGACCGGAAGAAGGGAGTTCGACGGGGAGTTCGTGCGGTTGCTGGTACAGTGGCTGGTAGTTGGCCTTGTAGCCTGAAGTGGGTGCGAGCATGGCGGGGTGGGCGTTCGGATTGGGTGAGGTGTATGTTGGTGGTGCTGATGTGGTTATTAGGGATATGTTGCGAAGTTGATGGGGGTGAGGTGGGTATCTACCTTCTTCGTATGCTGAGCCCCTGTAGGTAGGACTCTTCTCCCCAGCACCAGTAGCAGCGGCGCCAGTCTGGGCCGTAGAGGTCGCAGCGCTAGACTTCGCCTTTCTCCTCCGGCAAAGACAGAAGATGAGAATAGAGACGATAGCAACGATCACCACGACACCACCAACCGTTCCCCCTACGATCACCGCCGTGTTCTTCGTCCCTGAACTCGCCTCCGCAGACGGCGAAGGCGACGCACCATTGCCCCCCTGTCCCGTATACGCCTGGAATTGACTCGGCGTGCTCATAAATGCCGGGACTAAGTCGCTATCCGGACACGTCTGCGCTCCACACGGATTAGTCTTACAGCAGCCCCAGAACGTCTTCCGATCCGCGTGACCGGCCGCAGGGGCAGCGCATGTGTAGAAGTTACTTCCAGTGCCGCATGCTGCGTCTGGTGGGAAGTCTGGTGTGCCGTGAGACGAAGCGTTGAAGGCGACGGGACGGACGTTTCCCTGCGAACAGCCGCCGGATGAAGCGCATGGGTCTGCTGAGCAGCAGCCTACGAAGTCGGAACCGGAGCTTTCTGGGCAGGCGTACCAGTTTGAGTTTGCGGGACAGGTTGGGTCAAATTCGTCCAGATCGCGGGCGAAGAGGTGATGGGATGACGTTTCCATTGCTGGTATGGTTGGAGACTGTTTTGCTTTGCTCTTTTTAAGTGGGCGTGTGGATGGGTGGTATTGTCTATACGTCCGTGACTGGAACAGTGTGGTCGGTAATCTGGGTAAAGATATCCAGCAAGGCTAGATAGACATTAACATTACGAGAAGAAGTGGGGAGTAAAAAGCAAAAGTGAGAGAGAGATCAAGCAGACCCACACACATCACCGGGTCCCCTCTTACACATATGTGTCTGCCGGGAAAAAAGAGGCACAGCACAGCCATGTGCTCAATGCTCATACCCCAGCCCGACCCAAGCCCGGCAAGCCTTTCCCCCAAGCCCACCGCGCAAGGCGTTCTCCGCCACGCGTGCGAACAAGGCCGGGTACACCCACCTGTCCCTCAACTCACCCGTTCACATCCTCCCGCTGTACCTATTCCTCCACTGTAATCCCAATCCAACAATACGCCCGTGCAATCAAACACGCCACTCCCTCCCTCCAACCAATTACCCGCCGCCATGTACGCCACTACCGCCCCTTTCCCGCATCGCGGCAAACACTCATTACAAACTTCGTTTTTGTGCATGATTAACATTCCTTTGAGCCCATTGCAATCCGTCTTACCAACTAGAAAGAATTTCCTCATCCGGGTTGGCGTAGGATTTGCACACCTCCCTGCACGCCAAGGGGGGCGAGGGCCCGTGCGGTGGGTTTGTAGCGTGTAGTTATTTTGGGTGTGGGCGGTTGGTAAGCGCAGAGCCTCATGCGTGGTTGGATAGTAGCCGTAGGGAACTGGTTCGTGGCCTGAGGCATTCCTGTAGATCTCATCGTGTGTTGAATGAAACGAAGCGGTAGCAGAAGCGAGCGTCGACGCAGAAGAAATCCTACTATAGTATTGAAAAGCGCATCACAGGATCCCACTTTCCAAGCCAAAACGAGTACGCCACAATGTCAGCATCCTTCGGTCATGTTCTGAGTTTCTAGGCGAAAGCTCAAAATCTCCTTCAGGCGATCGATCGTCGGGGGCCGAGTCGTACGCACGAAATCACACCCGTCAATTCGCTGCCAGCAACTCGCCAACATGTTTCTCTTTCTAGCAATGCAGCCACCTCTGTCACACACCATATAAGAATGCGTTGTTCCGCGCAACAAGGCGCAGTCCAATGCCTCTGTTTCCTGCTTCGCTGCTCGAGTCTCACAAGCCGCCAAAATGTGCAAGCTACGTCAGAGGAGGAGGTAGGCGCGGTAGTACCGAGTCAAGGCCCCCATTAATTTCGCACCCGCCCGCGCATCCACCTCAGCCAAGCAAAACGGCGAGGCATGACTGTCGTATTCAGGCCCGAGATGAAAGCTGATAAAGATTACGTTTTCCTCGGGTATATTTAGGCATTTGCCTCCAAAGCAGTGCTATCGAAAAAGAGAAATGGTCGGCGTGCTTTGTTCGTCCGACAGACGTTCGGGCGCTGTCGAGATTTGGTATGCGGATTTAAGGGCGATCAGAGATTTGAAATATTGGCGTCGGGTTGGAGAGGGAATGCGATTTGTGAGGTGTTGCTGTCCACCTTCGTTGTTCGCGTACACAAGTGCCTTGTTCCCCAACATATCCAACTCAAAATCAAAGCAACCCTTATTATTAAATGGTCGCAAGAAAGCGAAAGGTACAGGCGGTCACGCTGCCCGCTAAGCTAACGTCGGCTTTTTTGTACACATATTATAATTCCATCCCACCTTTAACTAGCATGCCCCTGTACCTATATTGTCCTAGTCACTATTTATCTCTTCTTTTCAATAGTACGCATCTGGAACACCTCCAATATTTGATAACGCGACTTTTTACAGGCGAACCCTTTCTCACTTCCGGCCTTGCAGTCATCTTCCACGCTGAAGGCACCCATAAGGTCAAGCTGCTTGCCTAGCCGGAATGCAGCCCAAGCTCATACATGGACTTGTTCTGCTCAGCAGGCCACACTTCCACAGCTCGCTCATCGCCTGTCGGTCATACCCTAAATATTCGCCGCTGAACGAGCAAGGCCTGCGCCACGCTAAGGCGTGAGATAGCGTGGCCGATGTATGCCGCCGTGCTTGCTGGCTCTTTACAGCTTTGCCTAATCCGCAGGTTTATTGGGATATGTAGCATGATATTAGTTCGTTAAACTAGTCATAGAAGAACTACTTAGGACAACGTGGACGTTAGAACGTAGAGTATACTCAACTTATTATATTTGCAGTGCCTTATCCTAGGAGAGCTATTCTACAAACACCGTAAACCTAGGAAGTAGCGTGTTCTAGGATTCCGAAAAGCTTTAACTTTAGGACAGGGTTGGGTGACCAAAGAGGAATAGCGTTATGCAGTGTCAGTGTTCTTGGCTTCACGTCGCTCTACAGATGCCATACCCCGCCTACGTTTGTCTGCTTCCCGATCCGCCACTTCTACTTCTCCGATCCATACTACTCTAGCTACATATTATCTCAGATCCACATATTAAAATACATTGACACCGGATTCCAAGCGCTTGAACAGCGGCCTATTTTAGACCACGCTGGACGCCAGCCTTGTCAGAGCACTCTTCAACAACCAAGGCCCAATTTCAACAAAACAATGATGAGATGGAGTCTTTAGCTGCTTTATCTCTCGCCTGCAACGTTTTGCAGTTAATCCAGTTCTGTGGACAGACTGTTCGTATCTGCAAACAAATCTATGAGGATAAGTCGCCAACTAGTAGCGTGGACGATCACTGCAAGGATCTACGAACGTTGTCTTCCAAGGTAAAGGCTTCTCTAGCCTCCACCGGAAGCGCTCAGACCTTGGGGACTCGGGCGACTAGTCCTGGTTCCGATCAACAGCTCCTATCGTTAGCGAACAAACTTACGACGCTCGCAAATGATCTCAACGCTGAGCTGGTTAAGTTTCAGCCACGTTCTAGAGAGTCCAAACTAAGGAAGCTTGCGAAGGGAGTGAAATATCAATGGAGTGGAAAAGGCAGGATAGATGCGTTGCATAGCTCACTAAAGAGCTTAGAGAACACGTTCCAGTCTTTCGTCCTCGTGGACCTCCGGTATGAGAATATACTTCATTGACGATAACTGAGCGTGCCTGCTGAAAATCACAGGAAAATAGCTTGTACTCTCCATGAAAAGGATTTCAGAATACTCAATCAACAAACCCAAAATTTCGCTTCCAAGTTAGCAGCGGGGTTTACCAGAACGGACGAGCTTATACGAAACGAGTTCGCACTTACCCGAGATCTTATCGTAGATCAATGCGGTGATTTAAGGACAGACCTGGACTCAAACCTGGACAAAACCCGGATCGAAATTGTGACGGAGTCGCGGAACCTTCAAGGTCGCATAGACCAGGAGTTTGATGAGATTAAGAAAGCCCGAATCCACGATCAAACCGGAGAGAAGATAGACCGTCTCCTTCAGAGCTTGGCGGTCCCCGATATCAACGCACGGTACAATGCCATCACCCCATCCCATAATTCAACATTCGAATGGATATTTGACGCTACGAGCGTTTCTAGCCAGAGTTCGATTGTCACAGTACCCGAAGACCGTAGACGAGAACACTCTTCAGCCTTTTCTAAATGGCTTAGTTCGAATGGCTCACTATTTTGGATCAGTGGCAAGCCCGGCTCCGGCAAAAGCACCTTAATGAAATTCCTTCTAGAGCATTCACGCACCCGCGACTTGCTCAGGGAGCGCGACACATCTACCTTAATCCTGCACCACTTCATCTGGAATGCCGGCTCCTACTCTCAGCGCAGTCCACAGAGCCTCGTTGCCTCCATCTTACATCAATTACTTTCTTATCGTGCTGACGTTGCGCATGCATTGATTGAGGAAAATCGTCTCCAACAAAAATCGGTGCACTCAGACTGGTCCCAAGAATCCCTAGAAGCTGCTCTCTTCGAAGCGTTACTCCGCATGCAATCTTCAGCTTGCATTTTCATTGACGGCCTGGATGAGATTGACCAAGCGGAAGGTGATGGTCTCTACAAACTTTTAGCATTGATACATCGTCTCTGCTCCCTCCAGAACGTCAGAGTATGTGCCTCTAGTCGCCCTGAGGTGCAAATACAGCAGCAATTCGCAACCTGGCCGGCCATGAGATTACAGGATCTGACTCAGCCTGATATACACGCCTATATAGAGGACAACCTTGCTCTAGAATGGGACAAGGTCTCCTTTCTCCGACGCTCGCATGAAACCATGTCCCAGATAACTAAGGCCATCCTTAAAAAATCCGATGGAATATTTCTCTGGGTACGGCTCGTTGTTTCTAGCATTCGCAACGGATTGATCAAATACGACAATTGGGAGATGTTGTTAAGTCGCATACAGGCACTCCCAAGCAAGATGAATGAGCTATATAAGAATATGTGGGAGCGCCTCAACGACGACAAGGAGATCTATCGTGCGGAATCAGCCTTGTACTTCAAGCTGCTTCTCTTTAAGTCTCTGTCTGTTCCGAATTTCCGCCATACCAATAGGGTGCTTGGTATGCTCATAGCGTCCGACCGATGTGTGCAGATGTCATTATTGGGAGGCGGAGCCACTGTTTCGGAGCAGGATATGAACAGAAAGTGCTATACATTCCAGCATCAGCTTATGTCAAGATGTGCCGGATTCATTGAGGTTGAAAATGATGCAGAGGAGACGAAACTTCACCATGCCCGCATTCAGTTCATACATAGAAGTGCTGCAGATTTCCTCCTAGACACACTGGACGGCCAATCGCTTCTTCAATCCGACAAAACCACTGTCTCCGAGCTCTTTGTCTGTTCGCTTCTATGTGACTTGGTCTACGAAGTGCTTATCGAAGGTTTCGAAACCGATCATGACTTTTACCATATAATTTCTGGCCTTATCGCAAGGCAAGAATGCAGCGCTTCTGGGGACTCATGTTATCATTCGATCTTGGACTTGATCGGGAGAACCTTGAAACGAACTCCAGAATGGACGGTTTCCAAACTCGACTTCGTCCTCATAGGAGCTCAACTCGGCCTGTGCGACTATATCAAGATGCAAGTGCAAGACAAACCACCCCCTCAAGGTCTCTCAAGAAGTGTATGGAAGAGTCTCTTGCTGGCATATGCAAGCATGGGCGTGTGCCAGAATATTCCTCTAGGCTTGAACATTGGAGAGGGTAACCTTAAGCTTATGTCATGGCTTCTGGATGGAGGCGCCGATCCCAATCACAAAATTTGCGAAATTAGGTTATCTGGTAAAACACCATTCCATTGCTTTCTGCTAACATTGGAATGGCAAGTGACCCAAAGGGGTATGGGGGAGATCAAGGTCAGCGTGTTTATGCGAGCGCTTTCTCATTTTCTTGATTGTGGAGCGGACACCAATGCCCCGCTTCTGATGCAGCGGTCTGTCCCTGGCCGTGCATTTTTTGATGAGGCAAGATTTCCGTTGTACTCAGAGGTACTGATACAGAGTCCAGAGCGTTGGGAGGTTGACGACGATAAGCCTGAAGATGAAGAGACTGAAGATAAGGAGGCCGAGCACAGGAATATTAATAATATTGAAGAAGAAGAGCTCCATAACGAGACAACAGGGCATGAGCCGTTAGAGGATGAGAATTCAGTGGCCAGCGATTCAGGCGATGACGAACTTGAAGATGGAACGTGGTCGCTCCATAAGCCAGACAAGAAAGAGGATCATGTGTATTACACGGTGAATTTATTCGTGGAAGTACCAAGAGCTGGCTTGAGCTCTTTGAAGAGGTTGACCGCGTCTCTCAAAGACTTGAAGTACGAAGGAATTGAAGCTAAGAACCTGAAAGTTCTTCCCAGTACCAATGCAACGACGCAAACACGAGTCAGACTAATAACGCGAATATCGTCCGAACGGCCTGAAGCATACAAATGTTCTGATATAACCAGTTTTTCGGCAAAGACAGTCGATCTCGAGGATGCATTTGATGAAACGTTGACCGAAGACGTCCAAACCGGATTGAATGATGCCTACTGCAAGATTACCAGCCCAGAAATGAACGCGCGTGAGACTCTCGATTGGATGGTAGAGAATGGATTCCTGGGAAAAGACTTGCGAGACTGCGAAGACCCACTCGATATATTCTTCGGCTATGATTATCTCGAGAAGCAACGTTTACCGAAGAGAGAAGGCTTTTCCGGTATTGATTTTAGTTATCACGAGGAGTACTCAACGGTCATGAAGGCAGTAGCACAATTTCCGAAGGACCAGAATGGAGGGCGAGATTTTCTTGATTTTTGTAGTCGCAACAAGCGCGCACGGCAGAGATCACCTTCGCCCTAAAAATTCGCACACAATCAGCACATTTTCGTTCCAGGTTCTGTCTAAAGTTGCTGCTTTGACTCAACCCACGTGTATCACAGTCACTACCTCATCGGCATAAATTAGTCATTCCATCTTTGCAAATAGATACAGCATCAGCTCAAAGATACAGCATCACAGCCGTCTAACAGGCGTAGATCCTCCAAGACAAGCCTACTAAATTAGCGTGCAAACCCCTAAAGCTAGATAGAATAGCCTCTCCTCGAAGGATAGGGTAGAGAGTTGTAACAGTTGGTGCGAATTACAGTCTACCTTACTCGTCCTTACGGGGGAGGAGGTTGTGTATCAGGAACAAAATGTATCGCCGGTAGAGTACTGCGTGCCTCCACCTCACAAGACGCAGTCTCCCAACTAGCTTCGTAAAGCGGCTGTCAAGCAAAGAAACACCTACACAACCATCTATAAATTCCGTAAAATCTTTCTAAACCTACAAGAAAGGGGATATCAATATCCATACCCAAATTCCTCCACCACCCCCAATACGCCCAATATGCAAAGCAGTTGACCCTAGACAAATGCGCCAATTGGAGGAACTCCGCCACACACCCCTCAACCTCGTTGTTTCTTCTTGTCGGCCTCCCTTTTAAGGTACGCTTGAATCTGCTCAATCCCATTTATGAAAAACCGCCGATTTGCATCATCCCTCCAAACCAGTACACCTACATCCTCTGCATACTGCACAACATCGGCATACTCCTTCTCACTCATGAAATCCTTCATTAGGTATCCGGGACTTGTTTCCACCCGTTCTCCCTCATACTCCCACAACCTGATCTGGTCCGTAACCGTAGGCGGTAAGAAGGGTACGGTCTTCTTCATCTGCGCATGGCAGTGGGATTCGAGGTATGAGATTATCTGTTGTGAGGAGATACCTATGCGAACGGCGCGGGAAATGGAGGCGCGCGTTATCTTTCCAGACACGAGGTTGGGGAAGCGGGTTGTTAGGTTTGTAAAAAGCGAAAGGACGGCGATTTGGAGGAGAGAGTTTGTGTAGGCGTAGAGGCGATAGTTGGTTTCGACTATGATGAAGCCGGTGGGGGTGGGGTCTCTGCCGCCGCCGATGCCGGGTGCGCTGCCTCCGCTAGCGGCGAGTGGGTCGGTGGATGTGGTGAGCGCGCCGGAGTCGGATGTTAGGGTTACAGCGAGACGGGTTGGATAGAAGGTTGAGGACGCTTTGGATGGGCGGTACACTATACCAAAAGCCGTGAGGTCCTCCAGCATTTGCTTCTGAGTGGGAGAAAGCATGTCGGTGCTGTAGTCCTGGCCTAGTTCGAGAGACCCAAGCATAAAGAGGAAGGAGAGGACGTCTGTTTCAGACATGCCGAGCTGTTTACCTTGATTAGCCTATTGTCTATAAGCTAGCTGTTCGCAGCTGTGAATGTAGACATACCTGACTAGCATGCCTTAGATACTCAATAAGCAAACTCCACACCTGCCCATTCGTATCCTGCAGCACAAACGTAAAGCCCCTCTGCGTAATACTCATTTTTCCATGACTCATCCTCACAAAATCGCCAGCCTCGAGCAGACTCTTCGTGCCCTTGCCCACCTCCTGCGACACACTGCTACCAAACCCCACGGTACTTCCCACCATATAGAACAATATATTCTCCCACTGCTTCTGCGCATAGTCATCCAAGAACTGTATGCTGACTTTATTCGGGTCGGTTTTGTTAGACGGGACGCCGAAGGAGCGGTGCTCTCCGCTGCCTTCGAGCGCCTGGCGTAGTGACTTTGCGAAGTCTTTATAGAGGGAGTACGAGGTTTGGCGCGCGGCGTCTTGCTTGAGCACAATGATATGCAGTTTTTCGAGGATGTAGAGGGATTCTTTTTTGGCTTTGGTGGCTTCGGGGCGGAACCAGGCGTCTAGGTCGGCGGAGGGGAAAGGTGTGGGCATGTAGAGCATGGCCATGACGATGGACTTTGCTATCACCCCCGTTAGCTTTTATCTAAGGTGTTCAAAGCTGTATTATCCTACCCAGATGTGGTAACATGCATCGGAATATCGCCAGCACCGTAGATGGCTGTTCGTACAGCTTCTTATGCGTCTGCACAGGTAGCTGTTCGAGGTATTCGAGCGCCTGTGAAGATGAGGCCGACATCTTGGATGATGTGGGCTGTTGTTGTGTGGACTACCGGGGTATCATTATCTCCGTGGAATTTTAGGGTCGAGAAGTCTATGTCGCGGCCGTGGTGGAGGTGAGAGAGCATGAAAGGCAGCAGCAAAGTAAAGTCCCATGAAGTTGGGTACGTGCCAAGCGCGGAGCGGAAACCCCCACATCACGTTCCGCCCCTTGTGGGTTTCGGATGCGCAGCACCACTTGCCGAGCGGAGAGTGAACTACATCACTCTTGCACGAACAAGAGTGAAACCCGATATTATGCCTGCACTAAAGTTTGTACGATCTGTAAGCATAGATGGGCTGCTAAATAATACAAAATACAAGATCTAACTCTTCAATTAGGTCTGGGAATCCTTCCGGGCATCTTCAGGTTTGGAGCCGAGGTACATTCACCACCATGATTGATACAGAAGAGATATTAATGTTCGGTTATCAGATTGCTTGATGGGGTGTGTCTCATTGAATCTTTCCTTCCGCGTTACGTATAAACCAACTCTCCCTAACAACACCCAGCTCCGGGTAACTCATGCCACCCCCGGCCGCGTAAGATTCGAACTCGACATCAAGAAAGAACACACAGTTCGTCGTCTTTCCCCCTCCAAAACCCTCACCAACATCCCCCAGAACCGCCTCAACATCCTCCACGGTGGCACAATAGCATCCATGGTCGACCTCGGCGGCTCCCTAGCCGTCGCATCCCGCGGCCTCTTCGCAACCGGCGTGTCCACCGACCTAAATGTAACCTACCTCTCCTCCGGCGGCAAGATAGGCGACCTCATCAAAGCAGAAGTCAGTTGCGATAAGTGTAAGCCAGTGTCTTCCATCCATCCTCTATCTTCCCCTTTCTCCGTTCTACAAGGCGTGATGGAGTGCTGATGAAGAGGACTTGTAGTTGGCAAAACAATGGCCTTCACATCCATTCAGTTCAAGAACGCGAAGGACCAAGTCTTCGCGCGGGGAAGCCACACGAAATTTATCGCTCTAGCTTATAAAGATCCTAAGAACATTGTTGAAGAGTTGACGCCGAAGAGCGAGGAGAAAGAATAGCGCATCTGAAGTCAGTGTTTGATCTTGTACATAGGCGCAGAGGATGCGAGACATGCGTAATGCGATGATCTTAATTCATCAATATGATGCAGCACGCGTCAGTCTATCGTACAATCAGCAGCTTGTGGAATACTAGGTGCTCGCTTAGGCCCCAAGCGCTCCGCGATGCGAAGCCAGTTTTGAGAGCAAAAATAAACCTCCGCCTCTTTCAAGGACGCAGGCAGCCACGAACCCCATATGGCCCATATTGGCCCGGCAGAGATCGAAGCCTCAACCCGGCGTAAGAGATCCCCATATCATACAGAGAACATATTGTCATCTCGTCTCTTCCTCCATTTTTTAGCTCGTAGTCCGTCGTGCATCTATGATCGTTAGGCTCCTGGCGAAGTACCCTCTTTTCCGACTAGTGAGTACTTTCAAACGACCCGTAACTTCTGGCAGACGGCAATTCGTAATTGGTCGACCCATCAGTCATCTTTATATCCTCCTTACCCGTATTCCAGCCCTTGCCCTTAAGCAAGTTGACGAAGCTGCTTTTCCGCGGCGTCAGTTTCCTTACAGCTCGGCCTATCGGCCCTTGTCTAGGAGTCGCGTTGTCGTGCTTACGATTCTTGGGCGGAAGGAGATCGAAGGCTGTGCCGAGCATCTTGTGCTCCTGCCGGTACTTGTATTCGAACTCCTAATGAAGATTGTCAGTGTGCGCGTGTACACCGTGAGCGATAAACTGAACGTACCCAGAGACTGTCTGCCGCTTGGTTTGAGATGCACAGATCACGGAGTTGAAGAAATATGTGGCATGCTGCAGCGCTCTCCTGGCTCAGCTTACACTGCCCCAGCTGTCCTGAAACTTTGTGGTGTGGGTCAAGCTCTACTTTCATGGCTTCGGAACGCCACTGATCGAAACGTGACTGAAAGCGTCCCGCCCAATATAGAACGGGCATGTACTCTTTGACCTGATCAAATAAGGCAGCGTCAGCACTCTCTTCAAATTGAACGTGCTGACCTGTTGTAGGCCATGGACGAGAGGCTTTTGCCCGGAATGTCCAGGCCAGGGGAGATAAGAGCATCAAGGGATTTGATGCTGACCGGGAAACCGGAGCCTGGGTTTTAGGTTTTGGGATTTCGTTCCGTGGTTCTTTAGCAGTAGGCAATATTTCTACAGCAGACTGCTTCTGGGGGTTTTGGCTCTCGGGATCGTACAGAGAATATGTCGAAATAGATGCGGGCAGATCATCTGAAATCGTACTTTTCTCATGGGAGTAGTGTGAATGGTTCACACGAGTTACTTGCTTTGGTTGAAATCTTTCTAAGGTTCTTGGCGAAGTATGCACCTCTAAAGGGAGCACAGGCATGGAGGAGCTCTTATACTGTTCCGGAATAGAGGGCATGGGTGGAGGGGAACTCTGGCGGAGGGCATAGAAAGTGGAGGAACGAGGGAGTCTCACCTCGTTGCTCGCTCCAGCCTGACCTCTTGACAGCATCCCCACACCGCTTCGCTTGGAAGGTGTCGTGAACGTGCGCCTTCGAGAATCCTTCTCCGTACTCACTCGAGATGATGGCGGTTGTGTTATGGGTCCTAATGTCGGTGGAGTAGGCGGGTTCACAGGTCCCATTAAACGAGGTTGGACAATGGCACTGCTGTTCGGGTTGGATAACTCTTCTAGTGGTCTGAATGGGCTTTGCTTCTTTGGCAAAGCTCGTTGAGCCGCTAATGGCGTTTGCGTCACAGACTGTGAACTCTGGCGTTTGCTCGCTGTGGGCGGCGTGGCCGGATTTCGTTTGCTCTGCGTGACAGCATTGTTCAGGCCCGACGATTTCCTATTGACTGCCGCAGTGGGAGCTGTTAGGCCCTCACGGTTTGGAGACCTTTCCTGTATCTGTGACAACCTCTTGCTATATCGCTGGCTCGTAGGGTTGGTATTTTCCTTCATTGTCGACTTTTGGGGTACTGGAATGCCAGTTACTGACTTTCGCGCCGTCGACTTCCGCGGTGCCATGAAGCTTGTTGGCAGAGGCGAGCGGGCCCGTTTCATCAGGTTGGGTGTCGTGTACGAACGCACAGAGCCTTTCGACGGTGATTCTGGGCAGGTTCCCGCGAAGACATTGCCAGCCGCCACAAGTTTCGCCTGTTGTGTTGTGAGAGTATTGACATGTTGACGTGGACTGGAGTGTTGGCGCTTAGGCTCTGGTGGACTAGGCGTTGAGATCCTCGTTGGGGTGGCACGAGCATCATTTTCGAGTGTGACGCTGAGTGTACGTGTGTTGTCTGTCGGTTCTGACTCAACTGTCGATGAGGCCGACTCGCTTCTACTGGGGCGTGGAATGAAGCTCATGGTACGGGAGCGTGGCAGCGGTTTGGGCGTAGCGTCTGGGTCCAAGCTCTTTGCTGTGGATTTGCTGTTGCTTGGTGTTGTTCGCTGCCTAGGTGAGCCACTGGACGATGGTGGGTCGTGGACTGGAGACAAGAGTCTCTCTGCTTCGCGAGAGAGAAGGGCCTCGAGGGGTACCGTTGGGCTGTTTGCTGAACGTGAAGGTTGGCCTGACGTTTGGCGGGCTGGCGTCACTTTGCGTTGTGAAAGCGGGTTGGAGATTAGAGAGAAGCCATGGCTAAGCTTTCGACGAAATTTGCTAGGGCCGGTACTTTGGACAGGCGGGAGAGGCGGTTGGGCCATTGACTTTTCCTTGCGGCCGACCATCTCTGACGGCTTGTCGCACACGGGCTGAGCGGCTTCCCACCGAGAGCGGATCTGCTCGAATTTTTGGCGATCTGGGTAGCTTAGCATAGCTCAGGGTAGCGGGCCAAGATTAATGATGAGGTTACTCACAGCTGCGGTGGTGCGAAGGCCGAAGAGAGGTCTGGTGGACGGACGTAAACAAGGAAGTCGCGGTGACTGGGCCACGGGGACTCTGCGTGCACTGCAGAGATGGAAGGCACGACAGGCGATTGCCAAACATCGAACACAAGAAAACAACATTTGAAGATACCACACATTCACTGTAACCCAGGTGACACAAGAACTTAAAGCAGTTCATCTGCAAAGGAAAACGTTATAAACTCAAGGGTATCCAGCGCCGCGATACCGTGCCTAAAAACACCGTTCCATGCTACCTCTATAACCAGCACTTGCGTGTCCTTCGTTAAGACCATGGCCCTATTCCGAATCGCTATCAATGACGAACCCGGCCCTCGTTCTTCTTCCAGTCGGCCTTCGAACCACTGGTACATCGTCTTCGTCCTCATCATCATCCACGTCTATCATCACTACATCCCGCCCCTTTGCTGTGACCGGCGTACTTCTATTCAGGGGCGGAGCGTGCTGTGAAGACAAAGGAGTATCAGTAGTCTCATCTTCACTATCACCATTCAGAATATCTCTTGCCTCTGGCGACTGAGCCCTGCTGCTTGCACTCTCGTCATTATCAGCACCCTCGCTATTCTCGCTTTCATCCGAATCGAAGGGATTGGGTTTCCGTCGCGGAGGCGTCTTCTGTCTCTTCTTATTCTTAGGTGTAGGTTCCTCGGCCTTTCGCTTCTTTGCAGAGGAGAGTCCCGTGTTGTTCAGTGCAAGTGATTTCGCCTGCGCACGAAGTGCCTCTTCTCCTGCGAAAAAGGCCGCGTCCTTGTCTGCATCCCAATCCTCATCATCCGAGTCATGTACAAACATGGTACTCTTAACCTTTTGCTGCTTCTCAAGGTCTTTCTTACGCCTTGCTTGCGCCCTGCGCTCTTTCTCTTCATCATCAAGCTCGACCGGCGTTCGCGCCCGTCGGCCTCGCTTGAGCACCTTCCTGGTTGTACCGTCTGCTTTCCTTGCGGTCGGTCCGTCAACTGCATACTCTCCGCGATCTTCCTCCGAATCGTGGTCTATGCCATCTGAGTCATCATCCCAATCCACTTTTCGAATAGACCGCCGGGCAACAGCTGCCTTGCTGCGAAGCATGGCTTCGGGACCTTTTCCATCTTCGTAGGTCGGAGGATCGAACTCGTACTTGCGAATTAGGTCAATAGCTTCTTGCAGCTCTGTAGCTGTTAGAGAAGATGGAATTATCCAGGTTGCCTCCGGATCATCGCTAGCCCCTAAGCGAGTGAAGCCCACGAGATCTAGGAGCAGTCGGAGTTTATTGTCTTTGAACATCGCGACACGGCGTTCCTCGTTGTCAGGTTTGATCACTGCACCTTGTTAGCTGTTATCATACTAGCTTCGTGTGCTGCGCTTACGGATGGATGGAGGCTTGGGAGGTTCGGCCTCCTGATCCCCAGTAGAAGGTTCCACATCGGGGATCTCTGCGGCTTCAACTACTTTTCGCGCCTCTTCCATGTCCTCCCACATTTTTCGCTCTTCTATCGCAGAGGTGAGAATGTCACGGACCCAGCGCAAAGCATCCGACTTGTGTTGATTTACAAGCACACCAACTGCCACTCCGATCTGCTCCGGCTTTTCCATTCCGGGCTTAACTTCCAGCTCGGCTGGTGCACGCGGCGCTCTTGTTGGTAACTCTCTATCATATCCATGTTCGAGGAAGAATATCATCGCGGGTATCTTGCTGAAGAGCATCTCCACGACAAGCTCTGGCCGCTCCTGAACCCTCTTTACTACCGTTCGGAAGAAGTGCCGCACGAAGTCGTCCCATTCTTTGAACGACGGGGATTCGGGATCGAGGCCTTCTGGTCCCTTGATCATCTTGTTGAACAATTGGAGGATATCTACCCGACATAGTAGGACGCCAATCTCCATCTTGAATGCAACCCGGTGAAAGAAACGATGCGCGCGTTTGAGCTGCTCGGTGTCTAGCTCATTGAAAAACTTTGTAAAAGCGACGTATGTGTTGACACTGCTCTGATTGATGAACTTTGCAGCGAACCGGTTGAAGTCGAATTTTCGTTCGGAGACGGTCTTCTGCGCGACTGCAATGTCTTCTGTGTCTGACACCTGTCCCTCCTCGTCACCCTCCCCACCTTGAGCCTGCGCTTGCTTCTTACGTAACTTCCGAGCTCGCCTTTTCGATCGGACTTGCATATCAACGTTCTGTTTTGAGTAGCGTTCCAGCATCCGCA
Source organism: Darksidea phi (assembly GCA_030770425.1). Taxonomy (NCBI): domain Eukaryota; kingdom Fungi; phylum Ascomycota; class Dothideomycetes; order Pleosporales; family Lentitheciaceae; genus Darksidea; species Darksidea phi. Next base: position 185,658 of record JASJFT010000022.1, on the reverse strand, counting down.
GGAAGACGTGCGCTAGTTCCGTGACAGCATCCAAGTAGCCGAATCCTTGGTCCTTGTAAGATCTAAGGTTGTGAACAATGCGGTCGTGGGTTGATTCTTCGTAAAATATTCGGTTCTGTATGTTCTCGGCGATCTCCTGATCGTCTTCGAGCGCTGAGTCCGACATCTCTTGTACTGTGAGCAGGATCTCCGTAAAGCACTTCATGCCAGCATTCAAATCCTGCCAGGCTTTCTCGTCCTCGCTCTTCTGCATGAAGCGGTTTAGTAGAATGAACGTCTCCTGGTTCATGACTTCGGCAACAAGCCCGTAGCTCTCATCCTCCGCAGATAGCGCTTCCTTACTTTTCGGATCTGCTGCTTTCTCCTTGATTGTTCGACGGCGGGCGCATTCCGCTCGCAGAAACCACGAAATAAGGTAGAAGAACTGTCGAGGGTGGCGAGTCTCTACGCGTTCATTCTCTCTTTCAATAGCTTTCCGTAGATGCAGAAAGAACGGGTTGAAAGACGAATCTAGGAACTCTTCAACGAAGGCTTTGATATGCTTGCGTGCTGAGGATGTCACAGGTACCGGAAGGTCGAATTCCTCCTGCTGCCCATCTTGCTTCCGCCCTCGATATTTTGGCTTGTTCCACTTCTTAGTGGTGTCCATCTTTTGCATACTCTTTTGCGCCTTGCCCAGCACGTCCTGCCCAGATAGTGTCGATACCTTGTCATCATCGCGCTTGACCCAGATCATGGTGCCGAATCGATTATGTCGGGTGGGAGCATGTCGTGCGTAACCTGCCAGCATCGACTTTTCCTTCTGTATCAGGCTTTTGAGCTCGTCCGTGTTCTTACTGTTGAGTTTCTTCTCCTGCATAAATAGCTTTTCTGCATCGATGCCCTTGAGAAGAAAGAACAGAATTTCCAGCACAATCACATCCTGCGCAACAAAGTCCTCGCCAATGCTAGACGCAATACTAAGTATGACCTGGAAGATGTCTTGCTCATGGAAAGTATCAATCGTCGCTGAGCGTGATACTTCGGCGTCGTCTATATCCATGGGAACGCTCTTGGGGGGCGATAGCATAGCGATGTTGCGAAGGAAGTATAATGCGATGCGAATGATGCCATCATCACGCGGTGATCTCTCGCGAAGAGGTATGGCCATGGAAGGCAGAGCGATTCGAACAGCTGTTTGGAGAATCATCGCACGATCATACTGCAAGATGGAACGCTTGTAGCCAATCTGGGCGAGTTGTACATACGGTCCATGGCGGTGGTGGTTGACGGTCGCCTCGACGGGATCGATCTCGAATGGCCAGGTCAAAGGGACGAGCAATTCCACTATCGCTATCAGCATCTTCCCGAACCAGTAAACAGATCCTCTTACATGTCGCAACAGCGATCTTGTGCTTCAGTTTGTCCTGCATCACCCTCTCCGATATCTTCGCCAGTATCTCCAGCAGATCGCCCTTCACCAGATTCGCTTCAGCCATGCATCGTGCTACATCGCGACGGTTCAATTGATTGTCGGCGAACTTGAGCCATTTCCTCAAGTCCTTCAAGCATAGAAGAGCGTTGTCCCCGAGCGCATACGTCCCATCGTCGCCAATACCACCGAGCTACAGAAACATTAGCAGCGTCTGCACGAATCTTGGATATACTTACAGCAGAGATGAGACTGTACACATGAGCGCGGATCTCAGGATCCACAGGGTCCTTTGCCCACTCATCCAGCGTTGTTTGGGCCATTGCGGTGGTTGACGTTCGGAAGCCCACGCTCGTGCCGCGATGACTTTCGAGACGCGTCGCGAGGCACGCGTAAAGTGCAGGCTCGCAAACTGTGCAAACACGCCAAGGCGGGGCTGGCCAACGTCATGCCTCGGTTGCGGCTTTCATCGGCCCATCCAGACATGCGAGAGCTCCAATTTCACATGCTGCAGCTGTACTTTTCACAACCTCAACCTTCGTGGAAAATGTTCTCAAGAGCTTCGAGACAGGCACTGCGTTGCGCAGCTCGGCGGCAATGCCGCAGCTTCAGCTCCACGCCTTCCGTCGGTGCGGCCGCCGAGGTTAAAAAGCTGGGTGTTATTGGAGCTGGACAGATGGTAATGCAAACCTACCTGCATACGAGCCTGCAATTGACCGTAGCAGGGACTGGGTATCGCTCTCGTCGCAGCACAGAAAGCTTCAGTTGCTGTGCAAATTATCGACAACTCGCAGGCCTCTATCGACAAGGGCCTGAAGTTTGCGGACAAACTCCTCGAGAAAGATGTCGGCAAAGGCAGGATATCTAAAGAAGATGCCACCGCCACCAGAGAACGACTAGCTTCTAGCACAAAGCTTGAGGATCTGTCAGATGTCGATTTTGTAATCGAAGCAGTTCCGGTATGCCTAACAACCCCCCCTACGCGCAAACACACTAACAACCCCAGGAAATTCCTGACCTCAAGGCAAAAATCTTCGCACAACTAGCACAAATCTGTCCTTCGCATGCCATCCTTGCAACCAACACGTCGTCAATCTCAATTACCAAAATTGCTGCTTCGACTACGCAAGACCCCACCGACCTCAGCGCCTCCTCCCGCGTAATCAGCACCCACTTCATGAACCCCGTCCCTGTCCAGAAAGGCGTAGAGATAATAACCGGCCTGCAAACCTCGCCCGCCACGCTCGCCGCAGCCATCGAGTTCTGCAAGCGCATGGGTAAAATCCCTTCTACCTCCGCAGACAGCCCCGGGTTCCTCGCCAACCGCATTTTGATGCCATATATTAACGAGGCGGTGATTTGCCTGGAGACTGGGATTGGAGCGAAAGAAGATATAGATAGTATCATGAAGAACGGGACGAATGTGCCTATGGGACCATTGCAGCTTGCGGACTTTATAGGGCTCGATACGTGTTTGGCTATCATGAGGGTGTTGTATGAGGATACGGGAGATTCAAAGTACAGACCTGCTGTGTTACTGAAGAAGATGGTTGATGCGGGGTGGTTGGGCAAGAAGAGTGGTAAAGGTTTTTATGACTATTAGATGCATAACGTAGTGCTACGTTTATACTTCAGCTCCTTTCTTTCTCTTTCTTGTCTAAGTGCGCTCTGTTGATGGTTTGATTTCTCTACACTCAGATGCTTTCCTCATCATTACGCATCGCAATGGGTGTCAATATGCGGTCCTCGACAACGGCTTTTACAACGGACGCACTATGCTGACATGTGACTCCATCACATCTTCGAAACCACATGCACAATCAACAAACACCAAAGGACACTCTACTTTCACAGGTACGCTCAAGCTCAACCTTACTCTGAAGCGGAGTTTGTAATTAATACACATCCCACACTCATCAGAACGGCGTCCAACGACAACTCAAAACGCCGCACTCTCACCACTTATTGCATAACACCGAAATCCCAATTCCGTATCCTTCAAAGCTCGTCGCGATCACCGGGAACGCTCAAATCCGTCGTGGCATTCGAAGGGATCCGGAGAGCCCTCAAAGCCGCGCACACCCAAGTGTCCAAAGCGCCTATTCCCAAAAAGTCGATTGCGGAACTACAGAATGACATGTGCTAAATTCCCTGGGGTATCTTAGTTGTAGAGAATCCGTAAGCGTGGTATTAGTTGCTGAGTACGGAGCAAGCTGTCAGACCCTTCAACACAAGCCCAACCCCGAAAATGCTCAATTCTAAAATGTGGTGCGGAATAGAGTCAGATGTCGTAGACTTGAAGGTGTAGTAATCTTTGCGGATCCGTAATACCGGGGGAAAAAATTTAATGTCCAGGGTCCAATAGCATGGAATGATTGCGGATGGTGAGGGGAGAGAAAAATGTACTGAAGGGCGCTTCGCAAGCTAAACTTCTTACAATTCCTAGATGAAGTGAGCGGGATCCGGAAGACCATGTTCCTCCCGGTCGACATCACCAAGAACTCCACTCTTCGTCTGCCCGTACCAAGCCGCCAACTCCGGCACATCCACATCAACCCAGTTTATCTGGGATAACAAGTGATTCGATAGTTCGCGCAATATGTCGAGAACGAGTTTCTTGCCGGAAAGTCTTTGCTGCCTCATGGCCCAGTCTAGCGCCGTGCCGCAGGTGTTTTTGCGCTTGATGATGCGCTGCGGAACTGTAGGGGTGATGGAGGTGGGCGGCGTGCAGTGTTTGCTATTAAGCCAGCGGAGCTTAGTTGCTCTTTGTGCGGATGCAAGTTGGGACGCTCGCTTTGCGGCGGATAGCCGTTTGCGACCCATTGTTGTTGCGGTCGTGTGGAGTAGTAGGCTACGGTTGGATGGCTAGGAAGGTACAGGTTATTACTACCGTAAGCGCTAGCAAGAGTAAGCTTGTCGAACGTCCGAACCGGTCTCAGAGGTTGGTGAACAGGATGAAAAAGGAAACGAGTTTTATGTGGACCCCAACAGACTTAAATATGCCATAGGAACTATCCAAGCATTTCTGCCTAGATTAAATGGGTACCACGTCTTGAGAGTAGACGATACTGGGTGGGTATATTTTTATTGCTTTTTCGTATGAAAATGGTGTTTTCCATATACAGATCTGGATGTGTACCACCGGTTGAGAAAACTCTGAAGGACGAGATTTCATGAGAGAGATGGGAAAGGTGGAATGAACCATGTATCGAATATTGGAAGGGGAGTTGATACGGTTAGGTTAGTATTGTACTTTGGATGAGGTTTGTGGCGAAAGGACAGCAGCTAACGTTGGAATCACGAGGTCTTTGGAACGATCATCGCTCTGGTACGAAAACCAGGTCAGTCAACGCTTGATCGAATTGGTATACTGATATCAGCTGCGGAGATGCGTTTCGAAGCCTTTCCATTTCTATCTGGTATGGACATTACAAAGCCCCTTGGTGCCATCACATGGGCGTATCATGTGCCCCATTGGTAAACATTTCGTATAGCATACGCAGCACTCACCCCCACCCTCCACACGGGATCCAACCGTCTTATCTCATCCTTCTCTTCCCATTCTCCTCAAAAAATTTGCTCGTCCGATGTTTCTTCCACTCCGGCAGGTTATTAGGCTGTCCATGATACTCCTTCTCCAGCTCCTCAATCGGCAATGCCGACTCCACCATAACCTCTCTTCTAGGATAGTCCGGCTCCGCGAAGCTCTTCCACGCTAGCTTCACCGCTTCCTGCGATACAGTGCCCTCCCGGTTGCTGCGGAGTATGTCGCGGTCTTTCTGTTCTTGGATATGCCTTGTGGTCGTTTTAGGAGCTGGTGCTGGTATGCTGAGCGCAGGGAAGGATTTCAGAAGATTGGTTACGCGGCTGGACTTTTGGATGACCGGTTTGATGAAGTTTGCGTCGGCGGATGGAGTGGCGGGGGGCAGCGTTAATGTCGATGCTGAGGCGGATGTCGAACCTGTTTTCGGTTTGGCAGGCGTGGGTAGCGGATAATGGCGCATAAGCTTGAGGCTGTACGCCTTTTTAACCTCTTTTTTATCTGGAAATGAATTCTGCAGCTTTGGAACCCATTTCTTTGCTGCTCCTTTGCGGCTCGCCAACTGACGCTTCTCCTTGTCGTCAGGCACATGCTCTGGAATCTTGAGGGCGAGAGAAACTGTTGGTGTTGGTGTTGGCCTTGCGCTATGTGGAGGAGTCAGGTAGGATGCGGGCAAGCAATTGCCATTCGTGAAGAGAGATTGGTCATCTTGTCGCTGCCGCTTGCTTGGGCGTTCAGGCGTGGAGTCAGTTGTTGAGGTGTCGTCTGCGGTAGATGCCGGAGTAAGCCGTTTGCGGGAATTTTCCGCGGCCATGATCAAATTTGGTGTGTCTGGACTGGGTACGAGATCTCTTCTGGTGTATATAGCGCTATAAGATGGCGAATGGAAGTCGCAAGGAGTGCCAAGGTAAGAGAGAAACTGTACTCGCCGTAAGCTGCTGATGTCGTCACTAAGCTGCTTGGCCGGACTCCTTATGGCTTGTAGATGTACAGTGGAGGAGGTGAGCGTGAAGGAAGGCGACGAGGCGGTAAGAGAGTAAGAGAGCGGTCTATCGACAGGATCTGCAAACGGTATTCAGACTCTTGACCGAAGTTGAATAGATGACGCTCCTGGAGTACAATAGTAACTTGAAACATACGTCTTTGCCAGTGAAGAAAGCACGGGCTCTCAGAGGGAAGGTTGGTGTCTGACAGCTGGGCGGCGAGGGTACTTGGCCTACACGATCATTGTTCTTATGCTCTGCGGCAATATTGTGATACGGTACGATTTGCGAGGCAACCAGCGGTAGAAGATAGAATGCTGCTGGTCGCTGGAGCCGGCAGTACCGAAGTTGAGACGCACGTGGCTGCAAGGCTCTGCTCTTTGCCTGGGTTGTGTGAATGGGAAAGAGCGAACGGCCTCCCAGCATCGAGCCACAGTTGCAAAGACCACGCAAACGCTTGAACAATAAGAGTGAGTGGAACAATAAAGTCTCACCATTGAGCATTGCGCGCATTCGTGGCCTGAGCAGCAGAGCAGGATCCGCCATGTTAGTCATCTAAACAGGGTCATCGTGCTTGGGAGCGTAGACCAGTACAAAGGATGGCCGTCGACCTTCCCGAAACATAATATCGCGGTAAGACCTGCTATTTTCTCTTATTATGTGCTTGAGAAAGTTACTCTATTTCTAGTACCTTCTCGCTACCTCTGTAGGTCATAGTTAATAGCACATACTCTGGAAAGGGTTTGACACTAATCATCACTTCGGACATGGTTAGCAAACTTTTTTACCATGTCTCGGAAGCTTCGTTGCATGCACACCACGTACGGGTAAAACGAATCGATACTTACAATTTCCAACCGCTTCCCACTTTACTGTCACCCCGTCCTTACCAGCGCTATGTCAAAATCAAGTACATGTACATTTTACAATCGTTGGTGATCTATCTCTAGCTACGGAACCCACCCCGCAGCAGTGCATGAAATGCAAACAAAAAGTATATCAATCAATGATGCTGATGCGAATGCAGGCATGAAACATAACCGTTCTTGCCGTCACCTCCGTGTACTTGGCTTCTCATCCCAGCCAGATCGCGCGCAATTCCGAGTTCGTCCCCACGACGCATCTCCACCTACTCCTCCTCACTATCTCCCTCCTCCCAAGCCCCACTCCCCACCTTCACACACCCGCACGGCCATTGCCCTACTGTGATACCAGGATATTTTACCCTGTACCCCCGCAGGAAGGCATCCTTCTCACCCTCCATCTCTTTCAGCTTCTCCTCCGCCACCAACATCAATTGCTCTTTCCGCTCCTTCTTTGAAACCAAGTCGCGGAGCTCAGGACCTTCTACTTCTTCAGATCTAACCGCTTTCAGCATGTTGACGTGCGCGTCTAACGCAGCAACCTCCCCGTGAAGGGACTTGACGAGGTCAGATTGCTGACCTGCGCAGAGAAAGACGGACTCCCAAGCTGAGGCATCGGCGGGCTCGACTTGGTGGCCGAAGCCGGTGGTGAGAGAAGGGTCAGATGACGGAAAGTGCCAGCGGTGGTTTTCGTCGTCGTACCCGTGCAGCCCGGGTTTGAGATACGGAGCTGCAGCTTGAGGCTGCTTTCCTTGTTGCTGCTGAAGCCGAGGTACGGAGACAGCATGTTTCTTAGTGTCCTTGTACGGAATCTCCGTGACATGAACGGTGGTGTCCGACTCAACCGTCACAATAGCGTGAGCTTGCTGACTAGGAAGGTTGAGAATACGCGTTGGTGCGGCACCCGTCGGCATGTCTGTGTTAAAGGGGTCCCAATATGGGTCGAGATCAAGGGCGGAGATCAAAGGGTGCTGCTGGCCCTTGGGTAGACTGTCCATCTTGGGGATATAGAGATCCGTGTCTCCGTCATTGACGGCCGGCTTTTTCATCGGCTTTGTGATTTTGAAGGTTTCGGTGGCATGGATGCCCGCCTTGTTATGACTGGCGACAGTGGCTCTGCGATAGGAAGGTACGTTTCCCTGCTTGTTGGGCCGTGGGATTGCAGAGGGCTTTTGATGTTGCTGAGGATATTTCCGCGAGGGTGCCATTTCCTGTTCGATGGACTGCGGATACATTTGCGCGTTCTGGTGTTGATTTTGGTTCCTTTGCGGACGAGTGTGTCCGGGTGGAGGACCTGCTTGGCTGAACTTTGTTGTTGGCTGTGAATGTTCAACCTTTGTTTTTTTCGTCGTTTGCTGATACAGCGTTGCCGGGGCGTCATCATCGCGCTTGCGCTTGTTCTGTCCATTGGTCCCGTTCTGCGAGTAGATATGAGTTGGCTGTGTTTTTGCGTCTTCACTCATGGCCATCGACTTCTGCTTTCCACTCTCGTTCCTGGACTTCGGGGGAGCTGGAGCCCGATTTGGCGCCGTATCAACCTTCCTACCTTCCATCGCAGTGCCATTTCCTTTGACGGGTCCATTTCCAAAGGCCTTCGTCTCTACAGCTTGGATCCAAGCCGCGATCTCCTTCTTCGACGACTTCACAGTCTCAAACTCCTGTACCTTGCCTTCACCAGCGTAGTCCTGCACCATGCCCAGGAGGTACGGCCTGCCATACTTTGTCGCGCTGACATTGGCATCTTTTGCATGCGTGTTTCTCCTGCCGCTTTTGTCGAATAGTGGGATGCGCAGGCCGTCTTCTTCGTAGAAACGTGCTTCGGCGCTCGCCGAATTGGTGAATGCGGTTTTAGACTTCGGTATAGCACCCTTCTGGGGGCCGGGATGGGCCTTCGGTGCGCCAGTGTTGTGGGGAGCTACCTTCGGCTTTGGCTTGGTCACTCCAGCGTTCTGCGCTTTGGAGAAGTTGAACCCCTGTTTACCCTTTCCGCCTCCCTTCTTGCCTCCACCTCTCCTACCTTGTTGCGCTTGCGCCTCCATCATAGCAATCGCAGCCGCATCGTCGATGATGCCGGTCTGCCGCTCCTTCTTCTCGTTTTGGTTTTGATTCCGGTCCATGTTTGTCCCGATCTGCAGCGGTACCTAGATTCTTGATTGTGATCCTATGCATATAATTTTGTTAGAGTCAACAATGTCGGTTTGGTGTTGTAGACAGAAGCGAGAGTCGCGAGAGCGAACAAAGAACTATCTTTGTTGCTCGGAAACTCCGTCAAAAAATGCTATTGTTAGAATAAGCTCATTGTCCTAGAAGTGAACAATGCGGATTGTCTCCCTAAGTCGGCGGTTCGGCGCAGGTTGTGAAAGCGAAACTGATTGACTGGCGGGGTTACGCGTTTGTCTTTGCCGCTGGAGTGAAGGAAGGTCTCACGTGCGAAGACCACAACCAACTCATCGTTTGCTATTCTAGCAGCTGAAGCCACATTGGACGAAGAACTTTCTCCATTCTCTCTAACTTCTAGCGTGTTGTCATCCGTTAGGGACTGCGGAAAGCTATATGTGCAAAGGGATCTAGTTTGCTCCCACCGGGTTCTCGCAATTATACACATAAAAGCCGACACGGAGCTTCCCGCTTCATGGTTTGGGAATATGGGTCCCGGGAAGTATGGCGGGCGCTAGGGTATCCGGATCTGGAGCGGCAGTCTCCACGTGTAAGAGATGCACGATGGTGAACTCAAGGAATCCGCCCGAACATCCACTTCCAAAGATCCATCTCGGGTTATGCAGGGCAAGAGCCTGGAGTCATGCAGTAAATAACGTCGCTGATGTAAAAATATCGTTGATTATTTGTATAGGCACTCACAATGGTGGCCTCGAGGTAGTATCCCAAGCGTGCTCATGAACGAAGCGAATTGCATCACCATCTGCTTGTTCGAAAGCCCCTCTAGATCATGCCAGAACACACCCATTCAAACGGCACTTGCGGTTTCTTCGCCAACGCCGACTCCTACTCGATGTTCCGGCATATATATTCTGTGCGGGCAGCGAGAAGTGCGTGTTTTCCGCCAGGATAGAATAATTCCTCCTACGGCACCCAGGAGAGCCTGAAGTGTGATCATCGTGATGCAGTTTCCACCGTCTTGACGTTTAGGTGGACTTATGTAAGATGAAAGCGAAGAGGTAGATCAGTGCTCCCACCCATGGGGTGGCAGTGATATCTGTCGGAAAGTTTAGCATTCTGTGTACATACAATCATCTATAGTGGACGTTATCGTGCGAATCTTGGACCCCTTGAAAGAATGAATAGCAAGAGTCGCATTCAAGCAACTAATAGAACTGCAAATCTTTCTGGCAATTGACAGTCGCATCTGTCCGGAAAGGTGTGTGAGAAACAATGTTGAGAAGGTAGCCCCATGTACTACGTTTATTTGCTCGACCAAGCAAAGTGCCGAACCTCAAAAAATGGATTGACTTTAATTTCTGGCGATTTCAATGAACAAGGGAAGACGATCCTGTGATTGCCCAAAGAGGAGTGAGAACAAGGTAGCCGGCCGTGCAGCTGACGTCCCGACACGTGGGCCGAGGCAATTCCGGCCTCCATCATTTCGGCGGCGCCGCCGTCGTCGTGCTCAGCGCAATCGCCTGCATTTCGCCTCCATGCTCTGTTCATCATTCAAGCCTCTATACTCGAGGTAACCAGCATCAAGATGGTCCGCGAGGACCTTGTCGTGTCTGCTGTAAGTATATTCCAACTTTCGCAATGAGCGCTACTAATCGGCCTAGGTCTCTTGTACGTCACTGTCTACGAACGCTTCGCGACCATTCTGACTGTTGCGATAGTCCTCCGAGATCCCTCCGTCGCCAACGCACCCATCGAAAAGCGCATTGCTTTCCTTCAGTCCAAGAACCTTACGCAGGAAGAGATAGACGTCTCACTCGCGCGCGCAGCCGAAGACCCTAGCCACCCCTCCTCTTCACCACAGCAGACCTCTGCACCTCCGAACTATGCATACAGACCACAATCATCGGCCCCGGCGTATGGGAATTACCCTCCGCCGGGGTACTGGCAACAGCCGCCACCTCCAGAGTAGGGCATCACGCATAGCTCATAGTTGTGGAAGCTAAAATACTACAGACCCCCGAAGCGCGACTGGCGCGACTACTTCATCATGGCCACGGTAATGGGTGGCATAAGCTACGGCCTCTACTTTACCGCAAAACGCTATATAATTCCCCTCATCGCGCCCCCCACGCCCCCGCAACTCGAGCAAGACAAAGCCTCCATTGACGAGTCCTTTAAGCGCGCCTTCGACCTCCTAGAACAACTAAACACCGACACTGCCGCTCTAAAGGCTTCCGAAGAAGCCCGTACAACCCGTCTTGACAATGCTCTGGGCGAAATGGAGAGCGTGCTAGCGAACTTGAAGGAGTCGTCAAAACGACAGGGTGACGATAACAGGAGAATAGAGGATGATGTTAGAGGGTTAAGAGATCTGATTCCCAAAGCGATGGACGCGCAGAAGGAGGCTAGTGATGCGAGGTTGAAAGAGTTATCGACGGAGCTTAAGAGCTTGAAGACGCTGGTAGGGAATAGAATGGGCGCGGGAAGTGCAAGGCCTCCTACAACGACACCATCTACTTTCTACGGCATGCCACAGTCGCAAGGTTCAGTCTCAACTCCGAATATCAACGGTATCGCTGCGGCCTCGACTTCAGCACCACAGTCTACCGCAGCTCCCGCTACACCAAACGAGCAGCCAAACAGCTCGAACTCAGTCGATGGACAGGGAAGCAGCACACCTGCACTCTCAAACCCCGCCCCCGAAAAAGCTGCAGCCCTCTCCCCCTACGGCAGACTTGCAAACGGGCGAGCTGCGATTCCCGCTTGGCAAATGGCCGCGGCCAAGAAGAATGATGAAGCAAAGAAAGACACGAGCGAGAGCGGCACCGCTGTTGACGCGAGCGCTGGTTCGTAGAAAGAGTACCATCGGGTGGTCAGCAATTGCTAGCTTGAGCCACGCTCGTAGAGGCGTGTTTATTAGGTCCTTTGAGAAGATTGTATTACTGTAGGCATTGGGTTGTGTGGCTTGGGACATTGCTTTGTGGATTTGTGTCACAACCTAAGACATCCATAATGGAATATTTGCTCGGTGAATATCTGATCGTACGCACGCTTGTGTTGTGTTGCAATGTTTTTGGTGATATTATTTACATGTCGCCATAGGACGCTGAAGGGGTTGATGGGTATGTAGTGCAGCATACATATGCCCGCAGTATATACATGCATCGGACGTGGGAAATAGGCCCCAAAGACGTGAACTCCCACCATCCATTTCCAGTCATGCATGACCGGCTCCCAAGAGGTCGGTACGCCCCCAAACCCTTACTCCATGGCCTGATATAGCCGAAGAATCCGCGCCATCCAATCCGAATGAAAAGTAACTCCATACGCATGTTTTGTGCGACCTACAAGCGATCGCGGGGAAGGAAAGTGGAGGCTCGTGGGCAGCACGAAACCCTCCAGGAAAAGGCCAACGCGAGTACTTACTTTGAGTCGAATGCGCTGGCGATGATAGAGTAAAGTGCGGACCGGAAAGTCGTTCCTTGGGTCGTTCCAAATGCATGCCCATCCTCGACCTCGTCCATCTCCATATGTCCAAAAAGTCCACCTTCCGATCCCCAATAATCAAAAGGCCCAAGCAACTGGCAGATCCATGGCACAAAACATGAAAAGCTTACCTCCGCACGGTGTTACCCCGCCTGACCAGCGTTGGCTTGATAACCGTCGTTCTCGGTATCATCTTTGCTTGGGGAAAGAACTTGTGTGTGAGAGCTTCTTTGGGCTGAAGGCGTTTCTCAACGTTGAGGTTCAGGCAAGCTCCTAGAAGATCTGCAAAATCGTTCAGCTCAGTGGTGGTTGGTCCACCTTGTGCGGCGAGGCCACGAGCAACCTCGTGGACCCGCGTCTTGAGGTCGCGAGCGATCTTCTTTTGCTGCAGGATTGTACGAACCGAAGCCTACAGAAGTTAGCGTGCTATTTCATCTCGGATTCCGGTGTGGGTGCTGTTACGTTGCCGTGCTGGTCAACCTCCCTACTAAAGAACTTCAGTGGGGGACCATCATCGAAATGCTCGCGGACGTTCTTCAGTTCACCCTTCTTCAGCAATTTTTCGGTCGGCCATCCAAGGCAGTCTATGAACGCTTTGACCATCTGATTGTTGGTATTACCACTGAAGAGGAATTTGCCCGTCCACAGCTCGTACAAGGTGCACCCAATGGCCCACATGTCGATGCCATAGCCGAGGTCCATACCAAGGATGATCTCTGGCGCGCGGTAAAACCGACTGACCATGTACTCAGTGCGTTCCATTAAGTCCCGCTTGTCTACAGCGGTGCCGAAATCGCAGAGCTTTATTGTCTTCAAGTCTGCCGAGACCAGGATGTTGTCGGGCTTGAGATCGCAGTGTATGACCTGGCAGTTCTGCAAGTGACGCAGGGCAACAAACATTTGTCGAGCGTATGTTCGAACAGCTTGCAAGGACAGGCCGTGTCCGTTAGTGTCCTGTTTCAGAAGATCACGTAAGTTCTTCGACATGTGCTCAAATACAACACACAGGTGGCCCTTGTGATCGAAGGAGCCAAGTAATCGGATGATGTGCTGCTTGTCATGCGGATCGGCCTCGTTGACTTTTCGCAAGAAGTCCATTTCTTTCTGGCTTGCCTTTTTCATGAGATCGTTCCTGCGGATCATCTTAATGGCGACTAGCTCGTGCTTCGAGCCGTCACTAGGCTTCCTCGTGTCTTCGGCTTGCGCGACATTGGCGAAGACACCTTTACCGAGGAATTTGATCATTCGGTAACGCCCGTCATTGACAAGTTCGTTGCCGATGATCTTATAGTACCCCGCAGGATCGTCCCAATTGTCGAGGAGCTTCTCATGGAGGACAGTTCCTTTGGCAGTCTCGTTCGCCTCTTCTTCAACTGCTTCTTCATCTTCGTCCTCGTCATCGGAGAAGTTGAACATGTCGAAATCCTTCTTTTGCTTCTTGACGGGTAAGATCTTCTCCGCAGGCAAGGTAGAGAGGAGCTTAGGATTTGTCTCGTTATACGCATCCGATGACATCTCTGCCTGCTGGTGCGCTTTCTGGGCGGCACGCTCACGGTCGTCTAGCATGTCCTTGGTAGGGTCGTAATCAGCTGCGGATGGGCTCCCGGTCGTCGGACTGTTTCCCTCGCTTGGTCCTTCCTGTTTGCCAACAACCATGATGTCCGGGGAAGCAGGGGCAGAGTCTAAATTTCCGATATGAGGGGAGCCAGGGGACGAATGCGAGCTCTCCGTTGCTGCAGCGGGTGATGCCACGTTGCGAGTAGTATTCTCGGAAGCGTTGGCGAGAAGGGCTTGTTGCAGAAGGCTTTCCTTTGCCTTGTTCTTCTCGGCAGCCGCTCGTATAGCTGCCCACCTACGCCTCTTTTCCTCACGGGTCTCTTGGACAGGTGCTTGATCCTCAATCGCTGGCTCAAGTGAGAGTTCTGCCTCCTCGTCCATAGTCCTAGAGAGCACATTAGCTATGCATACAGTGAGGGTACGATAGAGCATACATTTGGACATCCTTGGACATGCCCGGCATTGAGGATGCTGTGACCGGGGTGTTGACAGCAGCCTTACCATCTGCTTGAGACTCCCGCTCGAAGGCGACACCCTGGTCCCAGTCCTTGTCGTGCTTCGAGAACCGATCCGCTGGATTCAGTCTGTCGCCGAAATTGGGCACTGGGGCGGGATTCTCGTTGTCGACGTACGATATGGGCTTAGGTTGCCTCCTGTCGTCGCCTGCACCCGATTGAAGCGTGGCCCGAACTTCATCGAAGTGAGACTTTGGCCGACGGTCATTCTGCCTGTTACGATCGGTGTGATGCCGCTTGTCCGGCCGACCACCACGCGAGGGCGACGCCCTACGTTTGTGCGCCGGCCGTGAATCGTTGATCTCATGCCCTCGGCCTCGACTATGACGATATGGTGAAGGTGATCGAGATTCATGACGCTTGAAGCGGTAGGGCGAGGGTGAGCGGGTGCGCTGCCTGCGATACGGAGAAGGCGAGCGACTTAGGGCGCGATAGTTGTACGCTGAACCGATAAGCCTTGGCGGCGATGGTTGATAAGGTGTATAGCGAAACCTACGAGAAGTAAACGAAGCTCCGTCACGTCCGAAGCCCCTGTTTGAGCGGTTAATCGTGCGTTCGCTGGGCTGGCTTGTGCTGTTTGCCTTCTGCTGGTGTTCGTTGACTTCGCCCTCTGAAGCTGAGCTTGCGCGGGGCGCCATGCTGCCGTCGGCTGTCGTCGGACTCCTATAAGCGGAATGTTCGAATTTTGGCAGTCAGCTTGCTTCTGCTATGAATTTAATTGAGTGCCTTTGCCACTGACTGACTGGGTGTCCCAAGCTGGAGAGCTCACTCGACCTGCCGACAAAAGCGGGTTGGAGGCAAGGGAGCACGCAGTGAAGAGACAAGAGCGAGCCGCGATGCAGCCCTGAATGCGGCAAGGTAGATTATGCCTATCGTGAGAAGTGCGCGACGCGACCTTGTGCGCTGGAGGTGCGGCGGACGGTGGGGGAGTCGCGAATGTGAAGTTCAAGTCAGGTTCAGCCTAGCGTCAACACGCACGTGCACGCACAGGCCACAGCATCACGTGCATAGATAGTTCAAAACATCGAGCGATGGGCTTGAAGTAGAAGAAGTCAATCCGTTATGCACACCGTGGATCCCGATAATAGCTCACTCGTGTGATTTCCCCAAGGGCACTGGTGTTTGCTCTTAGAATCCGTCCACGAAATACGGATTTCTTAGTGCTCCTAGAGCAGTGGGGGTAGATGCCAAGAGGATACGCTTGCGTGGCTCTCATCCTAGAAAGTGAAGCCACCCGGGCCGAAATGAAGGATCAATAGCAGACCCGCGCTAAGAGTAATATGCATGGCAAGGAAGTTGTACAATAGTTGACGCGCGAACGATTCAAAAGAGTAGGTAGACGCACTCGCAGCTTAGATGATATGAGACCCAGTAAGAATAAAGAAAAATGGGGACGCATAACCCCAGTCTCTTCCACAAACGTAATGCCGCACATCGCCGGGAATTTCCACACATGGCTCTTTACCGTCGAGACTTTGACAGCTTAGTTCTAGAGATCGCTCAATCTAAGTGAAACTGTGCGGCCCGACCGTTCGGCTGGGCGGCGACTAATTATCGGTCTTTCGGTTTGGGAGTTCCTTTTGTAAGATGGGTCGGCGACTATATGGGCTGACTTGGGCATGAAGAGAAACCTTCCGCGCGGCCAGCGAAAGGTCAGCACTTTAAAAAACTTCTTTACGCATTGCGCTCGCAGTTAGTTAACCGATTTATACTCCCTTGTAAAGTAGTTAGACTTATTGAATAATATAAAGTCTTCTAGTTCTATATACGTTCTTATATATAATTTTCGGGTGTCGCTCTTCTATAAATAATCAGAGTACGTTGTAGTTTCGCTTTTCTATTAAATTTAGCTAGGTGCCATACGTAGTTGCGCGTTTGGAGTTCGGTTTTTTTTTTGCTGAACGAGTGCCTTCTCCCATGCCATCAAAGCTTCTGCAGGCAGCTTCACGGGACAAGCGAAAACCGGCGCTAATGTCGGATCTCAGCATCAAGATGGGGCCCGCGGCTCTTGGAGATCGTGCATATTACTATCCCGAAACATTTCGGTTTATGCACGCACGGGCCATAAGCACAGCGGTTCGTGCTCGGGGATCCAAGTTGCATGGGCAGGTATTTTCTCTTCGGTCAGGAACGTGAGCAAGGACAACCACAAGCCAGCAACGCCCTTGAATGTGGAAGTTTATCTCCATTTTTTTCTTTTTCTTTTTCTTTCTTCGGACAAACGGGGAATCAAAGGAAACATGGGAAACAACATCCCAGTCACGACAAGGACTTGGGGCCAACTTGTGAGAGAGTGGCGTGATTTCATGACCGTTTGTGGTAAAGGTTTCAACGACATAAACTTCAATGGAAGTTTGCTCGCACGTACGCAGATTCGAGACAGATAGCCGAAAGATACCTAGGCCAGACGCGCATGTGTGCGAGGCTCGCTGAGGCCAAGGGAATCATCAACGCCAGAGTGCGTCAAGCCTTCGTAGCAAACCGGAGACTACTCACTATGATAAGAGTTCCCTACGCCGAGCGATCGGGTTAATGATGCGAACCGTCAGCCAGCGATGGCCCAGGGGGGGAACTCTGGGCACGTGCATTATAACAGTCCCACGAGACGGTAGTTAGCGACAGTGATGCAGCCGCTATTGGCGGCTGCATTTGTGCACGCCGAATGGTACGTCATGCTTCGGCCACTTGCTGGTGCCACGGAAAGACATATCCATGGGCAGAGTGCAGAGAATCGGCGAAGTGAACTTTGTAGACTGCGTCGATAAGGCCTCAAGCGGATGCAGAGGATGCTTGTAGTAGTATGGTAAATAACACGTCATATGGCAAGCATTCCACGGCACCGCTAACCAGTCCTGCATCATATCGTGAGAGACGGCAGCGCGGATGTTCGGAATCTTGAGGCGGTAGCGTTGAGAACGTGGACTGTTCGCGAAGACGGGTTGAGGGCCTTTTTCAGGTTACATCAGATAGAGTCGTGAGAGAGCACGACCAGCAAGCACGACGCAAATCCAGTTTCCAGAATCTCACAGGAAATAGCAACTCGACGAATATCCAACAAAACATCCTGACTGTCATACAGTCAATCCGCCCTGCGAATGTAGAAGATCAGGGGTGTCTATACCGAGGTGTTGCAGAAATGCTGTAGCCGGTGCGGGTGCGCCAATAACGTTTGCGGCAAGATACTCGGGCGTTCAGCGGAGAAAACATCGTGGCGTCCAGCCAGACCCGCCCATTCTCGACAGCATCAAACATGTCTTTTGTCCAATTGAAAAGTGACTGCTATGTCGACAAGGGTTGTACATGCCCTTTGCGGTCCAGCTCCAACTCATCCTAAAGCCTTTTCCAGAATCGAAGGCGGCGCAGCTTGCTCGTGGGAAACAAGCATTTTGCTCAAACCTTAAATTTTCTTGGCGTAACACGGTAGTCCCGAAGGAAGAGGTCAGTGAGTAAGCACCCTGGTCACCACTGTGAATCTAAGTTTTTGCTATTGACAAATGGCGCCAGGACCGTTGAGTGCTCAACTCTGACCTTGCTGCTCGGGCGGGTCTACTCGAGCACGACCCAACCCATGAGCAATTCGTAGCGATGCCCCAAGAAAGAGTTATTATAATGACGCCGACACATCGATCTGAGACAGCCACTTTTAGGCCCTGCAGCATGTGACTAGGAGCGGGTCTTCGCCGGTTTCGACTGTGAGAACAGTAGAATCAGCAGGTGCTGTGGCAGCCTCGCGGGAGCCACGCCGTACCGGCAAGAAATCAGGGACCCAAGGAGCAAGCCAAAGCAACGTCATCAAACCTCCTAACTGAAGGCAGACCGTAAGTGAGGCAATGGCGCCCAGCAAAGCTGATGAGACGCCACCTATCGGACCGACTGCATCTTTGCGTTCGACCAGCGTGGGCCACCCATATCCTTTTTGTCATTGGGTTTTGTCTGGGACAAGCAAACCAGAGTCGCGCCGCTGAGTAACGGTCTACTCTTTTAGGGGCCTAGAACGATGTTGTTCGTACGAAATCCGGACTTGATTGTGGGATAAACAAGTGCTACACGTACGTCTGTTCGCACAGCCTCGTTATCACCAACGTCAGCTTTGGCCTTGGGTGTCTCAGCGCAGATCCAAATTCCCTTGACTGTCTACCTCTAGCAGCGAGGCCTTTCCAGCGGGCTGGCTGAGTTTGTAGATAGGGCGGGGCGGGCGAAAAGTACCTGGAGCCCTCCCAGCCCAATGCGCCAACAACCAATCCCCTAAATCCGTTGGGTTGAAATCCAATTCGTGACCTTGTCGACAGTTGCGGACAGTGCCGGACAGGCCACTTCCGGCTGTACCGCATTTTGAGGCGATTTCCCCGCGGTTGTCTGTGTATGGTCCACTAGGGCACACTAGATCCAACTGCATCCGCCCTCGATCGCGGCGTATAGGCGAGGCATTTGAAACACCCTGCTCCCGGTGCATGTCGGCAGCGTGAACGCATGGGTTGGCCGGGCCTAATAGCTCCCCACACGCAGCGCTTTAACGGTAGGACATTATAGAGGGTAAATCCCCGACGACAAGGTTGACCAGTCCAAAAGGTACAGCGCGGCGATCCCTTTCCACCATCCACGATTGAATATAGACCCTTCTTCGCATGCGGTTACACAGACATGCTTTCACTCATGCCTTCAGAATCCGCAAATTCATCGCCAGGTTAGAGCCTAAGAGCATCGGATTCGCATGCGAATACTGACCGTGATATTTAGGAGCAAATTTTTGGTATGGGAGCAGCCTGCCCAACGGCATCGATGCCCTACCAACGGATCCTACGAATCCTCGGGTGCTCCGTCGAGCTTCAGAGACTGTGATCCACTCGAGCGCGTTCCACAGGTAAGGTCATTCCACCTCAGTGTTTCGTTCAGGACGACTGCTCCGCAATACGGTCTGCCAAAGCGCTCGCGAAGTCAGAGGTCATGCCCCTCAAACACAGGGCACCTGAGTGCAACGCCTCGTATGGTCTCGACCTTGGAGTATCGGCTGAGACCCTCCTTCTCTTATGATCGAATGATGCTTCTTGTTCTGCGAGAAGTCCACCAATTCCAGGAAGGCAGATTACCCAGGATTATCTTTCATCACCGCAGCAGGACTCTTTGTCTATATCCTCGCATCGATCATGGTAAGGTATCGAGGGATCCATTCGAGCTTTCGCTGGACTCTTGTATAAACACTATCCGAGGGATCGATTCTGGACCCTAGCACCGTACTGCAGCTCATCTCTGCTCTTGGCCCCACCTCTTCCTGTGCTTGCAGATACTGGACGTGGTCGGTGCGCAGATCAGCGGGGTCGAAATACTGCCGAGAGATGAATAGAACCGAGACGGGCCACGAAGGGTCATACACCAGCACAAGCAAAGAATAACTTACAATTATCCACTTTGGGATCGAGTTTGGATGCAGCTGACGTTACTACAGTCAGGAGCCCACTTCTTGGGATCACAGCATCGCGCCGCTCCACCTCGACACCTCCCCAGCAACGCTCCGAGCCCAATCCCAAAACCCATCTGCCAACCACAAGACGCCTTTGGCCCCGAAACAGGGACTCGGAGGCGCCCTGGCTAACTCAAGAAGTCAGCATCAGTCGCCAATCTCGGGCACCTATGCTTTGCGCACACCCCGGGGAAAGATTACCTCCATTGCATGCGAAAGCTGCAGAAAGCGCAAGTCCAAGGTGAGCAGCATCCGAACACCAGGAGAGTTGATTCTGATACTTTCTCTAGTGCGATGGTGTTCGGCCGAAATGCAATACTTGCCAAATGAAGAACCTTTCCTGCGTCTACGATGTTGCTGAAGATGGCAAGACCACTACACAATTGCGGGCTCATGTAAGGAGACTAGCAAAGGAGCTCGATGATATGAAGTCGATCGTTTCGTTGCTAGCTATGTCGTCGGATCGAAGCATAGCCGCAAACTGGGCGACCGAACTGGAGAAGAACGGGTTTGCTCACCACACGGCCGATGAGATCAAGAAGGCTCTTCAGGTGAGTTGGTGTACCAAATGATAGTCGATAACAGATGCTAAGGATCGTCAGGAGGTCGGGGAGAATCCGGCACAACTCCAACATGAAGACTCGCTAGGGACACCGGGAAGTGAGCAGTTCCAACAGCTGTCGCACAGCCTTGCTGCATCTTCATATGACGGATCCTCACGGGACGAAAGGTGAGAAAAGGATCATCATTTGAAATCAAAGAGAACGAACCACTGAATCAGCAGTAGAGAACAAAGCCAACCGGCACTGCCATTTCACTTGCCCGATAGCGCCTTGGGCAGTGCCCCACCATTTGCCGTTGACCCAACGAACGAATACAGCAAATTCAGTTTTGACTGTGCGTTCTACCGGAGGACAAAGAGGGAGATGCTTGCGAGCGGATGGGATGAAGCACAAATATTTGGACGAAATGAAATAGACGTGGATACCTCGATCCTTGGCTGGATTGATCCTGAAGATGGACAACCAGTACCTACGTGGGCGTCTAGATCGATGAACAAGATGTTCCTTGGTGCTCCCCTTTCGTTGCGGCTGGCATCGACATTTCTTTTGACGAAAATGATGCGGGTAGGATGTTCCCGAGGTGTTCTTGCCGGAGCGACGCGCTGATCTGTTCCAGTGGCTCATTTGGCCAAACGTCGAAAACATGAACTCGATGCCGGAATGGTTGATGCCCCTTGCCAGGCAGGACTGCTCGGCGGATGATCTGCTAGTCGACCTGATACCATGGTGGGCTAGCTCTTCTTCTTCTCCGGGTACCACACGTCTCTAACTCTTTCAACAGGCCCCAGCTCCGACAGTACCTTTACCAAAATCCGAATGAGTTCATCGCCGGCGCTTTCCTCGGCCTCATCCGGATCAACTGGCCCTATGCGGACGAGGCTTGCCATTACTGGGACGTCGAGACAGGATGTACACGGTTAACACCGCTGTTTGAGAACCACATTTCCGACCTAAATAGCTGGACCTTGGATGCGAAGGCGCTGGAGGTCATGCCTCAGATTGAGGGCTTGGTCCCAGTCAGTCGATGATGCGATGAGGGTGGGTTTATATGGAAAGGGCGGTATCGTCGATGATTTCGTTCTCGCACAACGTTTCGGAGGCTCCTCGTTTCTTCATTTGTATATGGTACATTCATTCTTTTCCTTTTTTTTTTCTCTTTTCTTGCTCTTCCAATATGCATGGCTGTTATTCCCGCAGCGCATCGTATCTTAGCAGGGTTGGAGTGTGAAGCAGCAGGAAGCATAGAAGTGGGATAGAACATGGTACAAATATGATATAACGGAATAAAAAAGCCACCACCTCACCCCATCTGCCATAAACGCCAGCGGCACAGCGCATTATATATCCATCGCGTACCCCTGCATCCCCTTACGGAAATAACCGCGACTGGAGTGGAGTTTGCGCCGAGCGTCCGCGGAGGAGTACATCCGATAGTTGCAATAGCTCCCTTTTCGGAACCTGCCGACTCCTTTGCTGATCTCCAATTGGAGCCATCGCACGAGTTGTTATGTGTATCGGATCCCGCTAGAGGCATCAAATCCGCAACGCGAATCCTACGGTCAAAGCTGGGTATTCCTGGTTGCGAGCAAGCATTTGCATCTGGCGATTGGATCAGTTCGGAGGAAGCGTGTCATGAGATGAGATTTCCGAGCGGGGTTCCGATGGATATTTTATTTTGTGCTGTTTTGAATGCTGTGGGGAGCTCCAACACCCGGATTTGAGGTGTGGTTACTTGGTTAGCTGATTCGGGATAACTATTTTCTCGTCACGACTTTCCTCCGCGGGTGCAGAAAGTGTTCCGAGATGTACATGACAACCCGGAACAACGAAGTATTTGCTCACACCGCTCATCGTAAGAGCCTCAATCAACTAGTCTGTATGAATCTGGAAGGCCCTAGGTCCTAAAAGCGGTTTCGTTCCGCATTCGTACCCGAATACTTAAATTCCCTGCTTGCTCATAGGGGGAGTATCCGGAACCACCACGTCGATGCCTTGTTTACTCTGCTTTCTATACGGAAGGATGTCGGTTTGAAGATCAGTTGCTGCAGTGCGAGAACGACATGCAGCAGCATATGCACGTCTTTTCCGCTTCCCCCGGATCTGCAGCTAGGAGCAAGCCATCGATGTGGTGCGGCCTATGAGCGTTTGCAGACGTGGGATGACCGAGTCAGATGCGTGCAGTAACGAGATTCGAAGACCGGGATAACATCACTTAGTTGGGCCGTGGGCAGGTGCTGTGTACTTCCCAAAGTCTATAATTGCGAGTTTTCAACGAGAGGGGCCGTGATACCCACGGTGGTTGGACGAAGAGCTGAAACTACAGGTGTCGAATTAACTCTAAGTACGCAATACCTGTCTCGTGAACGCCTCATGGCTTTCATGCATGCAAGGTCACGCACTCCTGATTCATCGTCGACCCGTCCTCGCTAATGTTGGGCAAAAGCAAGTATCAATGAATCGCTTCATTGGACACGGAGTAGGCATCTACCCCTCAACCCGACAGCCACATTGATCTGCTCTTCACGGCATCCCGCACCCCGACGCCGCACCCAACTTCTCTCCCAGCCCGACTTTCATCAATATTGACGGCTTATACAGTCAGTAATTGACAAGATGATTACTCCATTATAGATCGAAAACTCTTGAACCTCACTAGATTGTAACGCCTAAAAACAAAACATTGCCCTCTCGCTGCAAAACCTGTTGACGTGGCCGCCATGTATAATACCTCATCCTTACCTATATCTATCAAGCCACCCCCTCATTTACCCACACTTTACAGAGGCAACAACATAAAGTTATCACCCACAATACGCCAGCCCTCCGCATCTGACGAACCAGCCTCTAGCTATCAGCCCACATAAACCATTAGAGGACGAAACCAACGATCCAAGACCGCGGTTTGTTCCGTGGGTGGAGGAAAATGGGTGTATGCATTGTAAATCGCTCCCAGATACGTCCGATCAGGCCCCCAGCTGATAGGATTGCCGCTTGCTTGCTTCCGTCCTTGCAGATAACCTAGCCTGGATGTCATACTCGGGTTCATCCCGGCTGCCTTGCAGGAGACTGCTTGGTCTGTTGTCCCCTGCTAGTGTTTTACGTTATCTGCGGCAGGATTCCGACACGTCCAAACTGTTACAGCCGAAGCAACCGCGTTGACTACTTCAGCAACGAGAAAGTGGTGTATTTTTGGTGTTGCCACGTGATAAGGCTTAAGACTCTGTTCACGATCTAAAGATGACTTTGGATTACGGGCATAAAGCCAGAAGGTAATTCTAACAGCCCTAAGTCGCGTATGGCATATACTTCATCGACAATGACCAGCAGGACAACCTTCTCCCTTCCTAACAACCACAGGAATCCATTACCAGGCGTCCGACCCGTCTGAGCACCCGCCTACTATAAACCATACTCCGAAGTACGATTATCGAGAAGACTTTTCTTCTATTTATCATCAAGTCTGTTGACAGCCAGAGTCGTCCGTATATCGCACAGCTTGCAACATCAGAAAACCACCGAATCCTACACTCTTCTCTCGCCGCAGAAGCGATTGACGCGATCGCCTCGCCCAAGCACCACCTCAAAACGCGCCCCACGATCAGCACAACCCACAGCCCACGACCCACGACCCACGACCCGTCGCGCCTCTCGCCACACCCAAAGCCCCCCACCTCTCACCACCCTCCAACTAGCCATCCCGAGGACCCGGATAGAAGTGCATAAGAGGCGCAAAGCCGGAAGCAAGGAAGCGAGCCACGCTACGAAAGCTCGACCTCCGACCTCACCAACGCATATCACAGGCTATGCCGCGCATACGCAATCCACAAGAGCCGCGTTGCGCACCTCTTACTCGAACCTTCATTCCTATACAGGTTCCAAGGGTTACGTGGACATAAATGCGAAGAGATATGTGCGTGGGCATTTGGAATATGCATGGCAAGACAACTATGCATAGGAGTTGTTAATGGACATGAGGACATATCGGATGGGTTGGGATTTGGATATAGTAAGATAAAGAAGCATGTATCTTATCGCGAACAGGTGGAACAATGCACCTATACAATACGGGAGAAAGAGGGAGAGGAAGATGGAAAAGGGGGCAGGATCTGATTACCTTCACCCGAACCCAGAGACGCCCGTCGCAATGCGCAAAAATACAGCCAACGCCCCCAAACGAGATATCGAACAAGCCACCAAGGCAGAGAAAGGCCTCATCCAACCTGCGAAATAAGCCGTATAGCGAACCATGCTTCGCCGTTCCATCATTATTGCGTGACTCTCCGAACCCACAGTGCGCTTTCGCTCTGATTGTCCCTCTTCCGCCACGCCCGATGCAATTTCAACCCCACATCATGCTCCTCACGCTTGATCTCCGCTAGCTCCTCCGCGTAATCCTTCTTCCTCTGCTCTACCAGCCGCATCCGCTTGAAATCCGTAATCATGGGATTCGCCGGGATCTTGTTGTTCAGATCGCTGAGGAGGCGATAAACATTGTTCCGCCGTATGCGCAAATCTTCCATTTGGGACTCGAGGACTTGGACGTGGTCGACGGCGGTGAGCTCTGTCGGTGGTCGCGGAAGGGCTTTTTGTGTGCTGGTGGAATAGATGGAGTCGGGACGGGGAGAGGATGGTTCGGAGGACATGATTGTGGCGTGTCCGGGGGGTGCTGTAGCGACGGGTTTACGGGTAGGAACTTTGTCTGTAGTGGGAACCGGTCGTTTACGATCGAGGATGGAAGCGGCAGCAGATGCGGGGACTCTCGCCGCCGGCAGAGGAGGCGGTGGTGAAGGTGGAGGCGAATGCTGGTAAGTCGTGCTAGTGTTGTATGTTGTCCAAGAAAAGCGGCTTGATGGTCCGTTGTCCTTGCTCGCCGTAGAACCTGGAGTGCCGTCGAGCGATCCTTTCGCAGCCTTTGCTTTAGGGGTTGTCGGTTCTGGCTGTGATGGTTCAGGATTCACTGCACGATTACCGCTGGCCGATGCGGCCAAAGGCTGCCTGTTTGTTGGTGTAATAGGACTGGGGTACGAATGAGGGTTCAGATTTGCCGGGTTATGCGGCGAGATGGGAGAAGCAATACCTCTCGGTGGAGAAGTTCCAACCACTTTGAGTGGAACAATGGGCTTAATGGGCTCTTCATGCATACCAAATCCGGCCTCAGTGTCTGCGACGGGTTCGGTGTCAGCCGGGGGGTTGCGTCCAGAGGTCGTCGTTAGCGAGTTTGGTGCTTCAGACCCCGTCACTCTCACCGGTTCGGTCTTTCGCGCAACTTTCAGTGGTTTATTTGAAGGCTGGTCCTTGAAAGGCTCTGCAATCTCAGCTCGTCCAATTGCTCGGCTCCATGGTTCACGTGGTCTAGTGTCGACTGGAGATGGTCTCGTTCCAGATCGGTTCGCCCGCTCGGCCAGAGATGTATTCTTCTTTGCATTACTCTCCGGCCCAGTTACTGAAACGTGATACCCCATCGGGCGCCGACTCGATGGTGGTGTGAGCGCCTCTTTTGCGTAGGTACCCGGGCTGACTTGACCTGGCCTACCCGCGTTACCGGATGTTGGCTCGCCGGAGTACTCGTCCCAGCGGACTTTGCTGTTTGGTGCAACTTTGCCTCCCCAGAACTTTTGTGGAATTGGATTTTCTTCGTTACGTAGACTCGGGGGGGCCTTGCGCAGGACAGGAATATTACTCGCAGTGCGGGCTGAGGGATCCGATCGGCCTCGGTTCTCGTCGACTGGAGATACATCACGCATTGAGCGAAATCTTCGTGGAAGATCCGAGTCTTGTTGTTGGTATGACTCCGGTTCGGGTGAGCTGGGTGGAGAAACGTCGAATCCAGGTCGTCCGGTGGTCGTAGAGTGATGGTCGTACCTTGTTTCAGGAGATTGTTGCGAGTAGGTGGAGGAGACGGTGGGGACTTCCGACACCCTCTGGTCGTGAGAATATTGAGGAGGTGAAAGCGAGTTGCTGGTTCATGTTGGTAACTGTAGGTAATGTAGGTAGAAGTG
This sequence comes from Darksidea phi, assembly GCA_030770425.1. Classification (NCBI taxonomy): domain Eukaryota; kingdom Fungi; phylum Ascomycota; class Dothideomycetes; order Pleosporales; family Lentitheciaceae; genus Darksidea; species Darksidea phi. Next base: position 159,164 of record JASJFT010000022.1, on the reverse strand, counting down.
GCTTACTAGGTCTGGTGGGCCGATGGCGCATGAGGATGATAATTGGCATTTTGCGCGTCGGCAACGCTGGGTATGTGCCTGAGTTGATCCCCGTCGTAGGTCGTTTCAACGAGTACAGGATTCCCAATCTGCCTCTCTTTGTCACGGCTGTAACCGTGCAATCGTTTCCACATGATTATATCTACATAAAACACGGGTTAGTGAAGCTCGAGGTACTCCTAAGAAACTCTCCTACTACGCCAAGAAGCATTGAGGTGAGGGTTATGTAGTAGCCTGTAGATCTTTGAATGGGTTTACGTCTGCTCGGGTTTGATGATTGAAGGTCGCGCCTGCATTTGGGCTGCTCTCCCCAGTCAAAACTATCGTGTCAATGGTCTTGCGGTGCGGTGCGTATCCTTCGCCATTGCGCACCCAAAGACGGTATCGACATGGACGGGCCATCGTGCGACGTTCCTGGGAGCGGAGGATGTAGCCAATAGCCAGTGGCACGGAGATAATCCAGAGCAGATTGAGCCAGAGGAGGAAGTTGATTGCCACGGTGAGCGAGGAGCCGCCATCGAGGTATATGGCCGCAGGGGAGACCACCAGACTCAGAAGAATTAGGCCAGTAGTCCTCTTGGCCGAGTTCTTCGGCAGAGCTACCGAACTGGGTTCGTAGCGGACATTGATTCTCTCGGTGGTCTCGGTAGTTGCCATCGTAGGTTGACGGGTCGTTGGTCGTTGTAGTGGTGAAGCTCCGGATGTGGATATAGTACAAGAGAATGCAAGGATGTTTGATAAAACGGAAGGATGCTTGGTAGAGATCCGAAGCGACTAACAACGAACAAGGGTGAAGGTGATAATGAGAGAGCAATGAGGAGATAACAGAACATACATACCGATTACAAAATTACAAGAGAAGGAGCAAACGCTCTAGTCTCGGTGATGATGCTGCGTCTAAGGTAATAAAGAAGCCACGTCGAAAGTGAAAGTGGTGATCGTGCGAAATACGGTATGCGCGATAACGAGTTCAAGGAGAGGACGAGGCTCTGGGCCTCGGGGAAGCGGAGCAGGGGTTGTTGTGTGCACGGTGAGGCGCAACCGGTGCTCTTGTGCTCCCGGCTCGCTGAGCGATGTTGAAAGCCGGACTGACAGCGCTTGCGAAAAGTCGACGAAGACGAACGAGATATGCTTCTTAGGGTGGATATGAGGCTTAGCCCGACGAGTGAAAATAGCCCCAGCTACCGAAATGAACGGTTGCGCTGTGTTTCAGAGGAGATCTGGCGGTTTCAGGTGATTTGGTGCCAGACTCGAGTGCATGCGCACGGTTGGTTGATGTCAGGCGCTCCCCTTCGCGCGAGCGCGCGTTGCGGCCGATATTTTATACGGACGATGGAGTAGCAAACGATTCGAGAGCCAGCGAGATCTTTCTGGCTTATGAGAGGCGGTGGGCCATGTGGTGCCTGGATGTATGCGCCGGAGGTCCACACAGCAACGCCTTTTCACGCCTGGCTGCCTGCTCCCGCGCTGTCGCGTGTCCAGGGGTGCAGGTACAAAGGAAAATACGAAGTGACAAACAATTGCGCACCAGTCGCTGGGGTGAGCAGGCGTGGGTACGGAGTGGAGGGCGGATGCTAGCGTGGTCTTGTCAGCTTTTGGGGTTGCATTCGCGCTGCATCATTCATTACTTTGGCCCCGCCCTCTCTCCAGTCCACCATTGCCTCTGCTTGTGACACAGTACACCCCAGTGCGAGATCACGTACCACACGAAAATTTTCATCGGAGTCCGCAATGGCAGATCGTGAGCCGAACCAGATAGATGTCTTGGTGATTCTATGCTAACAGCGCGCAGCTTCGTCGCCGCCGCCCGCCACGGAAGCGTAAGCAGCCCCCGAGCTCCGCGTCCAGCCCTACAGCTAACAGCGCTGGCCAGCGCCTCGCCAGTGACGCCCATCAACCTGATCCTCGTCTCGCTCTTCGTCATTCTGGTGTACCTCCGCCTCAAGCCCGCAAAGCCGCAGGTCCTCCCCCGGGCCCCTCCAGCCACCGTCTTCCGCACCTTTACCCCGCCAGAGCTCTATCCATACAACGGCCTCAATGGCATGCCCGTCTATCTCGCCGTGCGCGGGCGTGTCTTCGACGTGACGGCTGGGCGGAACTTCTACGGTCCGGGCGGCCCGTACGCCAATTTTGCCGGACGTGACGCGAGCAGAGGTCTTGCGTGTGGCAGCTTCGATGAAGACATGTTGACAAAAGATCTCGATGGTCCGCTCGATAAGCTCGATGATTTGGACGATGAGCAGATGGAAGCCCTCCGAGGCTGGGAAGAGCGCTTCTTAGAGAAGTATCTTGTTGTTGGCAAGTTAGTTCCGGTGGGGAGTGAGGAAGCCAAGGCTGCGGCAGCACAACAGTGAAGAGCACCATGGAGGATTCGATGCAACAGAATACCGATCAAAGGCACGGGCGTCAAGGTAAAATGATTCAGCTTGGGTACGAGGCTTGGGAAGCACTGCAGCCGAAACGCTCGCTGAGGCAGTGTCTGTTGCACATATGTCATAGCCTAAGGCAGCGCGAGGGACAAGAATGATATCCGATAATGAATACCTGAGTCTACTACCTATATCCACGATCAATCGATCTGTTTCGTGTACCGCTTCGTTTGGCCAGTCTCGACTTGTTTACCCCATGCCGTCACAAGTTTCCTCATATCACTACGAGGAAGTAATAGCCAGCACCTCTGTCGCTTCTACGGCGCAAAACAGGCCCCAATATCTCTCCCTCATCGATTCGCTTTCTACGGCTGTCAGGTGCAACACAGCTTTCACGTTTCAGCCCCAAATGCAAGGCGCGAAACAATGATATGCATATCTGGGTAAGCCAGGCGCGCATTAGGATACATAGGAGTGTCAATGTTCAGTAAAGGTAAGCGATCGAACTAGCCTATCGGGGACTAGCGCGCCTTCCGGATCAAATGTTGTTGATAACTCGAGGCGCGCCCGCTTTTACTTTCTCTCGTCCATTCACCAATCTTTGCGCTCCATCAAATATTTCGTCTTCTTGAAAGTGAAACAGATTCAGCTCAATTGCTATCAGCCAGACATTACAAAATATCGCAATGGCCGCTACTACCACCAAGACGGCCACTCCCAAGGCCACAACCAGCAATGCTGGTGTCAAGAAGGGTGGCAGGCCCAAGGCCAGCTTCGGCAAGAAGGCGAAAACGAGGAACGCGATGATTGCGATGCAAGCCTTTTGTAAGTCCTCGCGAATTCTTATGATAAACGCGTTTGAGTCACGTCTTGACGCGTGTTTGACTCTGTTTGCTCTCGTACTAACTCACAATCACAGTCAAAGAGCAACGTCCTAAGTACAAGGACTTGGACTTCAAAGAACAGCAGAAGGCGCTCGGTGCAGACGTAAGTTACTATGCATTAGAATCCTCCCCAATTCAAACATTGGGAAAGACCTCATGCTGATGCGAATATCAGTGGAAAAAGAGCCCCAAGAACCCCAAGAATTCCGCCTAAATGGCCTCAACCAATTGATGACCGCGTCAATGCGGCGGACAACAGAGCCATCTCATCTACGCACCAAATTACGAATCTCCGTGGATGTTTTCTACCTTTCTATTGCGACGATGCTTTAAAGCGCATGTGCTCTCTATATTTTTCACTTTGGCTTCTCAGGCATACCCTTTCACGCAGGCCGTCATGTCCAGTTATCATGTCCGGCAGGAAAGAAATGGTCTACTCTCGAAGTTCACAATTCGTGGGTATACTTATCATAGCGCGTATTTTGAGTACTTCTTTCTCGATGGATGGGATGGAAGTAGGCGCATGCGGCCGGAATGCGGATAGTTCCGAGGCAATATGGATGATTTCCTTCTAGCGCTGTTCGGTGTATTGCTTGCACTGTTCCTGCAGCTTCCTTGACGTGACATATCAGGCTAATACTACACAGGTTGATTCGTGACCCCAACGGCTTCACGATGCCCGTCCAGGTCGTTAATCTTACTACCGCTGTGCAAGCGGCTTTTCTTCCAACCGGTCGCAAGCAAGAGTTGCCCGGTCGTTGACCAGCATTTTCTCAATTCCTTTACTTCTCGCTATATCAACCTGACCTCGCCTCACTACACGTGTGAAGGGTCAAGTAACGCATCTGAACCGCGTGCTCAGCTATCCAGTCGTATTGAAGACTGTCCGTCTTACCACCTGAGACCTCGTAGTATAGGCAATTCCGAGCACAGCTGCACGTCAACTCGCTTCGGAGATAGCGATCCGGCGCACGAGGGCATGCTTGCATCGGCCCGCCTTCTCGAAGATCTTCCACAGCGACCGTGCCCTTCGGAAAGCAGATGAACATATCCGAATCTACCAGGGTTTTCTTGACACAAGTATTTCTTATAATCTGCAGCACTCTTGGCATGTAACTCCATGCTTCCTGTGCAGGAAAGGCTCTCTGCCGCCCGGTCTCTGTACTCCTAGTAGTAATCTAATTGCCTATACTTTCCATCGCGCTCGGCTAGGCACTCGCCGTTGAAATGGGTATGCTCTCCATTGAGCAGACGTTTTATTGTTTGAGTCAATAGACCAACGGTCCGTCGACTCAAACCAACTCCGAAACTCGACCCTACGAGCTTCCCTCGATTCCTGCAAGACAAGACTTATCACGTGGTCGTATTCAAACCTTAAGTTGTGTCAAATGTTGCCCCACATCAGGGACCGAATACCCTCCCACTTCTACCCCTGCGGGGCGCGCAACGTCACGTCCGTTTCACGCGTATTAGGCCTATTAGCATCTACTAATGCAGCTACACGTCAGCACCCCCGGGGTGGCTGTCGTAGCTAAAGCTGGGTGATAGGGTGCGCGGACAGACTATCACCCAGCTTATGAACGCCGCGGAAACAGTCCGCCCACATCGTTGCTGATCTACAACTGACCTGTTTTTATTGTGCTCAGAAGCGTCGCGTTGGAGTCTCTTCGCATAGCTCACTATATCCTTTCTTCCCTTTTCCTCGCAATTGATCGTTGACAGAGCCTCGTCGCCTCTCCTACACAATTATCACCTCTTAGGGACGAACCGCGATGGCAGAATCAAGAACCAAAGTTGAGGTCCCCATCCTCAAAGATCTGACGATAGACAATATTACCGAGAATGTGCACCGCATCAATTCGCAGGGCTCTGATCCACGAACAAAGTACGTACTAGAGCGGTTAGTATCGCATATGCACGACTTCGCGCGAGAGACACGGTTGAGCACGCAGGAATGGATGGCGGGCATAGAGTTTTTGACTGCTGTAGGAAAGAAGTGTACGGATGTGCGACAGGTTAGGCTCGCTTCGCTCACGCCCCTGGCCCCACCGCTAATTATCTTCCAATCATTAGGAGTTCATCCTGCTGTCCGACACCCTGGGCCTCTCTCTGCTTGTTGACTCAATCGACCACCCCAAACCTCCCGCCTCCACAGAAGGCACCGTTCTCGGACCCTACCATACGCATGACGCTCAAGACATACCCACCGGGTCTAGCATCAGCGCCGACCCCGACGGCGAACCCCTACTCTGTCTATGCACTGTTAAGTCTACATCGGGTGCGCCCATACAAGACGTCAAGATAGATATATGGGAAACAGATAGTCACGGCGTTTATGATGTGCAGTACGAGCACTATAGTGGGGACAAGCCGGATGGACGTGCCGTTATAAGGAGTGACGAGGAAGGAGTTTTTTGGTTCAAGGCGATCGTACCAGTACCGTATCGCATCCCGAATGATGGACCTGTTGGGAAGATGTTGGAGCAGTTGGGAAGGCATCCGTGGAGACCAAGCCATATGCACTTCATGTTTGAGAAGGAGGGTTTTGATCACCTTATTACGTGCGTATCGCCTTCAATTACAGTCTCTCTACTTTCTTCCATCTCGTGAATCGTCGTACTGACAGGTGTAGGGCATTGTATCTCCGTGGCGATCCGTACGAGACGTCTGACGCAGTATTCGGCGTCAAGGAGTCACTTATCGTTGATTTGGGCACCGTGGACGCTGAACAAGCGAAGAAGTACGACATCAAGGAAGGATCAAAACTGCTGACGCACCATTTCGTGTTGGTTACGGATGAAGAGACGAAGAAGTTGAGGGAAGAGGAAGCGCTGAAAGCTATGAAGGCGCTGGGGCGAGATAATATGACGATCATCAACGGGCTACTAGTGCCCGATGTCGATTAGAGATCAAGTGGAGTTCGGAGTACCGAATGATAGACGTGCTGCCAGCTTACGTAACTGCAGTGCATGTCTCGTGAACCGCTACCGGTTGCAGCTGACACATCCTTTCCACATAGACCCCACCACCGCCCAAGGCTCCAATCTATCTAACAACCTCATAACATATATGACGTCTTCCGAAAAGCCCTCGCGTCTTCGTCGCTCGACGATTGTGCGCTGGGAACGCTCCGTTCACACATCGCTCAATTTTGCAAACGCACTAGAAACCCATCCGCACGATGCTTCTCCTGCCCGGCGATCCACTGCACACGAAGAGCCCGATGAAAACTTCTGGGTGCTATTCTTCAACAGATTGCCGCGTGAAGTGCGAGACTTAGTATATGAGTACGTAATCGGGTATGCAAGGAGCATCTACACAATCCAGCACGACCGGCGCATTTTCCGCTACGACCCGAGGAAAAGTGTTCGCCCATTCTCTCTACTTCCTCATCTACTCAATACACGGGCATCGGGAGGCCCAAACGGACAGGATGACGTTAGACCACTCATTAAGAGGTTTCTCGTCGAATTAACACGTCTCTTCTTTGCCACAAACAGGTTCTACATTCGTTACCGATACACTCCTTTCCTCCTCCACTTCCTCACAACACCCTTCCAGCACACCTCTTGCATACCTATACAACATATGCGCCACCTTAGTATCATTTTATCGCCACCGGAGTGTACGGAGGATAGTTTTGATAACGACGAGGACAGCGAATATGAGTGGGAGGATTTGTTTCTCTTTCCCAGACCGAAGAATGCCAAATGTGATATGTTTAGGGAAAGGTTGGTGGAGCACTTTAGAGCGCTACGAGAGGTGTTGGGCGAAGAGGGGTGTGAGGTGAGGGGGTTGGATGTCGTCGTTAACGAGTTGATGACGGGGGAGCGGGCTGAGTTTAGGAAGTGGATGGAGGGGTGGAGGAAGAGCTTGGGAGAGGAGAGGGTGAAGGTTTTTTGGCGTATGGATTGAGGTGGTTGGGTGTTTATGTAGGAGTTCGTGAAGGACATTTTGAGGCATGTCAGCGCTCTGATAACCACTCTAGGTGTCGCCTCGAAACTTATTCGCTATTTATCGAAATTTTGCACCCATACTACTGGTTTGTTCTACAGAAAGGGGCTAGGCTTGCACTACTAGGCGCCTTAGGTGGCGAGCTCTCATGTGGCGACTCTCATGGAGAGATTCACGCGATGCGGCGTTATTATTGCTGGAGGACGGTGCAACGGGTCCCGGCATGCTTCACATACACAACATAATTCGTCGAGGTGGCGTTGAAGTCGACCGAACCCCTTTACTGGCTCACCCCTATGATTTATCGGAGGAAACCTATTTTCTCAGCGGAAGTCCTTCTCATAACTTTACCAGCATCTGGCGGGGGTGCCACGGGGTGGCGACGGTAAATTCTAACTCTAAATCGGATCAGCTTCATTAAAACATGCTAAAGTGTCTAATGATAACTGATAATGGGCATGGGGCCCGAGGCGTATTAGTTGTTTTTAGCATTCCATCTAATAGCTTTATTGCAGACCCAGGCTTATTACTCTCGTTCGAAGGAATGATACGAAGGAGTATGTTGGCCCTAATTCTTGCACTAGTAATAGCCATGTGCGTCTGTGGACTGAGGACACCGCTGTAGATATACCCTCTAAACACAACTTTCCGTTGAAGCGGAGTTCAGAGAACAGTTTCTGCTGGCTAAGATTAACTTCTCCGCTGTTTTCTAGCTTGGTCAAGGGGTTGCAAATACATTACCCTCATTTACAGCAGTTCTGACGTGGTGCCCTGGGAGTTGGAAAACTACCCCTGTGAGGTGCTGAACATAGACGCGCTTCACTCTTTCTACCGTAACGTGCTTGGACGGGGATAAGCAGATGGAGCGACAAAGACCCATGAATTGATTCGCAATGACTTGTGGTTGAACGCCTATGACGTTTGAGCGTAGTATCATGTAATTCCGGCCTTGCCATGTTTTGAGTGTTTGAGAGAGACATAGTGACCACCCACTTCTAGCGGCTTTTATTGGACTCCAACCCTCTTCTACAGAGTAGTAAGCATGTATAATGCGCCCTTAAGAGACTGGCTTAACAATACATGCCTGGATGTTTAAATTAGCACACACACCCCTTTCCCGTTACTTAAGCACCAACGATGCATTTTTACCAAAGCGCACCGCTAAGAGCATACCTGCACACCATCAACGCTCGCAGATGCATTAAGAGTGAAGCCACGCTCTCTCGCTCTCTCAATGCATCTCAGGGAACACGTGGGGACCCTCCCGGCTCTCCTCTCGGGTACTCCCTGCACCAACCAGCACACTCGCCATACCTCACAGACGTCTCCTCATGTTCTACTTTTCTACCCCAGCCTAAGTTTCCTCTTTATCTCATCATGGCAGAAGAGCAATGTCAGCCTGTGACACGCATCGCATGTTTCAAATTCCATCCCACCGTCACGTCCGAACAAAAAGGCGATCGAACGCGCGCTTTCCTCGCCCTGTATGCTCAGCACAAGGATTTGATCTTAGAAATGCCAAAGGGTGGGAGGCCGTTGAATACGCCGCTTAAGCTGACGAATGTCAAACGGGAGAAGGGATGGGACACGGGGTTTATTGTCAAGTTCAAGGTATGACCGTTCTGCATGATACGTACTTTGATATAGGGAATGCGTATTAATACATGTAATAGAATGATGCAGCGAGGAAGGAATTTGATACTGATCCGGGGCATGATAAGCTAAAGGTACGTTTGCAGGTGGAGATGGTTGGAAGAGGAGTGCGCTGATGTTGTGTAGGAGGAGACAGATCCGTTGTTGGAACAAGTGTTTGTGTATGACTTTGTGGAAGAAGATGGATTGGGTTGGTAGTGGAGGTAAAGGTGGCTTAGAGCGTAGGATGTCTTGCTGCGTCGTATCTGCGCATTCGAGGGAGCACTGCCAGACTAATACCGTACATTGAACGCGATCAGGCTGAGCAAGGAAGAGTGGACCCGTAGCCTGTTGGTCACCTAGGATACTCAGGATGAGTGTAAACAACCTTAATACTGAGCGCAGACCATCACTGTTTGCGTCACGTATGGGAAACCCAGTGAAGGAAATAGGCACCCACCACTTCTTTTACTCAAAGCTTTCTCGCCTTCGACCTTGATAACAACTCTCCACTTATCCATCTGCAGCTTTCAACCTACTATCAACTACTCGTAATTCAAACTCGCTTAATATGTCTGTACTCGTCGACGTTATGGAGGATATGAAGCTGGTAAGTAGTAGTTGGAAGATATAAGAAAAAACCGGGACTGACGGCACCATCCAGAATCGTGCTAGCCGCGACAACACCGATCCGAAGCAAAAAGACGACCTCACCGCCGCCATCTTCGCCATGAGCGACGGCATCATGAGAGCGATCCTTGCGAGCGACAAGCTCTGCATTCACCAATGCCGCTTCACCACCGACGTTTACAAGATCGCAGCCGCTGAACTCCAGGAGACAATCGACGAAGTCAAGAAATCGGGTGAGGCGACCAAAGACGACCTCACAGCACTGGAACAGAAGAAGGCCAAGCTCGAGCAGGACTGGGAGCGGCGAGTCACGGATTACACGTGCGCTAACTTGGAGGAGAGGGAGAGGTGTGTTGAGGGCACCAATTTTGTCAAGAAGATTGCGAAGACGGCTGGAGTAGATATGCGTGTCTCTGTTGCGGCGTTGAAGCAGAAGTTGAAGGATGAGACGTGGTGGCAGGAGGTTGAGGGTATCTTGGAGCAGAAGATTGAGTAACGGACGCGAATTGGCGGACAAAATACATCTATGGAGGGTCTACTCAAAGGTTGGAAGGGTCTCTAAACTGGTTTTGGGACTTTGAGTGGGCTGTCAGTCGATATGCGTACAGAGTTTGTGAGCGGCTACTTTCTCGGCTTCGCTGGACGAGCTATTGAGCTGTTACTAGTGCTAAAAAATGTTAATGCCTAAGATTCTTAGACATTTGCTGTCTATCTTCGCTGTGAGTGAAGGCAAAGTGGTAAAGGTGAAAGCGTGCGTCATGCTCTTTCCTCTTTTGCAACCCGCCCACCTCACCCACCCTTGGTCTCGATCTGTTGCCTTCCACTCCCAATACAAACACAGCTATCACTCTTGCTGGTTCTCCTCGTCCTCTTGCTCAGCATGTTGTCCGACACGACCATCAAAGCGCTCAAGGAGGGCAATACCATCGAGGAGGATTTGGTGAAGATGATGAAGGAAGGCCTCAACGTTATTGCCGACAGTATGCTGCAGGAGTGTCGCAAGCGCAACGCTGCATTGGAGGATCTTGGAGAGGACTTGGCCAAGGTAAGTGTTGTATAAGCGAAAGTATCAACAGATTTTTGCTTAACTGTACAATTCTTATGCTGACCCCGTAGTAGGAAGCGGCGCGTCCCAAAGCTTCAGCGACCATCAATGGAAGTGCAGAGTTGACTAACGCACTTAATATCGCCATCAAAGACTATCGAAAAGCTGCCGATGAGAGCTATGAGCGATATGAGACTGCCTACGATGCGGCGTTGGCAGCCTTTGAACGACAGACGGAGGAGTGGAACACTGCCAACAGCAGACATGACGAGGGGGAGAAAGACTTATGCGATCTATTCGCATTTGCTCAGGAGATCGGCAAACTTAATACGCCACAACTATACGAGGTAGCCGTGGGAATATGCAAAAAGGAGTTGGACAACCACCAGAGAGCCGGAGAAAAGCTCCGTGCGGAGTGGTTGAGGATATCAGAAAGCAATGAGCGGAACGGGAAGGAGCTAGATCGGTACTATAAGGTCTTCCAGAAAAAGGGTGCTGTGGCAAATGAGCGTGCGAACACATTTAAGCGCATTGCGGAGATGGCAGGCCTCAAGTTGGATGCGTAGGTCGCGCGTCATTAGCACATCACAGAAAGTTCTGTCAGGGGATTGCAAAGAGAAATGCAGTAATGTATGGAGCGGCACGATGCGGAGCGAGCTAGTAAGGCCCTTAGTTATTCTACATAGCCAACATTTGCGTCACCGCGAAGTTCCGAATATCTATGCTGCGCCTACAGTCCAACCTGGCAAACGAGAACACCACCGATCAAAAGGCTTGCCCATATTCCATAAGCAAATAGTAAAGACAGTCATCAACCTCCTCCGAGGTGAATGCTCGATCCCTGACCTTCCGTCCACAACAACACTGATAGTAATATATACATTTACTGGGGAAAGCTGCATTGCGCAACTATTCTATTGTAGGGAGATTTGTAACCCTGATAATACTCCGAAATGAAACAATTCTAACACGCGTTCACAGAACCCCAAAACGCCGATACAGGTTCTTCTCTACATCTCTAGCTCTTATCGACTTGTGTCTGTTGTTTCGCCCACCACAACCGACCTCAAACTTGCGCTGTCTAGGAAATGCTCTTCATCGAGTGCAAGCTTGGCCGCCACATCAGTCTCGTAAATGGCCTTGTAGAACTCCTGGAACACTTTCTCATTCTCCCAGGTCAATTCTGCAATGGCATCGAAATCAAAACCCTCCGGTGTCCCTCTTAAGAGATAGTTGGGATGGTCGCGATTGGCGGGGCCTCCGAAGCCCTTGCGATTTGTCCGCGCAAAGTATTGGCGCCTGTGATGGAGTGGGAATAGAGGACCGACGAGAGATTTGAGCAGAGGAATATGTGTGTTTTCGTAGTAGTCCTTGAACTGTTCCGAAGTGAGGGAGGGCTTTCGAGTAATGAAAAGGCAGATGTTGTAAGGCATGATGAAGAATAAGACTCTTCTGAAAACCAAGAAGAAGGGCCGACCAAGTCTTAATATTGAGAAGCTTCAGCGCTAATGGAGGCTTGAGCGACTCGGATATGAAGTGAAACATGAAGGATCAGTCAGCGACAGTTCTATGCGGAGGGCAAACCGCGCCTCCTGATTCGTGTCCCAAAGTTGGGCATTGCAGACTGAGACATGGTTGCTGATAGGGCATTTGCCGCGTGGTACTTCCGTCGCTATACCTACCTGTACCAGTGACGCAAAACCAACGGTAGTGCGGAAACAAAGGCGCGACTCGGAGATGAGACGGACACGATGATTTTCGCCTATGACCCCGCCCTAGTCAGACCCCAGTCGCGCTTCGCCAAGACCCACAAGGGAACGCAGAATTCAATGTGAGGCCCGCTTTCGAAATTCGACAACAACGCCGGAGACAGGAAATAACCCCACGTCTGCCCATCGGCCGAATCACGAAGATGAGTCTGCGAGCATCGCAATATCAAAATGGCGAGGCCGCGCGCGTCCCGGACAACGAGTCTGATGTGGAGGAGGAGGCCATGGTGAACGACTATCGCGAGCAGGTGCAGTACGATGGCATGGATGATTTGGACCGGATACCGTCTATGGGAAGCGGCCAGGATATACATGCGCAGTTGCAGGCTGCAGCAACACCTCTGGAATTTCAAGCGACCCTCGAGACAAAATTTGCGAGTTACGACAACTACTGCAACCTCTTCCACTTCATCCTGAACTCGGACGGCCCCGTGGATCTCGATATTCCAAGTGTAAGGTGCTAGGCTCATGATATTATGGCGGGGCTAACAAGTGCCACAGTCTTCCTGGGCCTGGGATGTCATCGACGAGTTCATCTACCAGTTCAACAGCTTCTGCGGTTACCGCCAAAAGGTCGCGTATAAAGCCGAGAACGCGGAGGAGATCCAGCTACTGCGAGAAAATCCCAACACATGGGGTTGCTACAGTGTGCTCAACGTCCTATACTCCCTCATCCAACGATCACAAATAAGCGAGCAGCTTGCGGCGATAAAACGGGGGGAGGATGGAAAGCTGTATGCGGGGGAATATGGCTCTAGGCCGCTGTACCAGATGCTTGGGTACTTCTCCGTTGTCGGCCTTCTACGGGTACACTGTCTGCTTGGAGACTTCAGCCTGGCGCTCAAAACCCTAGACGATATCGAGCTCAACAAGAAGTCCATGTTCGCCCGCGTCATGGCAGCCCACTTCACCACCTACTACTACGTCGGTTTCTCATACATGATGATGCGACGGTACGCCGACGCCATCCGCATGTTCAGCCATATTTTGGTCTACGTTTCGCGGACGAAGAACTTCCAGAAGAACGCCCAGTACGACTCAATCACCAAGAAGAATGATCAAATGTACGCTCTCATTGCGATCTGCGTTGCGTTCCACCCTACGAGGCTAGATGACACCATCCACACGGCCTTGCGCGAGAAGTATGGCGAGCAATTCAATAGGCTGCAGCGTGGCGGACCGGATGCTCTGCCGCTGTTCGAGGAGCTTTTCCGATCCGCGTGCCCCAAGTTCATCAACCCCACCCCGCCCGACTTCGACAACCCCGAAATCAACGTTGACCCCGTGGAGCATCACCTCCGCATCTTCATGGATGAGGTCAAGAACAACATGATGTCGCCGACCGTAAAGAGCTACCTCAAGCTCTACACTACTATGGACTTGAAGAAGTTGGCGGGGTTCTTGGAGGTCAACCCAGAGAAGCTGAGGTGCTGGCTGCTCGTTAACAAGCAGAGGAACAGGCAGATCAGGTGGAGCGAGGGCGGCCTGCTGGAGGGAGATATTGTTCACGCCAGCGATCTTGATTACGCCATGGAGGGTGTAAGTTCTTACAAAATGAATGCCTGACTTGGCGATGCTAACGCAAGACAGGATCTCATTCACGTCTCAGAGGCGAAAGTGGGTAGAAAGCTGGTAGACTGGTACCTCCGCAACTTGGCAAGGACATACTAGAGGGCATAAGCATGGCCACATGCGCCTAGGATCACGACACGAATAGAGTATTACGGCTTGGAGTTGGGCAGGACTCTCGGGATGTTTTAAAAGCATTGTCTGGGAGGGCTTGGAGAAGGTAATCATGAGTCTGAACAGCGGCATATAGCTCGGGGTCAGCATAACGTCCCTGAAAGCCGCTTCTGGGGGGCACAAGCTGCCGTGACAGCTCATCGCATACGAGTTAGAGAAGCAATCCAAAACGTCAAACTTCAACAGCCACTACGATATGCGTCTTGTAGACATAATTCAGGTCTAGATATTTATGTCGATGATTCGCGGAGGACAATCGTAATCGCTCCAGCTCTGGTTGTTGTGGAAATGCGTGTTTAGTGTTAACGAGATCCTGGCTGACTTCAGTGCCGTGAGTGGACGAGTCGTCTCTGGAGGGACCAGCCCTGTACCGGACCTCGACAACAACACGGCGGCGCGCAAGGTCGACAAGAAGCTGCAAGGGCCCGGGCAACAAGCCAGCCCGTTCCGGGGCGAGCAGAAAGTCCCCCGTCATCCAAACAATGGCAGAGAGGTGAAAGAGCGCCCCTTTCGCCAACTGCCCCTCTCTCCCAACGCCGGTTGCTGTTGCCTTTGCGAACCACACCGCGTATAACGACGATTCCAACTCTGCCTCCTCCACGCTTCCTCACTCCGGCACGCCCCTGAGCACGACGAACAGATAATAGGGCCAAGCGATATGCCGGACCTTAATTCTGTGCCGCAGTCGCCGAGGAACCCCGCGGGGACGCCCTCGAGCGTGCAGCAGGGTGGTCATACTACAGGTGGAGCTTCAGCCCAGGCGTCGCGTCAGTCGTCAACTCCCGTGTCGAGACGGGCTTCGCAGATATGTACGTACAGTCTTTACCACCTGGGGTCTCACAATACTGGCTTTTTGGAATTACTGTCGACCTGTGGAGGACAGGGGACTCTACTTTCACCCTCATCACTCATGCCGACACTGCGTCTCAGGCCAGAGCCAGCACCAGCATAGCAGCAGCAGCGGTTTCCTCTACACTGTGTCATACGAACAACTGCTGATCGCAACCCACCTGCAGACCCAATGAGCCCCCCACCACTGCCTCTTGCGTCCCCGGGCGGCACCATTCCTACATCCACCACCCACCATTCGCATGCGTTCCCTCCGAGCCCGAGTCTGGTCGGCAACATTCCTAGCGTGGACGCTGCAGGCGTCCCTATGCGTCACCCACGGCCACTCACAGCGGCAGAACTACATCTCGAACTCGAAAAAGAACAAGAAGCCGTAGTAAACCGCCTGACCCGTGAACTCTCCGCCCTCCGGGCCCACTCCGCATCCGTAGCCTCGACAGCCTCAAGCACCGCCTCCGGCGTCCACATCGACCAAGACACGACCGGCCCAACACACCCCACGTCCGCGCGTCGCCACCGCAGCTCCAGTAGCGTATCTCGCACCAGCATCAGCGTCCCACCCTACGGCATTCCGCTTACGTCTGCCACGGTGTCGATCCCGCACCACCGGTACTCTGTGTCCTCGCAGCCTGCCACCAACGATGCGTCAGCTGCACAGCAGGCAAGGAGTGCTAGTGTTGTTAGTACACCGCGCTACGAGGAAGTTGCGCATTATCGCCAAGAGCTCGAGGAGGCGAAGAGGGAGAATGAGGTATTGAAGAGGAGGATTAGGGAGTTGGAGAGGTTGATCAGGGGGAGTGGGGAGGTCGATTCGCAGAGGGGGAGAAGGGGTGCACCGACTTCTGCACAAGGGAACGCAGCCGCAACGGCTACTGCGAATGCTGTTGGAAGCTCTGCCGAGGGAACCGTTTCTCATGCGTGAGGAGGACAAGATGAGCGGGTGATGCTATATGTCACGGCCAAGGCGTGGCATTGTGGTACTAGGAATTTCGTACCTCTTTGAGCGCGGTCCTGTTCACACCCACTCGATAGGCTAACTGGATAGAATTCTTTCGGTTTTCATAATGGCTTCGAGGTAACATCTAGTCAAGCCTCACATGAATCGGCCAGTGGAGGCGGACCCGACTATCACAGTACGATTACTACGATTGAATGAATGGAAAGTTCTTCCCATCACCTCGCCATCACTGGTCCGACTAATATTTTTTGAATGTGTAACTGCGCTTGTTATCTCTTTGCCTCTTCCTTCCTTTTTCCACTCCCGCGTCCACGTTTCCTAGCCCACTGATCGGCACCCCATCGTACCGCCTGCCACGATGCTAGCGTAGATATGGTTCCCAGATGCATATGCAGGCTCTCACGCCTCATTTCATCGGGTGCTGGTTGTCAGATGCACATTCCAGTGCGTCGGGCGTTGATACGGCACAGATTGCGTGTATGTGGCGTTAGCATCGTAAGGGGGGCTTGGGGTTTGGCGGGAAAAAGCAAGGGAGGGGTGTACGTATGACGGCTGGGTACGACGACGGCTCGTTTGTATCTGCTATGTAGGTTTGAGCGTTCGGCGGGGTGACTATCCTCTCTGTAGGTTTTATGCAAGTAATATACATATCTACGCTTCATCCAACAAGACACTTTTGCGCCTCGAAGACTACGTCTACCACCCCGACCGCGAATAACAACGAAGGCGAAGAAGAAAAGAAAGAGACAAAAAGAGGGGTACTATGGGCAACGTCATTACGCGCTTTACGAGTCCTACATCTCACTCTCACTCTCACTCTCAGAACGTGGATATGCAAAGAGAAGCGTCCTCTTCCCCTTCCCCATCCGATGAGAGGGACAGATATGGTATATTCACATTCTCCTACAAATCAACTTGATAAGATTCCCTCCTAACAGCCTTCTCAGCATCTACTCCAATCACACACCCTGCCACCACCACACTCCTCCCATCGGACGAAATCATCGAAGCGACGGAGAAGGGTATGATGGGTGAGAATTTAGTCTTGTCGAATGGGTGGGCGGTCGGAAAGGATCTGCATCCTACAGACGGCGAGGCGGAGCGGGTGGGCGGGGAGGAGGGAGAGAGAGAGAGGAGAGGGGTTTGGGATGGGGTTGGAGAGGATGGGTGTAGGCATGTTAGGTGGAAGGGTACTGATACGTGAGCGGGGAAGAGGGGGAAGGGAGAGGGGGGTTTGGTTGGTAAAATTATCTAGAATGAGTTGACGGATTACGAAGGGAATGAGGCGCTTGGTATAAAGTATGTAGTGGTATAGAATATATACAATATGAAAGTAAGACCCGTACTAAACTATTTTGCTAAAAGCACATCGTTAAGCGGCTTCATCAATGCGCGGAAAACAATACGCAATCAAAGCCATCTTCAATGCGCCCTCCTCCCACCAACAGCCTTCTTGTTATCACTCAATCGCTTCGCTTTAAGCGCATCTCTCCTCCTCTTCTTCCAAGCGCGGTTCAAACCACCCTGATTCTCCCAAAACCATTTCTTAAACTCGCTCTCTGGCTTCTCTTCCCCCCCCCCCTCGGCAGCATCATCACCCTCCAGCTCCGCACCCGCCTCTGTGTCCTCTTCTTCGTCTTCTTCCGCCACACCGGGAAGGTGTTTAGCCGCTGCGTTGGCTTTCGTGTTGTTGGAGAGTTGCGTTTCGGCTTCAGCATCTTCGTCTTGTTCAGCGTCATCGGCTTCTTGGCTGCCTTTACGCCATGGGAACGAGAAGCGGCGGCCGATGGCTGCGGTGTCGGGAGTTGGTGCTGCGCTACGGAGACCGCGCCATTCGAGATCTCGTTGCGTGTATGGTGTTACAGGTGCGCCATCAGGTGCTTCGGTATCAACGTCCATCGCATCGCTGTTGTTTTCGAAGAAGCTGAACGAAGTGTTTATGGGAGCGAGGCTTTTCACAGGCGTGGATGTCGCGTTGGAGCCAGGAGTTGACAGATCCAAAGGTTTTGGCCGCTTGAAGAGCGCTTCTAGGGGATGTACTTCCTTAGTCGCTGGCGATGAAAGGGTCACAGCTATTTCCGGGGTATCCACTTTCTGCGTCGGCGAAGGAGATGGAACCGAGACATGTGCTTCCGCCTCGGCCTCGTCTTCAGATGCAGATGATTCGTCTTCGGAAGATGATGAGACCTCTGAAGACTCATCCTCCTCGGACTCGGAAGTCGAAGGAGGCGGGGTGACCTTTTTTGTTTTCTTCTTGCCCTTGGCTGACTTGGGCGCTGGCGAAGACTTGGGGGATGGTGTGACAGAATGTTTCTCGGTCGTAGGCTGCACTGGTGTAGGATCAACCAACTCTAGCACTCTTCTATTCCTGACCTTTCCGGTCTCGGGTTCGACCACGTTGCCGTCTTCATCCACCCAACCCTTCCCATTCACGTACTCAACCGCCTCCTTCTTCTCCGTAGACGCATTCGAAGCTTTCAAAAAGCTCGGCTGTTTTGTGCTCTTTTCAAACTCATGAATAACCACCTCGCGCTTCGACTTGTTCTTATCCTTCTTCTCTTTCTTCTTGTTCTTGCTCTTCTCCTTCCGGGCTTCCTCAGTAGCTGCGACAGGCGTTAACTTCGCCTTGAACAGTAGCTCTGGCTCTTTTGTGTACTTGGACTCCTTCCGCTTCGTCTTTTTGTCCTTGTGGTTATCCTTGTCGCTCTTGTCTTTTCGCTCTTTCTTGCTCTTAACCGGCGGCTCAGTCCACCCGCGCTTAACTTTCCTACCGTCCGGCAGTTCCACTCCTTCCAGCACACCCTGCTCTTTCTTTGCCTTCTTTGTACGTTTCTTTGGCGGTTCGCTATTCTCTTTGAGATCCTCAGCATCTTCGGCAGCCTTGCGCTTCTCCGGCTTCGCATCCGCAATGCGCACTTTCGAGCCCTTCAGCGTCGACCCATTGAGCTTCTTCTTCAGCTTTTGTGCTTCCATTGTCGGGAGCTCGACGTAGCCGAAGCCTTTCTCGGGGAAGGTCTCGACGGTGTGGTACGAGATGTTCTTCGCTAGCGGGAGGATCGAAGGTGCGAGGTAGGCTCTGAGAAGCGCGGGTGTAAAGGGCGTAATATGTAATCTGACGACCTTTTCGCCGTCCTGTTGCGTGCTCTGCGCAGCTCCGCTTGTTATAGTTGCCGCGGTTGAAGTAGTTCTAGCCTTCTGCGTGTGGATAGCCTCTGGTGTCGCGGGCATTGAAGCTCTCTCGTAATCGGTGCAACAAAGCTCAATATAGAGCGATACTTGGGCGGCTTCTCGTATACATTAATGAGATATATTAATAGGATATTAACCAATCCTCGACGCGACCGGATAAGCGCGATGGAGGAGAGCAGTGAAGCGGAGGGGAAGAAGCAGAGGAAAAGCTTAGCGTCGGCGCGCTTGGGCCGAACAGCGCGCGCCTAGTCCGCGGCTGGACGAAGACCATTTGGACTTCACGAGTGCTGCCTGTCACCACTGTACAGCTTTTATCATGGAGAGACGGACTTCGTGGCTTTTGCTTCTGTTCGCTTTCCTCTCGCTATTCTCCTTTTCTCTAGCAGCCGGTAAGCTCCGCTGAATTATGGTTGAACACGGCGCATACTAATGTCAGACAGCTCCAATATCCTTCTGCAAATGCACATGCTTCGGAAACAGTACCATCATCCCCCTTGATGCCCCCGTAAACACGCAGAAGCCATCGCTAGCCTTTGAAAATCGCGCCTCGAAGAAGACATGCAATGATTGCAATCGGCAGTTCTGCTTGAGTTATTCGTCTTGCAAGGGCGAGAAGGAGGAGAACGTATTAACAACATGTTTCCGTATGTGAAGGGAGTTTACAATCTACACGGAGAGAAAGGGATACTGATAGTGTGCAGAAAGGGACTCCGCAAAGGACCAGGCGGTGGTGTGGATATTCATCCTTGCCACGGTGGGATTGTTGAGCTACGCAGGGGTGCGGCCATGGATTGATCAATGGGCAGAAGTACGTCACGTTTAAGTGTTGAAACTTCGGAAATGATAGGAATCGGAGAGCGTAACTAACATGTCCCAGAGAGCTCGCGAACGACGAAATTACATACCCGTTTCAGGCCAAGCAGAATAATAACTAGTGGGTTGACACCAGCAACTGGTGCACATGTTATATGGCCAACGTTGGATTTGGATATGGCGGGAAATAGATATGCAATTATGGACATGAATGCCAAAGATACCCCACCATTTCCTATACACTAAGCCAGTATGCCTCTCAACTCCGTAATGCAATACAGTAGTAACACAGCAGTGTACAAGCTGGGAGATCGTTATGGTACGTGTATTTTCAAGCTCTTTTATCCGCTGGCTGCATTTTACTCTTTCTTGGATCCGCCCAACATCCAGCCGAACCAGCCTTTGCTAATTCCCTTCGCCGTGTTATCTGCAAATTGCGTCGCCCTCGCAGCTTGCTGATCCAGCGGACCTCCTCCTGTAGGTTGTGATGCGTTCAATCGCGCCTCTTGCACGGCCTGTGTGACGCTGGGCGTCTCCTTTGCAGCCTCCGCTTCTTTCCGCTTGAAATCGTTTACAGCTAGTGTCCTCTGCTCCTTGAGTGCTTTCTCTTCCTTCCAGTCGCCGTGCATCCACCACAACAACCTTGAGTGCAGCTTCCGCTCCGCCTTCTTCTTCTCCATGAGAGCCTCCTCTTCAGCAATTCCTTCTACTAGCGCGGCCTGCGCGGGGGACGCAGTACCCGTTAATACTGCGTTTCGTGCGAGTGCGAGAATCTTGGCTTGTTCTAGTTCCTGCTCTTCGAAGTAGATTGCGCGTTTTCGGCGATTGTAGACGACCATGTCTCCTATTGAGAATACAGCGAGGACACCAACGCAGCCTGGTCCATAAGTTAGCTTGGGTGATTATGAAGCTTGGGATCCTGCTGTTTCTGGGCAATTGATGGTGTCGGAGGCCAAGGTGCCGTACCAGTTGTGAAGATGATGCCATAAACCGCAGCTCTATGCGCCGCATCCGCAGCCATTCGCCCGTAAAGGTACAAGTAATCCCATCTGGTGACTTGCGCCATCTTTGCCCTGTTCGCCGCCTCTCTCAATCGCTTGACTTTCTGTTGTGGCGTTTCATTCTTGGGTGCTGGATCCGCGAACTGCAGCGTTGTCGCTCGTCCGCCAGGCTTTGTATGTGCCCACACACCCGTCGCCGTAAAACGCGTCGAGTCCTTCGGGGTCTTGGACATGTCGAAAAGACGCGGTAAAAAGGAATGACGGGAGAATGTTGTTGGATGGAGCTGCCGAATGAGGAGTCGGATGATTTGACAAAAGTTAGGACGCGGAGAAGGCCGGGGATGATCGGGCGTCGGCCTTACTTTGACCCGTTAAAGCATCCCCAATGCCATGCATAGCCTTGCTATCTTTCATGTTCGTTGCTAAAGGTCGCCTAATATGAACGATACAAACTTTGCCCTTCCATGGGAGTCGTAGGTATGATTAGAGATGGAAAGAACGTTTTTGGCTCGACAACTCGATATATTCCCACCCCCATTCACCAACGACAAACGCGTCATGTCCAATCGCCAACACAGACGTTCTTTTTCACACTAGACAGCTTGCATAGTCTGCTTGGCTTGAACTTGAACCGTCCACCGTTGCCGCTTTCTATAACTTGTCCTTTTGCGACCCCGGCCTTGAACGATGGCAGATAACGACGGTATCCAAAACTTAGACCTAGAGCAGATCCTCCAAACGCTCGCCAACTTATCGAAAACTGAAGATGCACCTACGCAAACCCAGCAGCCGTATGACCCGACTCAGCTACAAGCCCCGACGGAAAGCCTTCCTCCCTCCCACTTCCAGACTCAGCCTAGGATCCCTTACGGACATGAGCCATTGCCGAATCCGAGATTAATTGGAGGAACCCCTCCACCAATTGGTCATCAACAAGTACCGCAAACCCGAATATCGACTCCAACCATTGATCCTGCGACTATCACCGAATGGAAATACGGGCTCCGCTGTGTCAACAAGATCGCAGCGCAGAATCCCAATTTCGTCGGCACCGTTCAAAAGTTGATGAAGGACCAAGAGCGCAATGTCAAAGACTGGGAGTCTGGACGCCAACGCCTGCTTGACGACCAGGAAGTCAAACGGGAGAACGAGAAGACGCACAGGGCCGCCTTGTCTCTACCGGGTCTTCTTGAGAACACAGCGCCGCTTCGAACGCCCGAGCGCGAGAAAGATGAGCTAAATCAGTACAATCAGAAAGTGTACCGAGCTTGTCAGTTGATGGTGGAATCGCAATCCTCACAGTTGAAGGCCTTAGGTGTTCCGTTCTTTGGTGTCAGGACGGAACTCATGTTGCCGGATGGCGCTGAGCAGGCTGAGGAAGAGGCGCAGACCGGCCAGGACACGATTAAGAAGATTACGAAGAAGCAGTTACTAGAACTGCAGCGCAAGATGTTGAATCATTTGACGGAAATGTACGGCGACTAAGACGACAGTTGGTAAGCACGGAGCTTGTAGCTTTCATGTTATCGATACCATTATAGAGCGTACGATACTACGTTGTGGCGATGGGATACACTAAAATTGGGACGTCCGCACCAGGTATATACATCTTATATTGAAGTTTGCAGTATAGTCCGGCTGACCGGCAAGTTCTAGACAACTACGGCACCTTTGTACCAAATGACGATGAGAGAATTGAGGACAACCGAATTCACTCATAGCATCGCACAATGACGACGTCTGCTACCATTACCGATTCCATCACCGTTATTCAGAATGGACCTATGCTGTTGTTGCCTCTTCATGGAAGCCTGTGATGTTGTTCTTGAATGCTGGAATGAGTCTGAAGCATCCGTTGAACCTATGCTCTCATCCTATACAAATGCTCCTCAACTATTCCGTTGTCATACTCCCTTCCCCTTTTCGCATTTATATCCACCGCTGAATGAACCCGGTTCGACAAAGTCATAATCACTCTCATTGCCTTCAGAAGGACCGCATTCGCCGAGTGGACAACTGGGCCCCAATGTCTACCAAGAGCGTGCCATGGGTTGTCATCGCTCACCGAGCACTGGTGGTGAACGTCACTACCCAGCCCGTATGCGAAGGGCACACACCCATCCGCATTCACCTCCACTTTCACCGCATTTCCACCGTACCGCTCCCACTATCGGCCGGGCAACGATCAGCTTCCTCCATTCACCGCCGCCAAGGCTACGTCGACGCTAGAAACGGCCTCTGATAAACAAAATTTGTTCCTCCACTCCTTCCACCAGACAACACACTCTCGCTCTTTTCGCCCTCTGTCTCTTTCGCTCGCTCCACGCACACGCCTCTCGTTTCGGCTTCCTATACGCCTTCTATCACGACACCAAAGGTACGCATGTTTGTTCTTTTGCTTTTCGCTTGCTTTCGTTGGGTTGGAGATCGGTGAAGGCCGTTTTGCCGCCGGGGTCATTCGGCTCTGGCTGGTACTCGAAGGAGGGCGGACTTGGGGTGCAGGAAGTTCCGCAGGCTGTGGGTGGAGGATGAACACTGGTGGACGGCTCTCTTCGAGCTGCAGGCGCAGCCATGGCATCGAACGATGGTAAGTACAGAACCTCTATCCTTAAGAGTACTCGACTAACCCCTCTTCAAGATAGCCCGGCGAACAAACAGCCTCACATGCTCGGAGTCCAAGGCATCCAGAAGACAGCAACCTAGTTTCATGGTGTGCGTACGGTCTTGCTGATGCTAACCGTATTGCAGTTCTCCGAACCCGAGATCAACACCAGCAATGGTGTTCAAGTTCCATCTCGTGCTTCTTGCACTTATGGGTGAGTATATTATTATCTACCGACACATCAAAGACTATCACACTGACCAAAAACAGCTGTCATCGCCATCGCCAAGGGCATCTCAACTGCTGAGTGCCCAACGGCCTGCGTCCACAAGCTCTGCACCGATGAAGCGACCATCCGCGGCACGGCAACGCACCTGACCTACCTCTGTCCAGAGTCGACTCCGACGGCTTACAAGACGGTGCTTGTTACGGTCACCCGGACGGTCGCTCAGACGGTCACGCTCACACCCGCCGTCATCGAGACTGAGACTGTCAAGAAGCCAGATACTCCTGCGCCTCAGTAAGTTCCAACTCATAAATTCGGTGACCGGTGCTGATTATTGAAGCGATGGCGAGACGACCGACAAGACCACCACGATAACGGAGAGTCGCACGTCCACGATCCTTCTCACCAAGACGGTTCGTAACTCCACGGTACAGCCTAGCGAGCCTGTCTTGCCTTACAAGACCGCGCAGCTCCTAGTCCAAGACAACAGATACCGACACTCCTCGGGATGAGCTTTGCTAACTCGATACCTCCGCATTCAGATTCAGACGGCCAAGCCAACTTCTTCCGTCACGTCGACCCCTCCGGTTGGCAACAAGCCCACCGTCTCACCGACTACCAACCCCACCACGTCCCTCATCCGGACCATCACCCTCTCTAACGCCGCCAACCCGCCCGTTCCCTTCCCCACCATCACCACCAATTTCAACCATACCACAAACAGCACCGCCTCCTCGCCGCTTTCCTACCCCACCCTCAGCTTCAACTCCACCCACACCACAAGCAGCATCTCTTCCCCCTCCGGCACCATCATCACCAGCTTCAACCACACCACCAGCGGCACCGCCTACACGCCGATTTCCTACTCCAACCTCACCGTCAACATTACACCCGACAAGAGGTCGCCTGCCAGAACTGCCAGGCTCGCGTACTCAGGCGCTGTCACGCAGGTTATGGACAAGAAGGGTAGTGCGCAGCGCATGGCTGCTAGCACGAACTTTGTTGCTCTGGCCATGGCTGCTGCGCTGGCGCTGGGGTAGGTTTGCTCATTGATGGACTGGGACCCAAGGGCTTTCACAGGATCTGTTTTGCATTATGGGATGTTTCTGGCGTTCTAGGATTCGCGACGGAATGCATGAGTAGTTGATAGCAGAGGATCAGCAAGAAATCGTCCGAAATACTTTGTGCCGTTGCTTGTTGAAGGGTGTCAGGGTGAGTAAGGTGGTGGTGATGTTTTTGTTTCAGCAAAGGTCACGGTGGTTTGAAACGGTGTATTTCCTACCCACATGCCTGATAATATTGCTCACTGAAGGCCGCCAGGCTTCTAAACGCAAAGGGGTGATTCATGAATTCCGCCCTCCAACTCCATGTCCAAAATGCTACCATTGTCGCCGTTATCTAGTTCTTTTGCTGCGCCTCCTGCTCCCTCGACAACCGATCATGTTCATCAATATCTGTTGCCTCCCACGGATAACAGATCCACACATCGCCAACCGTCCTCGCCGCAGCATACCTCCCCTGGACCACATCTTCGGGTAAGAAGCCCTTCTTCTTTTTATCCTTATTATGTAGCACAAAGATGGAAAACTTGGTCTTCTCGCCTTCTCGCCCACTCTTCTTCTGTGCCTCGATGACATCCTTTTCTAGCTCGCGCACGGCGTATTCGAGCGTTGTGCGCGTATCGTCCACCTCGTCAACAATGAGCACGTTTTTGCCGATGAGATTGGCCATTTCGAGGGAGGACAGATCTAGCCATTGTGTGCGTGTTACTTTTGTGCCGGGGGTTTCGACCTGGCTATCAGCCGTGCCGAGGGATTCGTAGAGGGAGAGGCCGATGGCTTGGATAGGGATATTAGGGGCGCCAGGTTTCTTGAGAAAGGAGCTATTCCGTCCGTGTCAGCCATTACGATGCGACTCTCGTTTTGCCGGCTATGGATGCCACCGGGAGGCTGACGTACCGTAGAATGCGCGCGGGCACGTATCCTCCGCCTCCGATCGCCACCATCAACTGCGGTTTGAACTCATTCAATATGCGCTCCGCCGAGCTCTGACATAGCTTGTGAACCTATGCGCAGGATCGAGTCAGCATCAAGCTCCATGTCTGAACCTCTACTTCGTACATGCCCCCCTCCATTGCCCACAACACCTCGCGCATAGCTGGCTAAATGGACCAGGAGACGGGATAAACTCAAAAACGAAGCAATGGATCCAGAGCTGTCGGAGACGAGAGCAATCATATAGCAGGGTCGAGTGCCGTATCATGCGCCTCCCCCCGCTTTGAGCACGGCATGAATGCGCCCATGCCCACCGATGGTTCCGTCGCACGAAACGGAGAAGGCCCGTATACATTTCATTCCGGTACAGGTACGTGCAGCAGTACTCGTAGATACCGAGGAAGCAAAGCCCCTCTTTCTGGCTCCGACAGCCCTGTTTCAGAACAGTAGCGGAATGCACGTACCTGGTTATATGTGACGTAGATCTTCTCAACCATGATGGCGGTTTCGCTTTCGCGGCAGTTTGTAATGCGCCGCAGGACGATGTTGCAGCGCTGTGACGCGTTCTCGAAGGAAGGAAGGAAGGAAAGTTGGTAAGAGACAAGGCGGAAGCTTCTAGGGGGGGCTCTTTTTTTTTTTTTCGCTGTGCGATCGAGCTAGACGCGGAAAGACGATCGGAGGCCGCCGCGGTTGCGGATCTGACATGGGAAGATGCGACCCCGCGCTTGTGTGCATTGGGTTAGATGCGGGGCGGCCTGCAGGGAAACGTTGGAGTCGGGTCCGCAGGGAGAGACGTGCTGTCAAAGGGAAAAAATGCGCAGAGTTGCATTGCCATGGCCGGTTTGGGAAAGTCACACTGATGTAGCATTAAGAGAGTTGCTCCACTATCTACCTATAATGCTGCCCATAAGATCGTCCGTCCCCATTAGAGTATTGCAAGTGGATCCCGCTGTTAGACAACATGGACTTGAGCGCGCAATGCATTCTGCTACAAAGATGTACCTCGGGTACTTGTATGTACATCACTGCCGATTGTTGACTCAGTGGTTCCACGAAACATCATTAAAACCATTCATGGCTTTAGCATCCAGCAGGAGCCTCGAACGGGCAACCAAACGAGCCTATACTGATCGAACAGGGTTCCAGTATGACAGCGAACCGGTCGTTCAATAGCAGTCGTGCCGACCTTTCCCAATACCGGCCACACTCTTCGCGTGCGAGTGGCCGATCCCTGCTTCGCGTTAGTGATGGTAGAGGAGCAGCAGGAAGGCTGTGGTGCTTGATGCTAATCACGCGACCCGACGTACTTTGTTCCAATACACAGTAGCAAAACGCGAGTGTTCATCGGCTTCATGTGGTAAAATGTGTCTTTCCACAACGAGAATCCTCCGGGCAATACGCCTGGCGAGTAAAACGCCGAGAACTGATCACCCGGATGTATAAACGTATCCAGCGTCTCGTTGAATATGAACGAGCCTTGCGCATCACCAAGCGTATAGTCAGGGTTTGACATTGGCAGAGAGCGTCTAAATGTTAGGGCATACCCGCCGCATCGGTCTACGGGCCGTACGCTGGATATTTCTGCTCCGTCCACTGCCGGCACGTCGAACCTGTCATCTTTGATGAAGTCACCTTCGAAAGTGAACCGAGCATAATAAACCGAGAATGGCCTTGCGTGGTAACAACTTGAGTGTGTACACCTATGGCTGGTGAAGACGGTTAGTGTCCGAGAGCTCGGGTTTGGAATGATGGCCATGTCTACCCGGTCACAACTAGATAAAGTCAGCGAAAATGACGTCAATCTCTGCTCGAACTCTCGCCAGCCTCTGACCCAATTGAAGCCAAGTGCATAGAGTTCTCTGTCACAGTCCGGGGTACTCATCACTCACCGATCCGCTCGATGTACGAAGGGAGAATGGCAGAAGCCAATCCGAAAGGATTTGCCTTTCCGCGTGTCGAAATCCCATACGTAGACTTCAGCGGCGTCCCCAAAGGTACCTCCGCAGACGACAGTACGCCCGCGGCAGGCAAGGACCTTGAACATGCCGTAAGGAAGCTTGAACCTTGCCTTGTCCTCGCCGGCAAGGTTCGAGACATAGCACACGTGGAGCGTGGTCGCGTAGGCGACAAGCTGGTCAGAAGCGCCGACAGCAATAACCCGTTCTCTAGCGTCGCCGTGGGTTTTCCACTCAGTACACGTGCGTAGATTCGTGACAGTCAGTTTCGTGACAGCCAGTCCTCGGCCGTCAGAAGCAACACGGACGAGGGTGTCCTCAACTAGGACGCAACCCTCCAAAATGGCGACGCCGTCCGGTTCAGGAATAGTGTAGAGGTCGCTATAATTCCCGGTGCGGAACCTGTGGATATGCTGAGCTATACGTGTGTAACGATCGTAATCGTCGGCAACGGGCGTAAGTGTGCCATCGTACCAAGCCTTCAAACCCCGATTCCAAATGACAGGGCTTCGCAGAAGGGTACGCCAGCGCTTAGAGACCTGCGGTTCCATGTTAGCTGCGTCAAATGGTCATCGGCGTAGCTTGGCGGCGGAATGGTTACGTGGCCGACGGCGCCCTAGATTCTTCGTTTTCGGGAGATCTGCGGGTATATATATACAGGACTAGTGCCCGGGGAGTCTCACGGTTTGAAGGCGGAATGGGGTCGAAACGTCCAGATGGGAGAAGATGAGGGCCACGAGCTCGACAGGCAGCGTGCCAACAATGTCGAGCTGGAAGGTCCTGGCATCGAGCAGCGACCGGACCGCGCGCCATTCGTATGGCGAAAGCTCTTTCACGAGGGCCTCTAGCGCTGCCACGCGCGAGCCGTTGCCCTCGAGCTCGCGAAAAGCATTCATCATGACGGTCCCCGTGGCGGCGGGGCGGCGGGTTGGGTGCGTGCGGTAGCAGCGGCCGAACTGGTGGTGGAGAGGTTGCGGCTGACTCGTTTCGAGCGATGTTCGGATGGCCATGGCGGGCAGGGGCCCGTGCGCGCAGGTGATCGGTCCGCTGTCCGCCATGGACGATGGATCAGCACCAAGCAGTGGCACAAGGCCGTGGCGCGACAGTGCAGGGCGGTCCAGCTCAAAGAGGCAGCCCCGGCGCCCTGGGATGAGCGATCCTGCGGCGGGCCACTGATGAGTTGGGCCCGGTTCCGAATGCTCGACCCGCATGCAAGTATTCGGCCTGCACCCTCGGTCTCAGCTCGCTTTCGAGGAGCCTCTTCTGTTGCATACCAGGTGCCAGCGCCTCGGCCGTCCATGGCAGGCCCCTCCGCATTTCGAGGAGCGTCACGTGCGCAGGCCGCTCTCGAGGTTTCAGTTGCGGACTGCATGTGCCCCAAGCCCGATAGATGAACAGGGATTTCCCTTCGGCAGAGCAAGCGTTCCCGGCAAGCTTTCTTCGGTCTGGCTGGGCGGCGTGGAGAAGGCAGTGTTATAACGGCAGTCATCCGCTGCATTGCCCCTAGCGAAAGGCGGCCGAACTGACAGCCCGTGATTCCTGACTTGAACCATCCTCTCCCCCCCCACCGCGCTGACAATCCTGACAATCCTCGTGCGGGCGCAGGAGCCTCTAGGTGCGCTGCGGTGCGCTGCTGCTCCGTACTTCCACCATCTCGCCGCCGCCAGGGCCACGGCGCATTGACTCTTGTATTGCGCAAAAGTCCACGGGGAAGCACATCCGTCTGTGCTCGGCCATCCCAAACTCCCCTCTCCTGTCGCACGCCGCGCATCCTTCTTCCCCGATCGTGCGTCTGCAGAGAAGAACGTCGCCAGAACCTGTGCTCTGCACCCCTACTGCCCTTCGTCTTGCTGCCGCACAGCTCCTCCCACAGCCAGGGTCCCCTCGACAGCATCCCAACTCGACAAAGAGAGCGTTGGCCTCAGCTTCCATCCTCTAGAACACCCGCACGCCACCCCTAAAAGAGCCCTCGGCCCCAGCTTATCGTCCGCCAGCGGGACTCTCCTGTTGTCGCTTCGTCGTTCCCCGGTCTCGTCGCATCCTCCGAGCCCGCGACGCCCTGTCCTCGCCTTTGCGCCTCGTGCTATGGTATACCCAGACCCGGCCCTGGGACTACCATATCGATTTTCCGCATGCCCTATAGGCTATATTGTCTACCGTCTGCAGTTAGGACCACGCGAGGATTGATTTCCTACCATTTCGGCCTCTCGGAGTCAGCCGCGAGCAACCTTCGCGCAGGTCCCCTAGCAGCCCAACACTTCAACAACGAAGTCCGGCCCTCCCACCGCCGAGCGCGGGCATGGCTTCCGTAGCTGAAGCGCGCCGAAGCCCCTTCTCAGCCGATGCACACCATCAAGGACTGCACAAATCCATACCTATCCTGCCCTCCTCGACCAGCTCGACGCACCTCACGCCGCCCCGCGACCCAATGGACATAACACCATCCTCGAACCTGCCCACCATGGGCCCACCTCTTCTGAGCAGTCCAGTGGGTGAGCGCAACGGGACACATCAAGAGCAACCCGCAAATTGCGACTCCGACAGCAAGCTCACAAACGGCAGTGGGACTGGGACGCCGGTTGGAGCTGCTGCGGCCGCCCAGCAGCCAAAGGTCGTCCAAACTGCCTTTATACACA
Source organism: Darksidea phi (assembly GCA_030770425.1). Classification (NCBI taxonomy): domain Eukaryota; kingdom Fungi; phylum Ascomycota; class Dothideomycetes; order Pleosporales; family Lentitheciaceae; genus Darksidea; species Darksidea phi. The sequence continues at coordinate 128,876 of JASJFT010000022.1, read as the reverse complement.
AGCTGTACAAGTGCGTGTGTCCAATTGAACTGCAGCTGGACACAGTGACTGACGCCATCGCAGTATGCTTGAAGACCAAACGATTCAGCACCTTATTTCATGGTCAAGCAGCAACGAGAGCTTCGTCATGTCCCCTTCAAGCGAGTTTTCCAAAGTTCTGTCGTACGTGGATCTGGAGCTTTGACCTCTTTTAATATAGCTAACCGGGCTTGCAGGTCGTACTTTAAGCACACTAACATTTCCTCGTTTGTCCGCCAATTGAACATGTACGGCTTCCACAAAGGTAGGCGACTCGAAGAATGAAGCCGCTCCAGGTCAGGCTTTGCTGACGCCGTGTGCAGTGAGTGATGTGTTCCACACCGGCTCCCCCGACTCGCCTCTCTGGGAGTTCAAGCACGGCAACGGCAGCTTCAAACGCGGGGATTTGGTGGGGCTACGGGAGATCAAGCGACGCGCTTCACGGCACGCCCTGATTCACAGAGACTCCTTTTCCACGCCCAAAGTCCCTTCCGGACCGCCGGCCGGAGCACCTGTTGAGCCGATGCCTGATCCCGTCGAATCACGACTTAATGTCCTGGAACACAGCCTGTATGACATGCATACGCGCATGTCAAGATCGGAGGACAGCTGCGCCTATCTCATCCAGAAGAACATGCTCCTCATGGAGGGCATGCTACGATGTCACCAGGTTTGCTCTATTCGTGGAAAGTTGCGGCCATCGACTAATGTGTGGAATAGTGGAATCACGAGCTCGCAAATTATATTAGGGCCCTGGTACCCGACCCTGAGCATCATGTGTACAAGGATGGTATGCTCTTTTGCCTATACTGCATCGGAACAACACACTCACCGCACGTTTAGTTTCCTCGATGCAGCGAGACATTGCCCGGCAGACGGAGATGCTGCGTGCCCTCGAAGCGCCCGAGGAGCCGCTTTCCGCTCGTCAACCCTACTTCATGCAGGTCGAAAGCAGCAACCAACCGCCTCTCTCGCCGCGGCAGATACCGCAAGACAGCATGTCGGAATCCCGGCGAGGATCGTTGGCTGGCCTCCCACCGCGCCAAACACCGTTTAAACCTCCGGTACCGCCCCATATTGCCATTTCTCCACGCCGTTACGGCTCAATAGGCACGGGTAATTACTCTCCATCTTCAGCCCGGGCCCCAGTCAGCCACCAGCCACCCCCACCTCCTCCACCGTCTATCCAGCATCCGGGTAGTACGCTTGGTAGCAATCTGGGGAATAATGCATCCCCGCCTTATAATCTCTATAGGCGACATACCTCGGCAGATATACGCACCCACGGCTGGCAACCACAACCGCCGCCGTCACACTCGCCCTATGCATCTGGCCAGAACTCGACCCAGTGGCCGTCTTCACCACATCGGCCACCTATCGGAGGCGGCGACCAGCAGCTCCGTGATGCTTTGGAATCGTACCAGCTTCCCCGCGGTCCTCGCCAACAGTCGTCGCGTCAGGGTACTCCGCCTTTGACAAGCGATACTACTCCATCCAACCTAAGCGCCGACAGCAGCTGGTCTCTCCCCGGAGCCCGGTATCCTTTCAAGGGCATCGACACGCCCGGACCACCTACACGTCGCTCCAGCATGGCATCCAATGTACACTCGCTGCTCAACCCCGCCGACACCCAGGAGCGAGCCGACGAGGACGATCCAGACGAGGCACGCAAGCGGAAGCGCATGTAGCGACAACCTTGTCGCCTAATATCGAACACCATCTTCTAATTATGTACTTGTACATGGCGGTACACACGCTGCGGCGTGCGATTTCGGCACATGGGCACACCTCACGAGGGACCTCTCTAGCTTTCTGCCTTGTTCCGCCTTTTCCGCTTGATCATGTGGCTACGCCGTCTCGTCTATTTCATTGGATTCCCCGCTTTTTGCTTTACTTTACATCTTGACGATAATTTTCCGGACAGACCCATCTTCTCTTCCGTATCAAAAAGCCTTTCGTCACATGAGGGGGGCCGGTAGCCCATATCCGCGTCCCGTGCGTCACATGCATTTTCTGGGAGGTATCTGCCGCACATGACCGATTTCCTAGTCTCTCTTTTTTTTTTTGCTCGTTAATGTCATCAACTTTTATTCGGGCTGTCTGTATTCCTTGTGTGCTGTGTGCCTCACGAACTGTCGATGTCACCTTCCATCTTACATACCCTGCTGATGTCTGCTTTTTCATAAACACTGATTGGGGTTTGCGCTGGCTAGCGTACGCGCGCTTGCTCTTTCTTGGACTTCGGTCCGAATTCACATCTTTGCTTTTCTTTTGCTTGATGGAAAAGGATGTATTGGTCGCTTTGCATAAAGGCATCGCTTTGGGCGTCTCTATGCTATGAATATCCTTATCGCACCTCTTGGCTTGTTCCTCAGTGTAACGAAAGCGTTCTCATGTCATTGTTCATGTGGCTTCGGTTTAATGTTTCTCTACTCTGTTCTACACAATCTTTCGCAAACTCCAAGTCCCATCAACTCCATTTGGACAACCTCTCCCGTTCAAGAACCCCCCTATCCCTCCTCCAAATCTTTCCCTTTCAACATCCATTTCCCCAATGCATGTTTCGCGCTAGCAAAGCCCCGCTCAAGCCTTTACATTGCATTCTCTCTGAGGGGTACATGAATTAGGGAGTTCGATTCGGTGGTGGATTCCGCGTAGAACGGTGTGATTGTTCATGTACTTGCGCTTGCGCTTGTCTTCGTGTCATGGAGGTGTGATGGGGCTGCAGAGGGGGTGTTTCCGATGTGTAAAAGTTTTCGGGGGCGTTTGACTCGGGATGGAGGGGGGGAGTGGGGAAATGGTGCTGCTTCCGACGGCGGGAGGGAAGCGGATCGGTGGAACGGGTGGCTTGGGAAAAGGGGGTCACGAACTTAGATAGTGTCATGTTTCGCAAGTAGACAGCGGCCATGAATCAACTGAACGCCACACTGCACACGCACTAGTCAGGCACACGTTACACGTCACTCGTCACTGTCAAAAAACGCACAATGATAGCGGCGACATAGTCTCTCATCACCCGCCGCTAAATCATCCTTCGCCAGTCTACCATACAAGCGGTCTCGATCAATCTGACGCCGCTTCCCTTTCGGCCACCCTCAAGGCATCCTACTCGCAGTTGCGAGTCGTCAGTCCTTGACCATCGCAGAACCATAAAAAGCACCAGATACAGAGTTTCCCCTATGTCCTTCCCAAACCCCATACTACTACAACAACAGTCTTCCTGGTGGCCTCCACCGTCAGAGTAGCTAAACAAAAGAAACGCAGTTTCGGATTCGTCATGTACTCCTCTCGCAAGCAAGAGGGGGTAGAGGTTAAAGGAAGGGGAGCAATCGTGACATGAGTACGAGATATGCTGGGGGGGAGTTGAGGGGGGATATTGGGGGTAAGCAAGTTGACAACGCCACGGGGGAGGAGAAGAGTGGAAATTGAGATAGTGATGCAACAGGCAGGCCGTGATTCAAACGCCGAAGAAAGACACGGAAGGAAGTCGATTCTATCCGTGGAGCTTTTTTTTGTGGGTTTTCTTGTCAGTGGTGAATGCGCGTGTGAGCGAGTTGCGTGGGTGGTGCGTGTCGCTGGGGTCGGCAATTTGTGCGCAAGGTGAGTGGTGTAGGCGTGGTGTGTCTTTGCGTGTTCGGAGACGAGTGTTGAGTGAAGGCAACTTTTAGATGGTCTTCGGGGTGCGGGCGTTGCTGGAATCTGATGTTAGTTCTGCGAGGACGACAGCGCGCAGAAATCACAAAACAGCAATGAATGGGGCAATATAGTAGCTCAGACGCTCACCTCGCATCCACGATATCATCGACATGGTTGCACATCGCCACGAACAAGTCGAAGAACAGTTTCCCCCCAATCTCCATTTCCATCTGCATGGTTCCACTACGCTTGAACGTCTTCCGGCTACGAATAATCAGGGCGAGGTAATGAGCGCGCAGCCTCGAATCACTATCCGGCGTGTTCTCGTAGGCATACCGAGCGCTTCGCAGGATGGTGCCGACCTCGATCCCGCTCTGCAGGCCCTGCTTGCGCAGGGAGAGCTTCTTGAGCTCTTCGAGGCCGTACCGATCAGCAGCGCAGTATACGGCTGTGTCGCGGAGAATGATGTCGTTGACACCGGAGTGGAAGAAGGTTGGCTCGACGGCGGCTACGCGGTCACCTTTTTTGTTGGGGTCCGGGCTCGTCACTGCGCCCTCAAGCATCCAGGTTTGGCGGCGCTTGTCGTGCACAAGGCGCGGGTAGTAGTCACCCTTGTACAGATACTCGAGGATACAGGAAAAGATCTCGGGTTCCTCCGTTGGCAGATCGATGCGGCGATTAGCGGATTCGAAGAACTGGCCCCGCAATGCTTCGGCAAAGTATGGGGAGTGGCAGAGGACGTCTTCGTGTGCGGCGAACAGACGCTGGTCTGCACCAACGACTATGGTCACAATGGCGGAGGTGAGACTGGGCGAAACACTCTCCATCATCGGACTGTCCATGCGCACGGATTCCATCTTATCGATCATCTGCTGCTTCTGCTTCGACGTCTCGCGGAACGACCTCTTCGGTTGCTTCGTGATCTTGCCCGAACGGTCCTTTGAGCTGGCAAAAGAGCGCTTTCCGAACATGGTGGGCGAAGAGGGCGATCGAGTTAACGAGCGACGGAGCGAGCGACGGAGGGCCTGGTAAAGAGTGGACAGGTTAGTGTGACGCAGGTTGCTGGCTGGAGAGCACCGGAAGCCCTCAGATTTTCGCGACTTTGCGAGAGAAAGTGCTGAGAAATCCAAGAGGCTTTGTGTGTATCGTCACGGGGATGTGATGATAGCACACGTGGATTGACGGGCTCTGGGTCTTGTCGGTGAGGCGTGCCGGCGACGTGTGGGGGAGGCCGGCCATGTTTATAAGGAAGCCTAACTTGGGCCCGTGCGCGGGCAGTGCTCGTATGCGGGCGCTCCTATTCGTCAATGGTTTTCCTGCTCTCTATAATTGGATGGACGACGAGGTGAGGCAGCAAGGCTGCATTTTGCTACGCGTTTTGATTCGGTGGAATACAGGACGGCGGAAGGACTTGGAGTGTCGACGCAGGAGCCGTGTTGGCGGATCTGCCAGGTGCGCAAGCGACAACGCACCGCTGGGGTGACGTCGCCCAGCCTTCCTGGGATAGACCAGTAGAATCCAGGAACTTGACGCCGAAGGAGACGAGAAGAAGGCGAGAGAAGGTAAGGAAAGCAATACAGCAAAGATGACACTGTACCAGAGGTCTCGACGCGTGTTTCGATATCAGGCTACGCAGCCGCACGCGTGTGCGTGTGACCGGAGCGGGCGGCCTCTCTCGTGACTCAGAGGTGCGGGAGGGGACAGACAGGACCGGATAGGTTTACGGGGCATCCGCTTCGAGCGGAGGATTTCCGGGGAGTACTGCCTTTGGCGACTTTTGGAGATACAATCTACGGCTGAGAATATGGTAGATTCTGCGCGAGCGATGCCTCTGTGTGGTCTCGGAGTCTTCGGCCCAGCTTTACTGTGCCGCCGGGATGCAGCTTCGTCGTCCTAGGAAAGAAGAAGAGAGGGTGGCGAGCGTGTTGGTGGTTGAAGGTCTGTCATCGCTCGTCTTGTGCATCATAGCTTTTGATTGGTCGAACCCGAACGCATGCTCCGGGCAGATCTTCGGGTTTTGTGACGTCGATGGCAGAGCCAGAAATGAAAATCAAAATCAAATATGTCGTCTCGATGAAAGGGACAAGAAGAATTGCTAGTCTATGTTTGCCTAGAGGATCCTCAGCCATCTGATTCGGCATTGTGAGCTGGGTGCCAGGCGCCAGCTCTCACCTGCACCTTTGAAACCCTTCGTCACCAGTCATTTTCCCCCGCCAACCGCTACATAAGCTTTTCCCCCATCTCCACGACCGCCACCTACAAGACACTCGAATTCCGCGTCAACGCTGCCTTACCGAACTTTCTGCGCTCTCAAATAAACAGTATGTGGCTCTGCAGTACAGACTGGATGTCTCGAATTGTAATTCGCGTCCGGTTTCGCAACATAGCGCCGCTTCTATCCGAGACAACAGGTACCGACCCCTCCGGACGAGCTATGCTAACTTGATACCTCTGCGTAGAGCTCACCCATCCGCCTGCCTTTAGCTTACATCCTCCAAGCGACAGCCCCCCCGACTCATCCCGACGCCGCTCGACTCAGCATCCCTCACCGCCAAGATGAGCGCCGGAGCAAAAAAGCGCATTATGAGGGTACGCCACCCGTACGATGTCATAAAAACTAGGAACTGATGATGGTGTAGGAGTACGGAGAATGCATGGCAGATACCCCGCCCGGGATGAAGATCAACTTCGACGAGCAGAATATGACGAAGTGGGAGGTCCTGCTAGACGGACCCGATCAGTCGGCATACGCGGTATGTACAGTCTGCATGGTAGTACAAGTCCGGCTACTAACCATGTTAGGGCGGCCACTTCAAGCTCGAGATTAATTTCCCCAACGAATACCCCTTCAAGCCTCCCGTGGTCAGCTTCAAGACCAAGATCTACCATCCTAACGTAAGCAACGACGACAAGGGCTCCATGTGTCTCGGCTTGCTGCGTCCCGACGAGTGGAAGCCGCCAAACAAGGTCGTTGCCGTGCTGCGACTCATCCAAACCCTCATGATCGAGCCCAACCCGGACGACGCTATCGAGCCCTCTATCGCCAACGAGTACAAGGAGAACCGCAAGGAATTTGAGAAGAACGCCAAGGATTGGGTGAAGCGGTACGCAAAGTGAGCAGAAGTGCAGTGATAGAACATGGAGAGCATTTGTTTGAGAGGTGGCATTGCGTCGACCTTTGCGCATTCTAGGCGTTTGGCGAATCTCGCGGCAAAGTCGGGAGTATAAAGTCGCGATTTAGTACAGAATGGATCATAATCAGGGTGGCTTCTTATATGCATAAAAGGCCATCTTCAATATCGAGTGTACAGAGGGAGACTAGTGGTATAGTGACTCAGAGACTGTTTCCTTTGGACACTGGATACACATACTCCTCTTTTGAAGCTGTCTCAACGACATTTCGCTACGAAACTAATCATTTCTCTTCCCGCTGTGGTTCAAACGATGATCTTTAGAGACTGCGTACGCATCCCTCGTCGCCATATTCGACACTAGCCGCCCTAGCGAACAGCATCATAGGTCAGGGATCAGACAGAAGGAGAGCAAGGGCAAGACCGAACCAGCGAAGATACACCTATCTAACGCAAAGCAAACTCGAGACATGAGCGGAAGACATGCGATGATACCCCATTAGGTCTCAGTGCTCGCAGCCGCAGGCCTATAAATCGCCTTAGAGCGTGCCAACGTATCCTTCCTACCTTCAGAAAGCTTCTCTAATTTATACGTGTTTACTTTACGCTCTATCATGTCATGTCTCACCTGATTTTGCTTTCCGTCTTCAGCTGTATTCATGTTAGGACTGTCAATCGAGGTTGGATGGGGATGATAAGGGCTTGAAGCGTTTGCGGTTTGCTCCTAATCTTCACTATATGCTACTTTTAGCTGTTTTGAATGCACTACGGACTCTATCCATGGAGCATTAGGTACTCGGTCTAATCTAATCCTCCAGGCACTTGAAGAGCTCTCTGTAAGTTTAATCAAGCCGTTCTGGCTGTGGCGAAAGCAGTCGGTGGTCTGTATGACCCCTCCCTTTGTGTAGTCCGTTCGAAAAGACGATATAAGTTTGGCTCCGTCTACGGTGTACAAACTCCTCCTGTGTTTCGTGCGGACCCTACAAAAGAGACTCCCACTATGAAAATCCAACCCAATAAGCTTGGCTCCCAGAACGGCAATGCACAAGCGGCATGTCCGACTACTACAAAGAGGGCTATTTGTTTTGGACCACTTATTTTCCAGCATGCGGGTAGCTGAAAGGGAGAAGGTTGGACAAAATATGCCGCACACGAGGCGCATCCCGGAACCGCAATTTCAGCGGGACCACACATGTCGTCATAATGGCCGTAAAGCTGTGTTGGCGATGGCGCGATTAAGTAAGACTTCCTAGGATGCTCATCTTCAGACGGAAAGGCTTGGTGGTGATGCACGGTACCTTTCCGACTTCAGCTAATGCAGCGGTGTTGGGGGCCAGAGGACTGTTCGCGTGCGACCCGGAGCACACCCCGGCACCAGGAACTTGAAAGTTGGCACCCCTAGCGCTACTGGGGAGCGTCAGCGAGCTGTTGGAAGCAATTTAAAAGCGAGTCAGCATCTAACGGTGCTTTGTCCTGTGTCGCACGAAGTGATGTAAGAAGTACGTCGCGTAGAGCAGCGAGCCCCTGAAACGCTCCTTTCCATGCAGTGCAGCAACACCGAGACGGGCTCTCGACGGTGTTGCAAAAGGGCCGTCAGCTGCGGCGTCGGACACAATGCAGTCTTCAGTAAGGTTGGATCTGAAGAGATTCCTAAGGTCCAAGAGGGTATCCGGCAGTTTTCTCCCGGCCGCTTGGCGCGTGGTATGCACGTTTGGTAGCGCGACAGGACAATTACGAAAATACGGGCTCCAACTCCATTCGGCTGGCCGCAGTGAATGGAGCGCCGGGGGCCGGACGAGGCGCGCAGCACAATTGGCTCTGCTCTGTCACGGCGCTTCTTTTTCCCCGTATTGGGCTCGGGCCGCCGCCCCCCCCAGCTACAGTACTGCATCCAACCCGTAGCTACACCCTTGGCCCGAACCTCTCTTCCAACACCAACGGCTTCCGCGACGCCTAGGCAGTCCTAGTCTCTCGTCCTCGCTCACTTCTCGTATCTCTTCAGTCTTTCTTTTACATTTTCCGCGCCGACCTGAGACGTCGCTCATTCCCCGTGCGTGCACCGTTGGCAGCATCGGGCTCGAGTCTTTCACGGCCAATGCCCGACTGCCGCACGAGCAGCTGAGCCCAGAAGCTTTCACGCCTTACGCCTCACGAGTTCCAGCCTCGCCTGCACCGTCGTTCGACTGACTCCGCAGCTTACCAACATGCCAATCGACAGCATAAGCGCCCCCGAGACACTCTCTTCCCCGGTCGAATGAGCCTTCATCGCCCCGACGCTCTCTATCTTCTATGCCGCCCAATTGACAATGGACGAGCTTACTACATCTCCTGGCGCCCTTGGTGCCTCCATCGAGGGCGCGACCAGATCGATTCCCGAGCCAACGGGCCTCTCGAGCCCGCAGTATGTGCCCTACCGACCTCCCGGCAGCGAATACACACCACCCGCTTCGCCGCAACCGCCAAACGGTTTTGCTTCGCCTACAAAGAACAGCTTTGGGTCTGGGAGGGTAGATCAACCAGCGAATTTGCAGATGAGCATACCCGAACCGCCCGCGTACGACCGCCCGCAGTACAGCCCGTCGCCCGCTTCGAGTCCACCTCTCCCGCCGCTACCCTCGCCAAAGTTCACATCACGGCAGAGAGCACCGTCGCTTCTCCGCCATGCTGCGGTTTCCTCTCCGCTCAACGACGGGTTCCCCCGAGCAGAGCAGCCCGCACCTTCTCCTACCTTTCCTCCCCACATGATGCGTCAAGCGAGTGGCCCAGGCTCTACGAATGACCCACGATCTATATTCAACCCATTGGCAAGCAACCCAGTCTCTTCCCACGGCCCGTCCTATGAATCATCCACCGAGGATGTATCAAGAGTACCCGCGCAGCAGCGGATGCGCGGAATGACTAGCACATCGCAGGCCAACTTCCATCCGCCGTTAAGGTCCGCGGCATCAATACCTGATTATGGCCCAATCAGGATGAGCGATCGATCCAATCTATCTGGAGCATACAGACCTAACCGAGGCGGTCCGAACTGGTCACACAACGACCACTACCCTCCAAGGCACTTCCGGGGCGAAGAGGCCAGAGCCAGTTTTCGGTCGGGGTGGACTAACGCCTCGTCGAGCTTTATGGAAGCTAGCGGAACAGAACGGAGTAGCATGGCCACCGGCCGAAGTTCTATCAGCGACAATCGCACAAGCACCTATTCCAGAGACCGCTCGGAAGAGCGGGATTTATCTAGCGACACGCTTCCTACTACTCTCGATCTCGATGAGGAAGACATGATGAGTACTGTAGAAGATGTGATCGACGCCTACTTCGACGACGAAGAGTTGTTAGAGGACCGGTCCCTGGAGGACGATGAAACTCGCCAATCTTCAGCACCCGCCTCGGATACGAACCGCCGTACCCGTTCTTCAAGCTACTCGCAGGATGGCAATCTGCGAATATCTTTCCATTCTTCCGATGCTCCTACGCAATTAGATCAATCTTTAGCCCCGCAAAATCCGGATTTACGGAATTTTAGTTCAGGAGAGAATGCTGAGACCTCTGCAAATCACTCATCCATTCCTTCTCACCCTGCGTCGGAGATTCCTGGGTCTTCGCAGAGCCAAGAGGATCCTCATATCAGCTACCTGCCACCTCTCCAGCTTAGCCCGCTTGAGCTCACCTACAGTCCGATGAAAGTCAGTGCGGAGTCGAACCCTACACACCCACACGATAATATTCTACAACGTTCCAGTGAGGAGATCCCCCGTCGAACATCCATGGCGCATCGAGCTTCAAGAACCGGTCCTCCTTCAGCTTCTAAGCGGCTGAGCAAACCCCTAGCCGGGCCGCGGTTATCCAAGAACACCAGCAACGATGGAAAGCTGCAGGAGATACACAAAGACCTCACTGGTCTTCCGCCATTACCAAGAAACAAGTCTCGATTGTCACGTCAAGATTGGGCAGAGATCCAAGCTTATTCGAATCGCCATTCCAAAGGACCAAGCGCTGCGCTGCGAAGCCTCGAAGGATCAGCGCCACTGTCACCGCCCAAGTTCTCGTCACCATTGCCCGAAGTTGACGAAGAGGAAGCCTTCCCTCGCCGTGCATCAACAAGTGTTTACGATCGCCGAAGTAACCTGTTCGACTTGTCGATGTTCCAACCTACACCGCCCTCAAAATCCAAGACCACCGAATTCGGGTCTGCCACTAAGGCGCGTGGATCCGGACCTGCTGCAGCATTGAGAAAGCCTTTGAGCGCATCAGAACGGGATCGATATGGGTTTAAAAAAGCCACCGACAAGATTAGTCTGCAGGAGTATGACTTGTGGTTTAGCAAGTACGATGAGCACGTCTCGCGGCGGAGAAATAAATGGATCGCCCTGATGAAGAAGGAAGGTCTCTCGATGACCGATCCTTCACAATTTCCAGAGCAGTGCGAAAGAGTCAAACGATATGCTCGGAAAGGATACCCACCTGAGTGGCGCGGCGCCATGTGGTGGTTTTACTCTGGTGGCCAGCAAAGGATACGCGAGCCTGACATGGCCGGCCTGTACCCTTCACTTGTTGCGCGAGTGAATCGGGGCGAGCTCAATAAAGACGACCGCGAAGCCATTGAACGGGACTTGGATAGGACCTTCCCTGACAACATTCACTTCCGCCCTGATCCAAGTCACATTGATGACGGCGATGACGAAAGTGGAGCTGACGAGCCATCGCTCATCAAGGACCTTCGAGAGGTCCTCTCCGCCTTCGCCTTAAACAACCCTGGTATCGGGTACTGTCAATCATTGAACTTCATTGCAGGACTTCTACTTCTCTTCTTGAAGCAGGATACAGAGCGGGTTTTTGTGCTTCTGAGCATCATTACTCAAAATCACCTGCCTGGTGCACATGCAAGAAGTTTGGCGAATACTGAAGTCAACGTCTTGATGATGTTGATCCGTGATTACCTTCCAAAAGTCTGGAACTCTATCAATGACACCGATCTTGTCAACAGCGGGCCTGGTTCTAAGGCACACCCGGACTCCAAGTTCCAACGCCAACCTACCGTCGCTCTTTCATGCACATCGTGGTTCATGAGCATCTTCGTCGGCGTGCTACCCATTGAGACGGTGCTGCGCGTGTGGGACGCGTTTCTGTACGAGGGCCCACGAGCCTTGTATCGCTACGCACTTGCCATCTTCAAGCTCGGCGAATCAGAGATTCGCAAGTACCGTCCTGGTGATGGCGAGCTCTTTATGACGGTACAGAATCTCCCGCGACGCTGCCTCAACCCGAATATTCTACACGACATCGCTTTCGTCAAGAAAGGGTTCGGCTCCTTGACGCAGAATGTCATTGACCAGAAACGCCTCTTCTGGCGTGAACAGAGCGAGCGCGCTGCACGGTCCGCGAGCCAGAAGTCCCGAAACGAGAAGACGCTCCCGGTTATCAAGGCCGATTCCGCTATCGGAGATGAAGATAGTAAGAGAGGTATTGTTGGTCTGAGGAGGAAGGCGTCGAAGCGCTTTCTACGAAAGAAGACGCAGCCATTCTAAAGAAGCGCATATTCTATTTTCTTTGATTCAAGCATTTCCTGGCAGGGAGCACGATTTGAGACTTGCATATCTGGTAGATGTTGGCATATGGCGTGGCGCATGTAAAAAAAGGCGACTTTCCATTTGTTCATGCCTCGAGAGGATTATATTCCTTTCTTGTATAATTCTAGCATATACCCCTTTGTGAGTTGGTGGGGCGAAGAGGCACGTATAGAGTCCTCTTTCCCGGGTAATGATTACGAGTTATGAGTCGGACATGGTCTTCCTGTTGCGTGTGTGTGTGATAGTCGCTAAATCCAGGTATGCTGGCACGTTCTAGATTCCGACTTCGAACCGCCCCTCAACCAACCCCCAAAACTCTTCCACTATCTCCTTCTGGCCCTCGCCGCCCCTCACAGCCATATACCGCCTCTCATCTACTCTAGGCTCCCAGTTCCCGGGATTCGCATCCACCATGATTCCGCCAGCTTCTCTCAGAATCACCCACCCGGCACACACATCCCAAGCCCAGCATCCAGCTTCCCAGTACACATCTATATTCCCACTCGCGACAGCGCAAAGATTCAGCGCCGCAGAGCCCAGCGACCTGAGTCCATGCACCATCCCGCCCCCATCCTCCTTGGTAGCAGCCAGCTTGGCAAAAGTCTTACTTTTAACGGCAAAGTCGTTGCCCGAGCGGTCGCTGCCCCATTCTACGGCTACGAGACAGGTGTTTAGCGTTGAGAGGGGGGTTGCGGGTGTGAGAGGGAGTTTTTGTGCTTGGTTTAGGTAAGCGCCTTGTCCGGATATCGCGCTGTAGAGCGTGTGCGTGAATGGGTTGTAGATTATGCCAATTGTGGGGGTGTGGCGTATGGAGAGGCCGAGGGAGATGGCGACGTAGGGGTGCCGGTGCACGAAGTTTGTTGTGCCGTCTATGGGGTCGAGGATGACTGCGCTATTGTTAGCGAGGGGGTATGGAATTGTAGAAAGGCTTCATGTAACGTACATGTTGGTGCTGGACCTATCTTGTCACCGGGCTTGTATGTCTCTTCGCCCATGAATTCAAAGTCGGGATATTTCTCGCGGAGGGATGTTGAGATGAGCTTTTCTACCGCCTGGTCGGTTTCTGTGACGAGATCGACGGCTGGTGGATATGTTAGTTTTGTTTTGCGGATTGAAGATTGCATGGGTAGTGTTGGTTTTATTTACAGTTCTTCTTTGAGCCTGCTGCTCCTGTTGTTGGTGTTGCGGAGGTGATGCGGTCGGCGGCTTTGCGGGCCACTTCGATCATGAAGTCGTGGATTTCTTGGAGGTTGAGGTCTGCCATTGTAGTATTTTACGGCTCTTGGAAAAGCTGTAGAAGTTGTGTATTGAGAAGTAAACTCTGAGAAGGATGAGTGTACGAACCTCACTGCCCCTCGGCGGGGCAATAATTTGCTGCGAACAGCAGCTGCAGGGTCTAGCACGCCCGCCAACCAGTGGGCTTCAATGACTCGCGCACTAGCTCCAGCTCAGCTCCCTTGACATCCCTTGACATCCCTTGCCCCAAGAAAATGAACACACCAGCACCCATCGAAATGAGCGACGCCACCGTAACCCGTCTTTCTAACACCAATTGGATCCAAGCCCTTATTTCCTCGCCCCACTGGACACCTACCACCACCCCCTCCCGCATCCCCAAAGCATCGTCTGAAGATAGCCTTCTTGCCGAGACGCTGAAGACGGATCGGACGATTCGCGAATTTGTGACGCTACGGCCGAAGAAAGCAAACGATGATGAATATATGTTGTATCCAGAGGTGAAGACGATAGTGGAGCTGGGCGATGGGGTGAACGGGTTTCCGAAGATTGCGCATGGGGGCTTTATAGCGACGCTTTTGGACGAGGTTATGGGCGCGTTGATCACAACAAATATTGAAGCACGGGTTGATAAGAAGAAGCGGCTGGGGTTGGACGGGAGCAATGAGGTGATGAGTTGTTTTACAGCTTGTGAGTTTGGCTGTCTCTGCGAAGAGGTAGGTGGAATGCAACAGGGTACTGATGGGGAATAGATCTGAACACGTCGTACAAGAAACCACTGCCGACTCCTGGTGTTGTGCTGTGTACAGCGAAGTTCGACCGACGCCAAAGGAACAAGATATACCTTCGTGCTACTATTGAGGATGGCCTTGGAACGGTGTACACAACAGGGGAGGGCATGTTCGTAGAAACCGGGTCCAAACTGTAATAGATGTAGATAGGCTTGGTGTCATTGCGATTTTGATTGCTTGGTTGTCTCGAATGAGCAGGTAGGTGTCGACTTCAGATGACTCGCTCTTGTTGCTCTCTACGTGCGAAAGTCTGACTGTAAGGCCTAGCCTTTACCGAGGTATGTTGGTGCTTTTGACTTTCGGGATATTAACAGGTATTTTCTAGCGCGCTACAGTTTTCTCTTCACGATGCAGACGTCGTATGAATTTTACTCACTTAGTTCGCCCGAGACGGTAGGAGATGAGACTACTAGGAAGGTCGACAGGTACAACGCTGTCTCCCAATGACCATCCTAGCAACCTTAGCGAAGGATTCAAGATCCAGCATGATCTCCCTCGCCAAACTTAAAATTACGTACTGCGTGGCACGAAATCCAGACAAGACGACATTCTCTTCCACACCTCTACGCCTCTAAAATTGGGCGGATGGTATTTCGATTTGCCCCTGGACGAATGTGGTAGGTGGTTATTTCAAGCAGTTGACTGGTCGAAACCACGGCTTTTTCATCTCTCCAGCACCGGCGTTTAATATATTCCGACGAATCCTTTCATCGCATCGTACGAATGGCCTAGACAGCGCATCGCAAACTAGAGCCAACGAGAGCGCGCGGCCTGCAAGTTCTTGCGAACAGTACTCAGCAAATCACCAGTCGGGTGAAACGTTGATATAGTTCCCTGCATCCTGTCGATCCTTGAAAGCGCTTCTGCCATGGACATTGTCAACCAGCATACGCTTCACTTGTAAGGCCCTTGGCCGGGCACCTGTTCACTCTTGATTGCTTCCGGGTTTCCAGTTCTACTACCCGGGTAACGGAGACCCACCTAATGTTTGCCACGTTCTGCTTCATTACGCTCTCAACCAATGGAATTCTGAACCGCAAGTACTACATCCCATCTTTTTCTTCAGACGACTGCAACCGAAAAGAGCAACTCAGCAAGCCGAGCCGAGCCCTTGCTTTCCGATCGTCGGTCCCGCGGAGCATACGCAAGACAGCTCACTGCATCGTGACCCTACTATGGCGCTTTCTTCGACAGTGGCGTGCAGTCCGGCTGGTATGCAAGCACGCGCGCAAAAGTGCCCTAGAAGAGGCAAGTCATAGGGTAGTAGCAGTGCTACCACAGGATCCGGGTACAGTCCGCTAAGCACCAAGCTACCCCGCGAAAGTGTCAGCCACGAGGCCTAGCGCAGAAAAACAACAGCAGGTGTCTCGTGCGACGACTTGGATCTCGAGTACCTTCTTGAAATGGCCCCATGTCTTGAAAAGAGTGGTTTTCACATGTCCCCATTTTCGCGCAACAGCGGCTGAGTCCCTTTGTCGAGGATAGAGTGTCGAGCCAATCCGGTGACTTCGGCAGATTGCACATATCCGTTAGGGCTTCTACCTCTCCCTTCATTTACCATCATTTCGTTCACCTTCTACAAGCGACAAGTAAACGCTTCGTGCTTCACATAGGTGCCCTGCCTAATGCACGTTTCTTCGCCGAGAATATGTCCAAGTCCTTCAAGGTTTCTGGCCATGCTACGCTGGATCGCATTCAATCGGGCGGACACGCCGTCTGTGACTTCAGTGCCGCATGACCACCCCTTGAAGGTGTGCAAACGGCATGGCCCGTCACCAGCCCTTTCTTGACACCCTTCAGTTGTCCATATGGCGCGTATCATAGCTCACCGGTGGTTCTTTCCGCATCATTGTCGCTGCCGCCAAGGTGCAGCGCGAACGAGCCTTGACGCAGCATATATAAAAGTAACCCGCGCACATGGTTTTTTCCTCTGCACCCTCGCTCCTTAGCTACATCCTCTTCTTGTGCAGCTCTTTTCTCGATAATCGTACACATATACTCTGTATTGGTACATACACGATTAAATATGCGCTTACTTTCGCTTGCCTCCTGCCTCCTGGCAGCGGGCACACAGGCAGCCGTACTGCGTAAGTATCCTTCTTCCGAGACTCCCAAATGTAGTTGTACCTCGAGCTAACCTATCCGCCTAACAGGGTCCTCGCCCGAGTCTGCTCCCTTGAGCGCTTCCGAGAACGCCCCCGTTGTTCGTCGAGATGGAGAAGTCACCGCCGCTGCCTCGTACTGGCTCGAGAACATGCAACATCAGGGTCGTTCTGCTTTCAACAAGAATCCCAGTGGATACAAGGTCTTCCGAAATGTCAGAGACTATGGTGCAAAGGGTGGGTGATCCGTTGAAGGGCTTATACTCGCCTCGCTAACTTGTCAACAGGCGACGGCGTGACTGATGATTCCGATGCTATCAACCGTGCTATTAGCGATGGAGATCGATGCGGACCTTGGGTGTGCCAGTCCTCTACGGATACACCCGCTCTTGTTTACTTTCCGAGCGGCACATATCTCGTTGCAAAACCCATTGTCATGTATTATAGTAAGTATCTACAATACTTCCCGTCTTCCTTCGCTGTTACGCTGTGTCTCGGTCGCTTCCAGAGGTTGCATATCAGACTAAGCATATTCTCTTCGAGCTATGCAGTTGCACCCCTTTTTCAATCCTTGGTGGAAACCGCGCGCTGACATACCTCCTCCAGTGACGCAGCTGCATGGCAATCCGAACGGTCGACCTGTTCTCAAGGCTCCTGCGAATTTTCCTAGCGAGATGTTCCTCGATTCAAGCCCGTACAACAACCAGAACGGAGCTCCAGGCTGGACGTCGACCAATGTGTTCGCACGTCAGATTCGAAACTTCGAGATCGATCTGACGGCGGTGCCTCCTAACAAGAAGATCCGAGGTATTCACTGGCCCGCTTCCCAGGCAACAAGTCTCCAGAACATCAAGGTCCGTATGACCAAGGCCGGGAACTCTCAACAAGAGGGCATCTTCGTCGAGAATGGGTCGGGTGGCCACATGACGGACCTAGAGATCGATGGTGGATTATATGGCATGAACATTGGCAACCAGCAGTTCACTATGAAAAACATCAAAATTACCAATGCTGTGGTTGGTATCTATCAAATCTGGAACTGGGGCTGGTACGTAACATCGTCGAAGGCTGAAGCATGCTATGCTGCTGACCAGTCAATCACCTTTGCAAGATTCGCTAATGCAACATCACAGGTTATACAAGAACCTCGACATCAGCTCTTGCACTACCGCCTTTTCGATGGATAATACCGACCAGGGAAAGAACACCCTTCAGGTTGGATCTGTCGTCATTATTGATAGCAAGATCACAGACTGTTCGACATTTGTGAACATGACTTGGACCCGAGATACGAAGCCCACTGGCGCTCAACAATTGATATTGGAGAACATTGCGCTCACCAATGTCCCGGTCGCAGTCAAGGGACCCGGCGGCGCCACTGTGCTAGGAGGCGGATCAACTACCATTCAAGCTTGGGGCCAGGGCAACAAGTACACTCCCGATGGTGTGCAGGGCCCCCAAAAGTTCCAGGGCGCCATCACTCCTGTGAATCGGCCCGCTGGTCTGCTAGACGGTACCGCTTACTACGCCAAGTCGAAGCCACAGTATGAGAATCTCGGCACCGAATCTTTCATCAGCGCCCGCACCGCTGGTGCTAAGGGTGATGGTAGTACTGACGATACTGCCGCCCTCCAGAATGCCATCAATAAGGCAGCCTCAGAACAGAAGGTCCTCTTCCTGGACCAAGGTGTCTACAAGGTGACCAATACGATACGCATACCACCATCCGCTCGCATCGTTGGTGAAACATATCCTGTCATCATGGCCAGCGGCGGCACTTGGGGAAATATTAACAATGCGGTTCCGGTCATCAAGATCGGCAACGCTGACGAATCTGGTCACATTGAGATGTCAGACTTCATCATCGCAACGCAGGGCGCGACTCCTGGCGCGAAGCTAATTGAATGGAACATGAAAACTGATAGGGGATCTGGCATTTGGGATGTTCACACCCGAATTGGTGGCGCGAAGGGCACCAACCTCCAAGTCGCGCAATGTCCTATTATGACCAATAAACCGGAGTGCTACGCCGCCCACACAAACGTCCATGTCACGAAATCGGCAACTGGTGTGTATATGGAGAACAACTGGTTTTGGGTAAGTCTCTTCCTCTATTGTTGCACAATGTTGATCTTTACTAACGCATTACAGACTGCTGACCATGATTTGGACGATTGGAATAGCACGCGTGTGTCTGTCTTCACCGGACGGGGCCTTCTCGTTGAGGGCTCCAACGTGTGGCTATATGGGAATGGAGCGGAGCACCACGCTCTCTACCAGTACCAGTTCTCCGGCGCGAAGGATGTCTTTGCTGGATATATCCAGACCGAGACACCATATTGGCAACCTTCCCCCGACGCAATAAACCAACCGTACCCCATCAACAGCGCCATCAACGATCCAGTCTACAGCTCGATTTGCCCGGCTGGTCAGATCTGCGATGCGCTCGGCCTTCGCATTTCCAACTCCCAGAACATCCATATCTACGGCGCAGGCCTGTATTCCTTCTTTAAGAACTACGATGTCTCTTGTTCTTCAGACGCCGCACCGGGGGGTAGACGTGACTGTCAGAATCGGATCATGAGCATTGAAGGCGGCTCAAGCGGCATCACGGCTTACTCGCTCAACCAAGTCGGCGCACTCCAAATGCTGACAGTCGACGGCCAAGACAAGGCATCCTGGCAAGATAACCTAAGCGTGTATAGCAACACAATCGGTCTTCTCACCTACAAGGTGTAACGCCTCCCTAGCGATCTTCCACACGCCGCCGTTCGACCGACGACTCCATTCGGCGCAATGAAGCGTCGCCAGTGCGTGCGCCATTCTTCAACATGTGTATATAACTTTGGATAAGGTCTTCAGCGGCTTCGATGCCTTTATCGGAACGGCGATACCCTGGTTTTGCGGTATTTTCCTTGCATTTCGGACCATTTAGAATTACACATTACGGGAGGGAGATGTTTATAGGTTATCGGACATATGTTCCCATTGCACTAAGGTATATATCTAGTCCTTATGGTATTAAAAGCTCTTGCTGCATTATTGTTTGCTGATGCTGTGTGCTTGTGATGGTCACCGTGAAAAAGTAGAGAGTAGCATTTGCTCCCTACTTCTCACTGATTATGCATACTACACTTGCATTTGGTAGCGAGTCCATGCGCAACGACTTCGGGGCAAAACATGTAGTATCGACTTTTATCCCACGATGCTACAATTACTATAGTACTATAGATAGGATCTAGGTAAATCCAAGCTCGTCAAAGCCAGTGGGTTTGATGCATTGTTTCTGCTCGGCCATCTCTCGCGTATAAAGAAGCATGGTGGTTATTTAATTCATATCCGTTTGCCACGATATCAATGACCATGGCGCATTTAAAAGGTATGATTTGTCTTTGGGATAAGAGCGGTGTAACGCACACCGATGGAAATATTCAGCCGAGTGGCGTAAAGTGAGTTTGTCGGACATGTACATTAAGAGTAAAAGAATGGGTAATGTCGAGAGTTTGGCTGGCAATATACCACCAAAGGTAAATAATCCGAGCGAAGAAGAGTAAGTCTATTGCCTCTGTATTGCTAACTGGAAGTCATCAAGGTAATCGATAAATCGGCGCTCCGCTCTCCAACCAAATCTCACAACATGTACCGGTACCCCTTCTGCATCCTCCTTGCCACACCAACGTCCACGCCCTCAAACTCAGCCGTCCTCTCCAACTGCTTAATCTGCTCCTCACTAAGCGCATCATCCTCTCGTTCCAATTTCTCCAGCTGCGTATTCTGCCTCTGCAAATAAACCCTCATCCCTACAAAGCACGCCAACGCAACAGCCTCCAGCCCAATACACACCCCCAACGCGGGTCTATAATGCGGCGCCGAACTGGGGAAGTAGGTAAACGGCGTCCAGATGGATGCGCTGTTGCCGATGCTGTTGATGAAGGCGAGCGCGGCCGCACGTTTGGCGGGGGGCCGCGGGATGGCGTTGCTGATCCAGGCGTAGATTGTGCCGTTTTGCGCGAAGACGAAGTTCATGAGGAAAAAGGAGAAGTAGCGCGGGCCGAAAGAGTCGGTCGCCATGAAGACCACGAAGCCGATTATGCTGATAAACACCGGGTAAGTTAGGAACCAGAACCGGTTGCCGATGTGGTCGGAGGCGTAGCAGTGTCCGAAGGAGTAAAAGACCATGAATATGTACGGCGGCGCCACGAGCAGTAAGCTCACTACTTGACTATATCCCAGCGTCTTTGTCAGCGTGGGGAAGAAGTTTTGGAAGCCGGCTGCGCCCGTGATGCCCATGTATGCGAGGGCTAGCATGTATGTTTTTGGGTCGAGGAAGGCGAGTTTCATGCCGTGGATCTGCGACATGCCGCCTGCGTCGTCGACATCGGCTTCTGCGGCGTCGATGGCGAGACGCCGGTTTGCGACGCGTTTTTCGGCCGCGCTGAGCGCTGTCCAGGTATCGGGGAAGTCGGGGAGTATGAGGATTACTAGGATGCCGATGAAGATCGTTATGGCGCCTTCGATGATGTAGAGCCTAGTAGGTATTGTTAGCATTAGCTAGGTAATGTGGGAAGGAATGGGGGGAGGGATGCTACGAACCATTGCCATGCTGACATGCCCCTCTCGCCGGCTAGGCCATTCAGGATACCGGCAGCGATTAGGTTGCCAAACGCACCCGAGACAAGAGATCCAGAGTAGAAGATTGCATTCCGCTTGGCGAGTTCATCTTTGGTGTACCATTTCGAGAGGTAGAACAGTACTCCTGCGAAGAACGGCGCTTCGACTATACCGAGGATGAAGCGAGCTGCCACGATACCGCCGTAGTTTGTAGCTTGCGACGTCAACGCAGACACAAGACCCCAGGCGATGGTGAAGAAACCCAGATACCAGGAAGGTCGTCCGACGTAGTTGAGCAGCAAGTTCGACGGCACTTGCATTAAGATGTATCCGACGAAGAGGATGGATAGGCCGACTTGGTATTGGTTTCCTACGAGACCGAGATCTTCTTCGAGGCCTTGGAGACGGGCGGCGGCGTAGTTGTTCCTAGAGTAACGCTCAGTAACACGCACTAGAGGCTCCAGTACTAAAATAGTGGTTGTACCTATCGATATAGTTCATAAGATATACCAAGATGACCAACGGCATAATCCTGATATCGATCTTCGTCCTCAGCTTCTTTGCAATCACCATCTCTTCCCCTGTCAACTGCTTATGCCCGATCAACTCCTCCCTCCCCGTCTCGGCCTTCTCACTGTCACGCATCAACTCCTCATCCCTCGGTATATTCTCCGACATGTTGTATCAATCAGCGAGTCTAGTGTTGGCGAGTTGTGGGAAGGGTATAAGACAAGACGTCAACGCAAAGTAAAGCAAAAGCAAACGCGGGCACTCTGGGGTTTTGGCGTACAAATCAAGCTCTATGGCGAGATAACACGACCCTTGCATATTGCAGCGGAGAGACGTGCAGCGGACACAACCGCTAGGCAAAGATATGGGGACAGTACTGGCTTGATGATTGGTTCAATGGGCAGAGCCATGAGCCGTCCAACTGTCAGACAAAGAGGTGGTAACCATACCAGCTCGATCATTGGCCCCAAACCGCACCATCATCAGGGCCACGCTAATCAAGTACGCACGAATGTCCAAAACGTCATGATCTGCGCGGCAGGTTATTACTGAACGGGCAGTTGAGATGATGCCAAGCATACGGCGGTGGGCGAGACGGGAACGGATGCACCGGGAGTATGGATAAGAAGCAACATTGAATAATTTTGCTAAGAAATAAGAATAAGCATGTAAGCTGTACTTGACCTAATACAGCAAAAGGCCAGTGATATCTCAAGCGAATCCAGAACGCCGTTTGCACCCGCTGTTCCCATCCATTGGCTCCCGTTAAACCGTTACAAAATCCCCGTTGTGCGTCATAGCCGTTATCTCGTAATGATAGGAAGAGCCGCTTATCGCCCGGTGTTATAGGACGAGTATTGTGGGGGTTGATTGTACTGCTGTTGTTGCGGATACTGTTGCGAATGCGAATACTGCTGCGTGTGTGCGAAATCCTGTGGATTGTACCTGTATTTGCGATCTTCGGGATATTGGTGGGTATGTTGGGCCTCTTCGCGTGTTTCTTCCATGGTGGGCAGTTCAGCCGCGAATCCTTTCTGATCCATGCCAGGAGAGCGCAGACCATCTGACGCGTACGAGCTCGGTCGTGAGCTATTGGAGCTTTGATATTCATTCGAAGCGTGCGACCATCTGCCATCCGACGAATTTGGCGAGTGACGGGAAAATTCGGAAGCGGTCGAGAAGCGGTGGTCGTTCGGCTGCAGGTGGTTTGGCGACGGCTGCGCGTGGTAAAAGTCGCCCGGAAGCTCCATCACCACATGGTTCTGCCCTGACGCATAGTTCGGAGGCTGGCCCTGCATATGTTCAGGAGGGTAATTTGATCGCATCGGCAACGTGGGCAAGCTGTACGGTTGCTTAGGCGAGTGCGGCGACAGAGGACCTTGGGCAGCGCCTGCCGATGAGCGATCCGCTGGATTGACCGTCTTGAGCTTGCCGTTTTCCATCATGGCAGACAAGGCTCCCGAATCTAATAACTCGGCCTTCTTGATCAATCGGTCGACCAGCACTTTCGACGCTGCTTTGGTCTCCTTTTTGACGAAATTGACCATGGTAACATTGCACTTGATCTCGATGTCTTCGCGCAGATACAGTCCCTCGGGGGGCGCTCCAACGCCAAGCTCGCGCGGCTCCACCGGCTCACCTATTTGGTTCCCGCAAATCTGCCATTTGTTCCTCAAATCGACGTTGGCCGGTGCGGTGATGTACATGTGTGTCTGGAGGCCCCACGGCATATCGTGGAAGCATCCTCTGAACTTTATTTGCCCTGAGCCCATCTTCCCGACACCCGGAATGTACTGGATCCTCTGCGAAATCTCGTACCAGGTCGAATAAAACTCATCTGCAGGCGCATCGCGCGGCGCCTTGATGGGCTCGAAGCCTAAGACGAGGGGGTTCAGCTCGATGATTTCGCCGTGGCTGTGGAGAATATCGATGGCGAGCTGTCGCGGAATATGGCTGGGAATGGGCGTTATGTTTGTATACGTCGTCTTCTTGCGCAACATGTTGGCGGCGGTGACGTTGGCCGGTGGAGGAGAGAGGGGCGAAGTTTGCGCAGAGAGACCTGGGGATGAATGAGTAATTAAGCTGCTTACTCCCTTGCTGGGCCTTGGTGAATTGTTAGCTCTTCATTTCAGGCGTCGCCTAGATCAATGGCTGGGCGGCGTC
This sequence comes from Darksidea phi, assembly GCA_030770425.1. Lineage (NCBI taxonomy): Eukaryota > Fungi > Ascomycota > Dothideomycetes > Pleosporales > Lentitheciaceae > Darksidea > Darksidea phi. The sequence goes on along the minus strand of JASJFT010000022.1, from coordinate 105,111 downwards.
ATGCGCGTGGCGGGGGCGGAGATGATGTCAGCAGCCACCAGCAGGAAACAAATCGACCCGAGGGGCTTTGAAATGGGAGCTGATCAACTCACCACTACGACCTAGTCCAACGCGGCAACCGATGATAGGGTTGCTTCGCACAGCCCGCCGTCGTGTCCTCGTCGATTGCTCTCGAAACCCTCTTTTTCTCTAGTGATATCGCAGCTCCTCGATCCTTAGCCAGTATTTTTAGCCGTGCACTCTATGTCCGTAAGCGGAATATGCAGCGGCAAATCGTCAGCAGCCGTTCAATATGAAGACGCGTATACGTTAGGCTGAAGGCTGCCGCTGACGTCTGCTGTCGTACTTTTGGCTTTAAATGACAATCGACGAGAGTCCGGCAGCCCCTTTTCCGTTGCCATCGATCTCCCGCCGCCAAGCTCCGCCACCTTCATCCGCTAGGCGGTGCGGACGCTGCGGCTTGCGCTTGACAGCTGCCCAACGAGGCCGGCACTGGACGGACCCCGTGGGACAGCTCTTGGTACTGGTTTGCAGTTTGTCGAAGATGTCCGAATAAGGCCCTTTTGAGAACCATCGGCGTAGATCCGGGCGAAATGTAGGCTGCCGGCACATTTTGGGTTTCAGCCTGAGGCCGGAAATCACATTATGAGCGCGCGTGGGCGATAGGAAACCCCCTGATGCAAGTGGGTTTCAACGAGGTTGTTAAGGGAAGGTATGTCACATTCGTTATCGTACGTGGGAAACCAACCGTCCTATGCGCATCATGCAGAGCAACCCCAAAGTTTGCAAGTTTCGACACAATCGAATGCGCCTGCGCAGCACATGTTGCCGATATGGGTGACCAGAAGTGCTGTCGTGGATCGTGAGCTCACGCCAACTTCTGACTGATTTTGGCTGTCTAAAGGTGGACAGGCAGAGCAGTGCGATCCATGGGACGGCGTCCCAATTAACATAAGATGCGTCATTCAAGCCATGGGATGGGTCAAAGGCAGGTACGGCCGCCCTGAGACCTTCACTATGTATAAACTTCTACTATGTTTTGTGCAGACACTTCTACTATAAATACAAAGAAATGTCGAACGAGCACAGCATTCATCAAAACTGTACTACAACAAGAACCACACGCACGAAACAAACTCTACAAGATATGATGACCCCATCATATCACTGCATCGACCGCGGGGACTGCGGCAGCGTATGGGCTCTTGAGGGCAACCAGGAGTGGGTTACAAACGCGAAGATGGCATGCCCGGACGCTCAGTCCAGAACGACCACGATATGCACAAAGCAGTACTCGCCGCCGCGACCGACAATTACTGGGATGACTGCTACGACGACGATGATGACGAAGAGGACAAGAACAGGATCCCTGTTCGAATCGGAAGCTCCTACGAGATCATCGAAGCGACCGATAGTGAGGCTTGGAAAGGCACACACTCCGATCCTTGTCGGACATACCGCATGGAGCGCATACCCGCCATACCAGAGCCCGTTCGGCAGACCCTCATCAATACGTACTGCCCTGAGGGTCTTCGGGATACAGTTTCCAAGAACAAAGATGACGAGGACTGCCTGATCCGCGTGTACCTAGGTCGAAGGCGGACACCGCATCAGTCGAAATTTCAGCGCTTCAGCTTGCGCAATTATCCTCTACATATCGACCAGATGGAGGAGCTAGGCCTCGATACACACGCTATGGCACAAGCACTAGCGGATACACTAGCCCGTTGCTTCTGGAAGGCACGCGTAGACCTGAACGATGTCGAGTTCGTACTCGCTCCAGCGAAAGACGCACTTCCTCCCAGCATACCTCTATTCAAAGCTTTCGGCAACGAGTACCCAATTTGGATGCTCGACTACGATTGCTGCAGAATTATGAGCCAGGATGCCGCGGGTGTAGAACAGGCCGTAAAAGCTTTCTACAGGAACGATCCCTACTTCCCACGACCCTACGCGCACGGACATACCGACTCGGACGGTCTACTGTGGCAGACATTTCGCACGCGCTTCCTCGAGACGAGCCGCAGACTCCTCAAAGAGCGTATTACGGGTCCGCCAGGGGTGTGCATTGGAGCCGGCGCTGCACGTATTCACTGGGAGATCATCGAGGGAACAGATGAGGATCCAACCCGGCTAGCGACCGCCTTCATCGAGCAAGTCGAGGCTGAGGGCCGGATACGAAGCGAGCGCCGAAACAAGGAGTTAGGAAATGGATCTATCGCTATCGGTCATCAAGGGTAAAGCCCAGATGGGCCGGCGTGACGATGCCCTCAACGGTAGATGTTGCGGGCGAGAATCGGCCAGGGAAGACCATTGGAATGGATAAAGACTAGAAGTTCTAGCATGTAATATTCGTGATTAGAACACATTAGGCTAAGTTTTAGATCTAGAAATTGAGTCGGTAATGCATATGCTATCGAATGCTTTTACGCATCTTGCGATGCAGGATGTTAATACGTGACATGGTGCTATCCTGACCTCGTAAGTCGCCTCTTGTTACCTTTTACCTTGGTTAGGAAGCTAGAATACGCAATAACGAGTACTTAACGTCCATCCCTGTGGTCGAGAAACCCCCGCGCAGAAGAAAACATTCTCCAGACGTCCTCGTGCTTCCCGTGCTAGGTATATCACGTCGCAACCTTTGCGTTACATCCATCAAACAATTTATATCTAGGGCACCAGTGTGCAGTAAAAAATACGACAGTTGTAGTTATGATGTTGATCATTTCGTTCACGATATCTAAAGCTATATTACCCTTACACCCCCGTTCTACTACTGTTATTAACGCATTTATGAACATCGACGGATTGTAACGATAACACTATTAAGAAAGAAGGTCCATTGCCCTTTTAGGATCTATCAGGTTAGCTCATATAGCTACCCCTGCCCTTAGTCCTCATACATGTATGTAAACAGCTCTCCTACAGAGCTATTACAATCAACGCAGTCTCACACATCTATATCCTCACAGTGATATGCAGTGATTCAAACTGTGACAGGATCTAAGAGCTTGCAGATGTGCATTCCAAATTCATCCGTGCGGAAGGGGGCGTGTCAGGTTTCTGGACATAGAATCTAGCATTATACGCCAGACTTAACGAGACCACGAACTCCGCTGGTAGCTTAATCTCCCTCAAAGCTGAAGCAGACTGAGATGACAGACTATAAGACCCCAAGCTCAAGAAGGGAGGAAAGGTAGCTTAGCACTTGTTGCCTTTATAGAAATGATATAGACATTGGCGATACGAGCTTTATTCTTCACAGTGCAGAATTCTTTCGCATGGCTTGATCCTCTAGTACCGACACCACTCCGTCATAAAGGTCTTGTTGAACTTGCTCATCTAAGCTATTGGAAGCCTTTGCCAACTCAATGCATCGCTTCACCGCTGAATGGTAGTTCGGTCCAAATACGACCTCAATCTCGCCATTCTCCACCAGCCGCCATAGGGTAACCATATTCGACCATGTGCCAGCTCGCAGATCCTCCGGTGTCTGCAGTGTCTCCAGTGGTCCAAGACTGAGCTCCACTAGAACAATAGCTAGCGCAAGCAGACTCTCGTTGAAGATGGACGTGTTAGAAGACCTAACGGTCACTTCGCCTGGATTAGGAACCTGTTTGGCGACAAATACTTGCTTGTACAACCGCTCGCCTTCGCGCTGTAGGAACAGAACGTCGTCGTTGCTCCAAGCAGATTTGAGCCAAGGAGAGGCATGGAGCTGAAGGACTGCGGAAGCTACCGTCGCTGCAAGGGTGAGCCGATCCCATGGCGTGAGAGGTGGCGCAGAAATGACCGTGTTCTGAAGAATTTGTCGGAGGGATATTGTTGACCAGCATTTTTTGCCTGGGACTGCTGAACGAGCCAGTGGATAGAGAAGGAACTTGCGATCGCCGTCAACAATGAATCCAAGGCAGTTAACCTGAGTGCTGGATGGAGAAGTCCAGATGATTTTGCACATGCTGGGGATATACACATGACTGGGCTGGGATTGCGGGATGTACGTAGTTGATTGTGTGGATATAATGGCAGTACCCAAGTTTTGCGTGAAGGTCGTTTGGCTGCTCGATTGCGATGGCGCAGAACTCCGGATCTGCAACCCTTCAAAGAATCGGACATTATTACGCGTTTGTGTACCTGGTCTGGTAGGAGCTGTCGACAATGATCCCGGAGGTTGCATGGAGTGCTGGATGATCTGGCTCTGAGCGTGGCTCTCGGAATCATCTTCAGCTAGTTCTAGAGACATTTCTTGCCAGATGATTCCTTTGTCGTGCGGAGCTGTCTTCTCACGAAAGATGCTAGAGATGACGATCTGAAACTCGATATTCCCTTGCCTCTTGCTTGGTTGCGATGCTACTTGCGAGGATCGCGGAGCGAGCCCAAACAGTGTAGTATGGCTATCAGAGTCCTGGCAGTCACATCCAAATGATGCCTCCAAGGCACGGAAGACACTTTTTGCATACTCTCCTAGTCTTTGGAGTCTCGAAGATTGTTTTCTCTTTCGTCTTGAAGACTCAAATTCGATGCTTCGATTGGTGAACTTCTCTAGATAGCGGTTGTGCTTCTGGAGTCGCCCAATAAGATCATCAAACTCTCGCTTCCGGAGGCTGAACCCCATCCGCTTCAGCACAAGCCCGATGCCAGTACCCTCAGTCCAGCGAACTTTACCTTGCTCGTCGAGATCAAGCCGTTGGATGAATTCTTGGACAACTGCGTTCATGTCGCGGACGGTGTGGGTGAAGACGCTATAAGAACGGCCAAGCCGATCTTGGAGCCGTTTATTGAGGGTGTCGTCTTGCCAGAGTGAGCTTGCCGGCTCTTTGAGCAACTCTTCGAGTTGCTTCGCCGGGATCAGGCCATCCAAAACGCGCTCGAGAGTGTCCAACAAGATAGTAGATTCCGCGTCCAAATCATGCTTGAGGTTCTTCAGCTCGGTCTTGTACTTCATGGCGCGTCTGACGGTTTGTACTAGGTCTGCATAGTGTTCGATGGCTGAGATGATAAGCGGAAGCGATCCAAGCACGACTCCGGCAACTTCGAAGCCTGACATATCGCACGAAGCGGCCCGACCGGAAATAGGTGGAGCCCGTGCCGCAAAGTGTCGCTGTGATGACTCAATGCGAAATGAACTCCAGTTCGCGTCTTCGCACGCTTTCGAAAGAGCTATGGACTTAGAGGGGCCTTGGGAGCAAACGGGAGGTAGCCTGATGCCATAATCGACTTTTTGTAGAGTGCGGGGTAATATGAAGCATCAGCGTCTAGCGCGACACGTTCTCACCCAACTGGCATCGAAGTCGAAAGATTTCGACGTTGACCTCTTATGCCTAGTTCTTAGTCTCATTGTTTCTGAGATTTCCTAGTCTCGTCCTAACCGTGGTCTTCCTCCGATCGTGTTCATCGCATCACTTCTTTGCTTGCCTCACCGCCGCCATGTCCATCGCCGACGGTGTCTTGGGCTGTGCGAACGCTTTTCGAAAATTGCAAGCCTCTCTCGCCGAGAGGGGTCTGCAAGCCGACGAAAAAAGAGAAGCGAACCGTGCCTTTACCACGAAAGTAAACGACTGCTTCGAGCGATTCCAGTTATGGTCTAGCAATCTAGGAGCGCATCGGCGGGACAAGAGCTCGCTCGATCAAAGGCTGTGGGAGGCGTCGCATCTGCGATATCGGGTGCTAGAATATCTGAAGGATCTGCAGCAAGGTCTTGCCGACGGTGAGCAAAAGAGTTGTTTTGCAGTTTTTCGGCGACTAATTAGAATTAATAGCATCTGCAATCGTCGATGGCGTAAGGATCCCGTGGGACGAGGTCTCGATTTCATCGTCAGAAGAGGATGACGACGATGCCGTTCAAGATACAACGGAGCTGGAGCAACTTGCAAGTTACATTAGCAACACCATCCGCTGCCTGCTGCGGATATCTATGGTAATTCAAAAGCCTGCGCCACACGATAGGTTCATCAAATCAGGCCGCTTCGATCAATCCTTCCGTCAACCATGGGACGAGCAACACATCAGAGACAAGTTCGTAAATGTTCCAGAGTGGTTAACTGGACGACTTGGGAAAGCTATCTCTCGCCGTCGGCAATTTCTGGAGTATCGCAAAACTCATTATGAGCGAATTGTGAGTCTTGGAATCTCCAATGTCCCCGAAGACACTGGAACCGTGGTGTCTTCTCTGCCGACGATGGTCAAGCAAGATCAAGGGCTTCGCGCGTCAGCAATAACTGAAACCATCGAACCCGACAATAAGTCAGAGACCGGAGTATCGGAGACTTCCTATGCTGAAACAATTGCTGGCGAAAATGCATTGTTCGTTCCGAAGATGCCGGAGGGCGCCCAAGGTGGAGCCATATTTGAGTGCCCGTATTGCTTTATGATCATCGGCGGTATTCATAGCAGATCGGAGTGGAAGTAGGTATTACATTTGCTTCAATTCGTTCAAAAAAAGCCGTCAAGTCACTAAACCCGATCCTAGGAGACATGTCTTCACTGATCTTCAGCCATATATCTGTCTCCACCGAGAATGCGTATCTGCTGATGAGACATTTGCACGACGCCATATCTGGATCGATCATGAAATCTATTGTCACTTGAAGATTTGGAAATGTAACCTTGGATGCAACCAGATATTTTCTTCGGAAAACGACATGCGGGACCATTTTGCAAAGGTACATGGGTTCAAGGACCACACTGACGCCCATCTTTTAGCGTTGAGCATTCAAGTTCAACCTGATATACACAAGCAGCTATCATGTCCTCTTTGCCACGACAAAATTAGCTCACTTCGACGGTACTACAAACACGTCGCACGGCATTTGGAGCAATTAGCCCTCTTCGCCATTCCCAGAGATAGCCTTGAGGATGAAGACATCGAAAATGATGTTGAGGACGACGATAATAAAGATATTCACGATAATATTGAGGACGACGGTAATGAAGACAAGGAAGATCGAGCGTCGATCGCTTCCACCGGACAAGGTAGTAGGGACGGAGCGTCCGAAGAGCTGGAGATAGAGACGAGCAAGACGCAGCTCGGAGCCGACCATCCCAATACGCTGGCCAGCATGGCTAACCTGGCGTTGACGTACTTTAACCAAGGCCGGTTGACAGATGCCGAAGCGCTACAGGTACAAGTGATGGAGACGCGCAAGACGCAGCTCGGCGTCGACCATCCTGACACGCTAGCCAGCATGACCTACCTGGCGTTGACGTACTCGAAACAAGGCCGGTTGACAGATGCCGAAGCGCTAGAGGTACAAGTGATGGAGACGCGCAAGACGAAGCTCGGCGTCGACCATCCTGACACGCTGGTCAGCATGGCTAGCCTGGCGTTAACGTACTTTAACCAAGAACGGTGGACGGATGCCGAAGCGCTACAGGTACAAGTAATGGAGACGCGCAAGACGAAGCTCGGCGTCGACCATCCTGACACGCT